>JBCNJP010000027.1:72332979-72396825 GCA_039602395.1 Deinandra increscens subsp. villosa
GTTCGGAGGGAGTTCGGCCAGTCGTGTATATATAGTTGTTTGGTCTTTGTGTTTAGTAGTTCTGAGCGTGCGAGATCTCTTAAGTGTGTGTTTCTGAGTGTGTTTCTCTGAGTCTGATTCTGAGTGTTTACTGATTGTAATTGTTCTCGTTTGATCAATAAAACAATCGGTTAATTACGTTTCGATGTCCGATTAGCTAGATCGAGTAGACGATCCGATCCTCACGCATTTTCAGAAAAGAATTCAAAAAAATATATATATATGAAAATTGTGAAAAAGAAAAAGAAAAGAAAAGAAAATTATTCTGTTGGTCTTCTCTGCGTGCTTGTGCGGCCGACCTGATCACCAACCGATAATTCAAGAAAATAAGAAATAAGTGGTTGTCAAAGCAGTGTTGCATGGTTCCTCAAGTTGGGGGTTTGTGAATCCTCAATAAACTCTGAGGTTGGGTAGGTTTTGCTATGAACGATTGGGTGTGGGGACGGTTAAACATGACGGTAATTATGTACCATATTTAAGCACTTGAAATTTTTAACTGGATGTGAGTTTATATGATTTAAAAATTTTGAGCAATCGTTTAGAGCGTCAAGTAACGGAAGCTGAAAAAGGTTCCTCAGTCAAAGAGTTGTCTGATTTGATCCAAAAATTTACATCAGCTTCGAGGCAAGTGTGTATTTAATTTCTATAATTAGGCTTTAATTGTTTTATGTTTTATCCTTAAATGTTTAAAAATTTATCTCTTTTAAATTTTATCTTGATCATGATCTGACACTCGGGGTTTGAGTCTGAGGGGAAGCTTCGTAAACTCTCAGTTTTCTCAGAATTGAACACTTTAAAAAGAATTATCAATTTTAAGTGTTTTGGGAGGTTTTTAAAATATTTGAGAAACATGAGGGGGCTTAGTGTAACTTTTATTAATTAAAACCTCATTTCCGATCTCACTTTAACCATTTACGATCCATCTCTTTCTCTGTGTTTACGACTCTCTCTCTCGAAACCCTAGCCACCGCCGCTGTACTCACCGGAATCCTCTTCCCGACCATCTCCGGTCATCCCCTTCACGATCTAACCTCACCACTACCATCGTAATCGTTTTCCGAGCAGTAACCCCACATCAATCGACGCCTCTCGTTCCATCTCCGACCCTAAAAACGTGTTTTTGCTGCAATCGGTGTTCGAGCCAGTGTTCTTCGTACTTACCTTGATTTCGAGACGATTTTACGAGTGTTGAAGTCAGTTTTGTGCTAAATAACTCATAAAGGTAGTTGCTAATGGTTTTGGTGAATATTTGTGGTGTTTTAACGAGTTTACGAGTTGTGTGCAGGTGTGTTAATGGCGGATTTAAGTGTTTACGATAATCTCGACGGAGAAGACGACGGTTGGGTTTACGATCGACGATTACGATCGGGGGGTTTACGATCGTCGATTCCGATGTCGATTATGACCCATGTTTACGATCGAGCTTAAAGTAGTTTACGATTGGGCTTCCGATGCTTTTAGTAGTTTACGATTGGACCGTGAGTTTACGATTGGACCACAATTCAACCGATCGTGAACTCGATTTAAATATCTTAAACTCATACTTTGAATCGTAAACACATGATAAAGGCCTATACACTTAATTTTTTTTTAATCTCATCAAACTTAAACATGTTTAAGTTAAAATTTATGGTGTTTGTGAACGTGCAATTCAAAATCAAATATTTTTCTTGAAAGTTTAAATTGAGATTTTCTGAACTTAAGAAAGTTAAATGTAATAATCAATTGAACTTCAAGTTGTTTCCAAATACAATAGCATTGTTGAATATGTCTGATGCATATGTCTTGTCTTTCTCAGATGGCAGAAGAGATGCTTATAGAAGACATAAAATATGAACAGGATCACTGTATGCCTGCTTATCTGGAAGACCCGCCAGAAAAACATATGGAGCTATTCTACTCTCTGGTGGCTGGAATGAACACTTGCAAAATCAACCATGCTCTGAGGACGAACGTACTCATTGATGAGATGCTGGTCAGGGAATTTTGGGGGGCTGCTAGGGCAAATTCCGACAAGACAAGGATTACAGCAACGGTCCAGAACAGACAAATTGTTATTGAGGAAGAAGATATAAGGCAAGGGCTGAACATTACTGATGATGCCTCTCATCCTATCAAGTATCCGAAGGAGGTAGTTCTGGCAGGTGCGCAATCAATGGGGTATGAAGGAAAATTTCCGCCCATCTTTAAGAAGCTTCTGCCACACTACTGGAGGTGTCTGGCGCATTACATGCAGAAATCTTTCCTTGGGAAAAGAACGAGCTTCGATCAGTTAAATCAACTTCATGGAACTGCCTTCGTTGCTTTGGCCTTAGATTGGAACTTTAACTTTTCAAAGATGATGCTGATTGATTGGATAGGCAATGCAGAACTGAGTGCCAGAGAACAGTTTTTAATGACACCAAGGTTTGTCCAAATGGTGGTGATGAAGAAGTATCCAATGATTGAGGAGAGGGTAGAGAAACTTGATGTGAAGGTGATGGATATTGGGGTTTTTGGCCTGCAAACCCAGGATAGACCAGGTAAAAAATCTTTTAAAGGTAGACTGGAGTGGACTAAAAGGGGTGCGTTCCCAGAGGTTGCAAGAGAGCAAGTGATGGATGAGCCTGAGCCAGAAGCGGATGTGCCCAATGTCAATGCATCCGTTGCAGAAGACCAAGACTTAACGGCAACTCCGGCTGTTAATGTACAAGAGGAAGATGTTATTCCCTCCGGTGAAGAAAATGTAATGGATGACATTCTTGCTGGCCAGGACATCACAGAAGATGATATATATGGAGACTTGGAGCCTCTAACCCATAAAAGGTCAAGGGATGATATGATTGGCTCATCTGGCAGTGACACTACACCTCCAGAGCTGAATTTAACTGTAGATGATGTTGTTGAAGAAGAACCCGTCCCTGCTCGCGAACCTTCGCCAAGAAAGAGGTCAGATCCAAGAAGCATCAGATTCAAGCTCTCTAAGACCAGCTCAAGCATCTTGTTAATACAATCAGCTGGACCCAGTTCTGAGGGTCCCAGTGCACAAGAAGATTCAGCTGCTGAAGTTGTGCAAGATCAACCTAATCCTGTGCAATCTGAAACTCCAGTTCTAACCGAGCGTAGCCCAGTTCGGGAAGGAACTCAATTTCTGGAGGTTGATCATACCTTTGTTGCTCCAAGCCCTGTGAGAGTAAGCGCTGCACCTGTCTTAACTCTGCCTACAGCTGCCCCTAGCTTCAGGCCATTTCAAGCAGCGGAGCTTCCAGTAAATATGAGGATAAGTGCTGATCCTCAAATCAATTTCCTGATCTCTCAAAACAGAATTAGAGAAAATGAGATCAAGGCTCTTCAAGCTGAAAACAAATATATGAGAGAGAAGGAGGTGGCGGACAAAGACAAAATGAAATATCTGTACAGCATGCTGGTGGACCTGAGGAAGAAGTATAATGAATTGAAGGATGTTGTGGGATCCAACTTCTCAGGTGCCCCAGGTCAAAGTTCATCACAGGGTGTGCATGGTGGTTATGCAATGAATGAAGACGACGGAGATGAAAATATTAAGATGTCTGAATATGCCAGAGGAGGTAGAGTGATCTCCAAAGCTCCTGAAGGTCACGACAACTGGTTCCGAGAATTCTTTCAAGGACCAGCCCCCACTCAGTATGCTCTTGATCTTGGAAGTAGCTCTTTAGACAAAAAGGGGAGTTGTGAACCCATCTTGTGCTGGCATTACGACGCTGAGAAGAAATTATTTGCTGTGATCCGTGATGGCTATAGTCCAGTTGAGTATTATAGAACTCGTGCACAATTCCATTCTTGGACTGAACCTGAGATCAGAAATCTACTTCGAGCCCCCTACATAAACAGATGGAACAGCCCTGACGGAGACCTTATCAGAAACAATTTGCTGAACCATCTAGAAAATAACTTTGCAAATTTTGATCTGAAGCAAGTAAGGTGGGTCCAGACTGAAAGTGACCCAGTGACTGGAGAACCTATTGGTGACGCAAGGAGACCACCCACCAAACGTACAAGAGTTATCAATATGTTGGACGAAATTGAAGATGGTACCTTGGTCAAAAACTTTGACTGCTGGTGTTATGATCCAACGACACACGAGGTGGTGGTCCTCTGCAAGGCCCTGAGGCAGTTTCGCTTTTACGATCCGGTGGATTTGCTAAGGTTTGGAGAAAAGGATATCAAGCTGCTCGCCTCACAGCCTATTCTTGGAGATGAAAATGACTTGGAAAACGCTGTGAGGGTGGGAATCTTCCATGGGACGGCAAACCGGATTGTGGCCGAACAACGTTCAAAGCACATTCAGATTCGATCTGCTGCTGCCTTAAGTGGACTAATGGTTCATGCCTAGGGGAAGATTGTTGGGCTAGATTTATTTAAGGCATGAACATTAGTATTGGGCTTAGTTTATCTTTGTTTTAGGTTTGGTTAGTTAATGTATTGGGCCATGTGGGCCGGTTTTGTATTGTTTATGATTAGGGCTTTTATGTTTATGATTGGGCTAGGTTTCTTGTATTGGGTACTATATAAACCCATTATGTTTATGATTGAAGCAAGATTTTCAATACAATCTTAAGGGTTTACGATTTCTGTGCATCCTTATTTACGATCAGCTTCAACAAGATAGGGTTTCTCATTTAAGATTCAATCTTTCTTATAGATTGAATCTATTTCTTCTACTTGTTTCTTGAATCGATTGCATTTGAGGTTTTCGCACTCATTTGTGATTAGATATCGTGTTGACGGTTTGATCTCGGACCTACACAAATACTCGGCACTATTTGCATTAACTCAAAGCTACACTATTACAAGTGATAACCACGCTGTGTAAACTAAGAGGTAACAAGCTATATATAGTGCAGATGAGATCAATCACAGCCATTGATCTCATATGATCTAATCTAGATCGTACATTACAACGTCAAATCTAAGCTACCAAAAGAATAAACTTCGACATTTGAAATGACTTGCGTGTTGACAGCAATAATCTACTTTTGGAGAGCGGCTAGGGCAGATGTAGAAGCATACGAGAAGCTTTTGCAGGATAGGACTGCTGAAAAGACATCTCAGGAAAAGTCAGGTTGAACTCATTATCTGATGGATAATCGAGTTCACCCGGAATATTCACTAAGTGAAAAAACTGCTTCTTTCCGCTTGAACTTGTTGTTCCGCTTGAAGTGGTAGTTCCGCTTCAACTTCAACCGGAATTGTCAAAACTGGAGTTCAGCCGGAATTCTTCAAAATTGAAGTTCCTTACAGCCTTGGAAGATAACAGTTGGGTAGAGGCAATCCAGGAAGAGTTATTTCAAATGAACAAGCAGAAAGTTTGGGAATTGGTAAATCTGCCTGATGGAGCAGAACCAATTGGCACAAAGTGGGTATTCAGAAACAAGAAAGATGACAGGGGAATTGTTATAAAAAACAAAGCAAGATTGGTTGTGCAAGGCTATGTGCAGGATGAAGGCATTGATTATGATGAAGTGTTTGCACCTGTGGCTAGATTGGAAGCAATCAGAATCTTTTTAGCCTATGCTGCCTTCAAAGACTTCCAAGTATTTCAGATGGATGTCAAAAGTGCCTTCCTGTATGGCCTACTGGAACAAGAAGTATATGTCAAACAACCTCCTGGTTTTGAGGATCCTCATCATCCTAACAAGGTGTGCAAGCTGATCAAAGCTTTGTAGGGTCTCAAACAAGTACCTAGAACCTGGTATGAAACTCTTTCTAACTATCTTCTAGAGAATGGCTACAGTAGAGGGGCGATTGACAAAACACTTTTTGTCAAAACTGTTGGTAAGGATATGTTGATGGTACAAATTTATGTAGATGATATTATTTTTGGTTCATCTAACACTGTTTTGTGCAAGGAGTTTGAAACTTTGATGCAGTCCAAATTTGAGATGAGCTCCATGGGAAAACTAACATTTTTCTTAGGACTACAAGTGAAGCAAACTGCAGATGGAATCTTTTTTAATCAATCAAAGTACATCCAAGACATGTTAAATAGATTTGATATGCAAGCATGCTCAAGTTTAAAAACTCCTATGTCCACTTCCCACAAGTTAACAAGTGACTTAAGTGGCAAGCCAGTGGATGTGCACATGTACAGCGCAATGATAGGCTCACTGATGTATCTCACTGCTAGTAGACCTCACATCATGTTTAGTGTTCGCTTATGTGCTAGATATCAGTCCTCACCAAAGGAGTCACATATGCTAGCTGTTAAGAGAATCTTCAAGTATCTGAAGGGGCAACTAAAACTGGGTTTGTGGTATCCCAAGAACTCTGACTTCTCTTTCAGAGCATTCACAGACAGTGACTATGGAGGATGTTACATAGACAAGAAACCAACATCAGGTGGATGTCAATTTTTGGGTGAAAGGTTTATCTCTTGGCAATGCAAGAAACAAACTTGCGTTTCCACTTCAACTGTAGAGGCTGAGTATATTGCTGCCTCAAGTTGTTGTAGTCAAGTCCTTTGGATCCAAAATCAGATACTTGACTACGGGATCACATTCATGGAAACTCCTATTCTTGTAGGAAAACAACAATGCCATCTCCATCATCAACAATCCAGTAAAGCACTCCAAAACCAAACACATTGACATAAGGTATCACTTTATTAGAGATTGTTGATGTGTTCGGAACGTACCTAAAAATGCTATTAATACCTAGACCTAAACCTAGACCTAGACACACCTAATTTTACGGAAACTACCTAAACTAAACCGAACCCTGAGGCAAGTGTACCTGTCGGATTGTAGCTAAGCTAAGGCAAGACCGGGAATATCGAACCCTAGAGAAACTCTATAGACAAAATTAACCTAGACCTAAGAAATGGAAAAATACTGAGTAAATTGATTTGAGTTTTTGGAATTTGTGGATTGATTTAACTAACTCTGCAATTGACAAACGGAAACAGGAAACTTTAGAGAAATTTAGATACGGAAGAGACACCACCTAAACCTTGACTCCTATTCAACACTCACAACTCAACTCAGGTTCTAGAAATCTTGATGGCGGTTAGTTCACATTTTAAGTCCTTCCTAACAGATAATCCTACGCTCGGACAAGAGTTCACCTTATGGGTACTTCCTACTTCAACTAAACCTAACCACCTCTGAACCTAATCTCGGGTACCTTAAGCTAGCAGGAGCTACCAATAACTGTAAATGATTTGGAATAACAAGCCAGAAAACTAACCTAGGGAATTTCCTTTTGGGACAACTCGATCCTAAGCAGTTAACCAACCCGACTACCCAATAGCTATCACCCTTTTAAGTCTATTTAGCAAGAAGCACACAAGATTCAATTAACTAGTTATCAACTAACCCTATGACCACAATTACACAATCACATTAAATTGCAAGCATAACCTACAAGTTAACTACTTTACCCAAACCGAAAGACATTCGCAAGCAAAGCAAGGATTAATCTCTAACTAGAAAACTAAACCACGCATACAAACGAATCACCACAGAAAGTTAATGGAATTGAAAAGATCATCAAGCATCAATCAAATAGCTAGAACCGAATTGAAGTCATAAACGTTAAACAATTGTCATACGGTTTAGGTGGTGGCGAATTACTTAGCCAACCACCATGATATAATGTCACAAACATAGAAAAGTTCTAGAATTTGTAAACAAAACATAGTTTTGATCAAGCAATTACGAGAATTCAAAAGTATGGAAGGACCGGGTTATTGATTTGATGATGATATTGGCTCCCCGATTGATCTTCCCTTGATTCCAGCCCTTTCCTCCTCTAAAAATCGCCTCTAGTCGCTCTGGAATTCGTCTGGAAGTCGAATGATGTCGAATACAAACCCTAAGATCGAATTTATATCGATCAGGCTAAGTTTCCGGAAAAACACCCTCCATGCGTATCGCTTAGAGGTTTAAATGTTGTAGGCGATACGCCTAACTCCTGAATACGCCAAATTAGTTGGTCAAACCGACTAACGCCCTTCGTTGACCCCCTGGATCCACGCGTATCGCGTACGGGTCATCAGGGTCCCAGGCGATACGCCTGGGACTGCTTGTTCAGCACTTCTCGTATTTCCTTGTTTTCTTTCTTTATTTAGCTCCTCTTCAAACGTGGCCACGGGATTTGACTAAACACCTACCAAAACACATAAAAACATAAACAAGACTCAAAGACTCAAACTTACTGAAAACAATTAAAACTAACCAAAACCCGACTCAAATTGGACTCAAAAATATAAGAAAAGACCTCGGAAAATCAGATGTGTTTGTAACACATCAAACATCCCCACACTGACTCTTTTTTCGTCCTTGAAAAATACTGCAATGGAACCAGGACCTTGATTTCTAACAACCACAATTTCTAATTTCATATTTTACATAGCCTACTTACATCCCGGTAGCGATTATCGATATTTCGATCCGATTAAACCCAACCACTGACCTTTGAGCCCCCAAGGTGTTTATAATTTACCAGATATATTTCAGTCATGCCTATGTATCCCACTCTAGAAAGATCAAGTTCAATTTTAATCCCGAATCATATTCGGTCCAAGTAAAGGTTAATAAAGATTTAAGTTTAGATTTTCACCACCCCCTTGAATCAGATACAAAGATGTCCAAAGAATGACGAAATTGGATGGAATGCGAACAATTGAGCATTTATTCTCTAAGCTATCATATTTTTTCCTTCTTTTTCCATTTTTTTTTCATATTTTTTTTTCTTTTTTTTTATATAGTTGGTCAATTTTAACTATTATTACCAACGGACATCATCGGAGGCATTCTTTTCGAGATGTTATCCCTAAAATCATACGTGAGTATTTTGCCCGCGAGATCCAGGACATCATCAGAGGCACTTGCCACGGGATACTATCCTTAGTTCGTACATGAGTATTTTGTCCCTTCACTCTAAAAATATTAACCAATATATTCCCTAATATGCTCATGATGGAAAAATGGGGCGCCGTTATTTCTCGGATTTGCTTTCGCAAAAAGATCATAACGTGCCAGGTATTCTAAGGACATAGAAGTATCTAGCCTGAAGGGGTCTCTTTCCTCCTAATCCTCAGTTTCAGTATTCCTATCACTCCTAAAATGGGAACCCACTAACAGACTGATTAATTACATATTTATACAACAAATAAACACAATGGGATATTTAATCTTTACTAAGTCAGCTGGGCCTACCAATGCATCACTAACCGACAATGTTTTCAACTTTTAATTATATTCAACAATTAAGCACAAAATTAGAAAACCAAATCCTGATTGTACTATCATTTCCCATTTAATTTGCAGCCAGAATCTCAGACATTTTTGAACAATTTTTCAATTTTTTTTCTTTTTTTTTCAAAACAAACTAAAATAAAATAAACAGACTCAAGACACAAGTCTCCCATCCCCACACTTGAATCACACATTTCCCCCAATGTGGAATGGAAATAAAACAAAGCAGAATAAAAATAAACACACGCACGATAAAAAAATAAAAAAAATAATAAAAATGCAAACGAAAATTAAAAAGAAAAATAAAGCGGAATGGACTCCCCTGATTATTTATTTAGATGAATGGCAAGCAAGCTCGTAACCGCAGGTCCTCCAATGAAGTATATGCAAATCCTATGCGCGAATATCATTGGACCTATACGCCACAAACAAAAACAAACACACGACTCGACTCGACCAAAATGTTAGTAACAATTACGAAAAATAAAATCACAAAAATATAAACTAAGGACGAAAATAAAATAAAAATAAAACTTAAGTTAAAATGGTGTTTACCTGGAAGACGAGAACTCACCGACCATCAAAAACAAAAAATTAAAAATTTGCAAAACCCATCTGGTCGCCTTCCCTCGCGTATCGCGCGGGATTCCTCCTCACTCTCGCGTACCGCGAGGAACTACCAAGAGCCAGCGGATCAACCCTCCCGGCGTGTCGCCTATTGCCTGCCAACCTTCCAGGCGATACGCCTGGAGCCCGTTTTCCAGAGACTTTCCTGACTTTTGGCCATCAAAATTTTTTCTATCTTTTTTTTTCCTTCCTTCAGGTCTCTTGGTCGAAATTTCCAGCCAATCCTGCACTTTAGACCTGCAAAACTCACCCGGACTTCACCATCTAACTTTTCCACATTTTGAGTCTCCCGAATCACCTGTAAACACCGAAAAACACAAAACCAAAAAGATGTAAAAGGCACAAAAACTAACAATGCAGAAAATTAAAAACCACAACTACAAAATATACAGCCAGGGCACTTAATCAGTTAGCACAAAATGAAGAAACAACCTCCCAAACCATCCGGAGGCTTTGATTTCACATCTTTAACCGCAAACTTACCGGTTTTCACCTGGTTCTCATCCTGCCAACTACTAACCGCTAACCAACTATCAATAGCCACTAAATTAACCTTCCAATGTTTAAATCGACCTAGAAGAAATCTAATCTTGCCTAGAAAACTCAATGTCGGGTCAAGTTCACTAATCACCACATGCAACCTCCCCACACTTGGCCTAAACTCTATCTCATCATTCAAAATACCTAAATCACCAAGTGTGGCCTTTCTAACAACCTCTTCAACTACCAACTTCTTGCCAACCCCTAATTCATCCCCGGGTTCTCCTAACGGGTCAAAATTCTCATTTCTATCCAATAACTCCTCTAACCCCCCAGGATCTTCCTCACACTTATCCTCTATCACAACCTCTCCAACCACTTTCTCAACTACCTCACCGGGTTTCACTAATGGGTCAAAAATTTCATTTTTATCAACTAATTCAACTAACCCCCCCCCCCCGGTGTTCTCCCAACACTCATTCTCCTCAACCTCTTTATCTTCTAACCGATTACCTACCACCACTAGGTCTATGAACGACATCAAAGTACTTATCAAACATACCGATTTGGTGCCACTTTCCTCATGTCTACCTACCTTAAACATGACACTCTCATTATCAAGCCTTAAAGTTATGGTACCCTCAAAAACATCAACTAGAGCATGGGTGGTCCTAAGAAAGGGCCTACCTAGAATCAAAGGGCAACTAGGGTAGGAATCACTATCCACTACCACAAAGTCTATAGGGAACAAAAATTTATCAACTTTCACAAGTACATTTTCCACTATGCCTTTGGGTCTCACAACAGATTTGTCAGCTAAAGATATGTTCATGAAAGTAGGTGCTAACTCTCCTAATCCTAAGTGCTCAAAAACCGAAAAAGGCATAACATTAATCGAAGCACCTAGATCAGCTAAAGCATAAGTAACAGAAGAACTACCAAAAATGCAAGGAATTGTAAAAATCCCCGGATCGTTCAATTTCTTGGGTAATTATTCTGAAACACGGCCGAACAATTTGCGTCAAGAGTTATATCTGATAAAGCTTCCAGTTTCTTTTTACTACTTAACATGTCTTTCAAAAACTTTGCATACTTAGGCATTTTATTTATAACTTCAGTAAATTCTAATGTGATCCTAAGTTGCCTAAGAATATCGAGAAACTGACTGTACTCTTGTGCATTTTTCTATTGAATTAGACGTTCAGGATACGGCACACGCTTCAAATCTTCTGCTGTAATCGGTTGAGATACAAATCTCACTCTCTTCTTCACCTTCGCCTCCTCCCACTTCAATGGCTTCTCTCCAACCGGCAGTTTCTTCACTACCTCCACCTCGACGTTTGGTGCGGTACTTGCTGGCCTCACGCTCGGATGCACCCTCCCGTCTGGCGTCTCTAAATCGATCTCCTCATCAACCGGTTCCTCCTCAACTACCGCCGGTGATGGACTCTGAACAACTCTCCCGCTCCTAGTAGTGATGGCATTGACATTCGTGTTGGGGTTTTTGTACGTGATACCAGAAAATTGACCCCCACGGGAATTGAGCTCCTTCAGCTGCTTCGCGATGTCTCCTACCGACCGTCATAAATCTAGGAACGAAGCTTGTTGATTTCGTAGTAGAGTGTCATGCTCTGCCAGCTTCTTCTGTGTCCCCTCATGTCTTGCCACTATCTGCTGCAGGATGTGGGTCTGGTTAGCAATAAGCTCCCTCACCTCCTTAAAAGTAGACCCGTCATCTCCTCCACCATAGTTATTCCTCTGTGGAAAACTAGGTGGGTTTCCTCCCTCTCGCCATCCTGAATTCTGGCCACTCCTCCACCCAGACTGGAAAGAATTACCGAACTGGTTTCGGTTTCCAATATAGTCGACCTGCTCAGCGGGAGCAAGCGGGCAGTCTCGGGTATCATGAGTGCCTCTACACAGCCCACATTTGGCTTTGATATGGAGTTTGTTTTCTTCTAAAGCCCTATAGATGTTCTCTAACTCCTTAGGCGTCATAGTCTCTGAGCCAATGTGACTGACACTCCGGGTTGATGTAGACGGTGCGAGTGATCTAGTCGGGGCCAAGGTGGCTCTCCGATCTCCGAGTGTCTGCTGTTCAGCAAGTGCGAAGCTCTCAAAAAGTGATTTGCATTCATCAACGGTGAGCTTCTCCATCATATGTCCTCCAGCCGAAATGTTGAACTCCTTCTGAACAGAATAAGGAAGTCCATTGTAGAACTTTTCTATGATCGCCCATTTCATCAACCCGTGTTGCGGACATTTGCTCAAAAGGGCATTGAATCGTTCGTAAGCGACCGGATAAGGCTCATCGGGGTCCATCCGAAAAGAGTGGATTTCTTCCCGAGTACGTGCAGCCTTGGCTGGAGGATGTTATTTTTTCAGGAACTTTAATTTTAGATCGTCCCAGGTGGCGATCGAATTAGGCGGAAGCATCTCGAGCCACTCGGCGGCTCGAGAGGCAAGGGAGAATGGAAACAGACGCATATAGATAGTATCGTTCGTGACTCCCGTGAGTCCGAACGTGTTGCAGATACGAATAAAGCGCGAGATATGCGTCGGTCCATCTTCGTCTTCACGTTCGTGGAACTGGATGGAATTGGTGAGCGCGTTTATGATGTGAGACGGAACTTGCCAATTGGTCGTGTTGGCAATGTTGGGTTGGGCGATGGCAAATCGAGCGTCGTTGACTCCGGCGCTGGCCTGCTCGTGGACGGTGCGACGGGCCGCCATGGTGGTGAGATCAGGAAATGGGATGGGTTTAGTGTCGCGTGAGACGTGTGTGGAAGAAGTGGATGGTTTCGAATGAGTGGTGGAGAGAATGAACGCCTCGAGTTCCGCGCGAAGTACGCGGAACCGTTCACGAATGTCCTTGTCGGGATCAGAAAGCGGTGTAAGTTCAGACGGACCTTGCGAACGGGTGTGTGGCATAACACGGAAGAAAAATAAAAATATAAAAATTATAAAAATAAAAATCCTAAAAATCTAGACTCGAAAGTAGAAAATCCCAAGACTCTAGACACGGAAAAACCTAAAAGACTTAAAATTTCCTAACAATGACCTAAGTTAATTTTGCTATTGCCAAGTGTCCCCGGCAACGACGCAAAAAACTTGATGTGTTCGGAACGTACCTAAAGATGCTATTAAAACCTAGACCTAGACACACCTAATTTTACCGAAACTACCTAAACTAAACCGAACCCTGAGGCAAGTGTACCTGTCGGATTGTAGCTAAGCTAAGGCAAGACCGGGAATATCAAACCCTAGAGACACTCTATAGACAAAATTAACCTAGACCTAGGAAATGGAAAAATACTGAGTAAATTGATTTGGGTTTTTGGAATTTGTGGATTGATTTAACTAACTCTGCAATTGACAAACAGAAACAGGAAACTTTAGAGAAATTCAGATGCGGAAAAGACACCACCTAAACCTAGACTCCTATTCAACACTCACAACTCAACTCGGGTTCTAGCAATCCTGATGGCGGTTAGTTCACCTTTTAAGTCCTTCCTAACAGATAATCCTACGCTCGGACAAGAGTTCACCTTATGGGTACTTCCTACTTCAACTAAACCTAACCACCTCTGAACCTAATCTCGGGTACCTTAAGCTAGCAGGAGCTACCAATAACTAACTGTAAATGATTTGGAATAACAAGCCAGAAAACTAACCTAGGAAATTTCCTTTTGAGACAACTCGATCCTAAGCAGTTAACCAACCCGACTACCCAATAACTATCACCCTTTTAAGTCTATTTAGCAAGCAGCACACAAGATTCAATTAACTATTTATCAACTAACCCTATGACCACAATTACGCAATCACATTAAATTGCAAGCATAACCTACAAGTTAACTACTTTATCCAAACCGGAAGACATCCGCAAGCAAAGCAAGGATTAATCTCTAACTAGAAAACTAAACCACGCATACAAACGCATCACCACAGAAAGTTAATGGAATTGAAAAGATCATCAAGCATCAATCAAATAGCTAGAAACCGAATTGAAGTCATAAACGTTAAACAATTGTCATACGGTTTAGGTGGTGGCGAATTACTTAGCCAACCACCATGATAATGTCACAAACATAGAAAAGTTCCAGAATTTGTAAACAAAACATAGTTTTGATCAAGAAACTATGAGAGTTCAAAAGTAAGCAAGAACCGGGTTATTGATTTGATGATGATATTGGCTCCCCGATTGATCTTCCATTGATTCCAGCCCTTTCCTCCTCTGAAAATCGCCTCTAGTCGCTCTGGAATTCGTCTGAAAATCGCCTCTAGTCGCTCTGGAATTCGTCCGGAAAAACACCCTCCAAGCGTATCGCTTGGAGGTTTAAATGTTGTAGGCGGTACGCCTAACTCCTGAATATGCCAAAATAGTCGGTCAAACCGACTTACGGCCTTCGTTGACCCCCTGGATCCACGCGTATCGCGTACGGGTCATCAGGTCCCAGGCGATACGCCTGGGACTGCTTGTACAACACTTCTCTTCTTTCTTCATTTAGCTCCTCTTCAAACGTGGCCACGGGATTTCACTAAATACCTACCAAAACACATAAAAATATAAACAAGACTCAAAGACTCAAACTTTACTGAAAACAATTAAAACTAACCAAAACCCGACTCAAATCGGACTCAAAAATATAAGAAAAGATCCCAGAAAATCAGATGTGTTTGCAACACATCAATTGTGCAGAAAAGAATCTTATTAAATTGTTCAAAGTTCACACTGATCATCAATTGGCAGATATGTTTACAAAAGCTTTTGATGAGGCAAGATTTTTCTATCTCATCACAGCCATTGGGATGATGAATTTTGAATAAAACTTTTCACAATTTTTAAATAAAAGAGAGGCATGTGCTTAAGAGCCCGTCTCTTGATACAAAAAGAAAAAGAAAAATAAAATCTCTTGTGATAATTAGATATCATCTCAGTTCATAGTCAGTAACTTCTGTTACACTATAAAATAAAAATATCACAAATTTTTCAAAAATCATGAGTTTTGTTGTTCAGTTTAAAGTTCCGGTTCAACCTGTGAGAAAAACAACTTTGAAAATCACCGGGTGAACTTCAACCGGAACAATGATTTGTAACTCACGTGGAAATTTTTTTAAGACAATTATTCCAAGCGGAAAAATTCTCCGCTTGAAGTTCAAACGGAATAATTTTATTCTTTAAAATAAAGGAGAAAAATGGGTTCCGCTTGAACTTCCGGGTCAACAAAAGTCAAAGTCTCATTTAATTACCCGGAAGGCACGATTTTCTAAGCGGATACACATATATTTACCCATTATGCTTTTAACCATTTAATATCCGAGGTTTCAGCAAATTTACTTTTGGATAGTGACATGCTTTACCACATTGTACCGTATAATCCATAAAGCATCTGTCACATCAGTTACTGAACCGTCGGTTTAAAACTTCTCTCCTCCACGTCATCCACGTCAAAGGTAAAAGCCCTAAATTACCGTCATTCTTCCCCATTTCTCTCAAACCCCACTCAGAAATTACTCCCAAATTTCTCCCAAAACCTCTCCGTAACTTCCAAATAACCGTCGTATTTCTCTCAAATCGATCGTCAACAATGGCTCCTAAAGCAAGGTCAAGTGGCAAGAAGCCCGTCGGTTACTCAAAGTTCCCCGTAGAGCACAACTTGGTGGCGTACCTAGAACCACCGAGTAAAACCGATATCTACAACGGGAAGAACGACTTCCTGAACAGTTCTCATCTTTATCATGCGATGATAGTCAAAGCTGTGATATATGAAGAAATCATGGAAGATTTTTGGTCTCACGCTAGGGTTACCGAAGGTGACGGCGGTAGTAAACAAATTGTGTCAACAGTTCAAGGCACAACTGTGGAGATAGATGAAGCAAAGGTACGAAAAGTGTTGAAACTAAGGGACGAAAATGGATACATGGCTGTTGATTCCAAGAAGTATCTACCTCTATTCAGAGACATTGGATATGGTGGTTCTCTGCAAAGCAAAACCATAAAGAAAGGGCAGTTACCATACAACTGGAGGTTTTTAGCTCACACCATCTTGGTATGCCTAACTCTAAAGAAGGGTGGTTTTGATGAGCTTGCGGCTGAACAAGCTTCTGCCTTCTATGCTGTTGTAAAGGGTGAAAATTTCAACTTTTCTAGATTAATTTTTCAAGCCCTAATAACTAACATCCAACCTGAATATGTTTACCTATACCCAAGGTTTTTAACATGTATTCTCAAGGAGGAATACCCCCAAATTGTCTTGGGTGGTAAAGTTTTGGAACCAAAACACTTAACCGAGAAAACCTTTTCGAACTTAGTTTTAAACAAGTCTGTTTTTCTTGGAAGGGATAGCGACCATCCTCTGCCAATTCCAAGGCAGTTTCCTGATGAACCTATTGATACTGAGGATCAAATGGAAACTGTTACAGCAACTGAGCCCCATGCTCAAGATGACAGAGCTAGCAACCCAATAGCTTCTGATCCCACATATGTCCCTGCTTCCTCTACTTTAAAAACCTTTCAATCCAAAAAGAGGAAAGCATCCACTCATACTACCACTGCCACTTCCTCATCTGAATCCCCTCCTGTCATTTTCAAAAGACAGAGACAGGTGGTTATTAGGTCTCCTCCACCTAGTACCACAAGCCAACCCGAAGCTTCAAACCCCGCAAAAGGCAAAAAAGCCCAAGCAGAAACTTATCAAATTGGGATATTCTCTTAGGGACGAGTCCTCACTTGAGGGGGAGTCATCAGAAGCAGATGTACATTCCCTATCTGAGAGATTTTCACCCCTGCAACCCTTATCACCTAGGAATGATAGTGCAATTAATCCTGATCTAAATGAAGGTGTTATTAACTCACCCACCTCATTACATGAGAATATTCCGATAGATCAGGACACTGCTGCTCTGAACCCCCATTCCTCACCGGAGGTGAATCTCAGGAGTCATGAAGAGATTCATGCAGCGAGGGCTGCTGCTGCCCAAGTATCCCCACTGGATCTTGGTGCTAGAAGTAACATAACTAAGACCCAAACTGCGGAAATCTTATCTGAATCAGCACCCGAGGGTCCTTCATTGGAACCAAGGGTTGTTGAAACGGTTGGAGAGAATCCCAGGTGCCAAGAAGCCATGGGTACCACAGTTGATCAATCTCGGATTGATAACTTCGTTTTGTCCAAGGATACTGGTAAAAGGCCAGTTGAGGACAGTTATACACTACCAAAATTGAGGGAATTGTACCTTAATCTTCAAGCACAGGTTGATAAATTGAATACAACCGTTGCTACTTTTGTTAGAACAAAACTCTATGTGACTAACGCCATTAAATCTGTTTACCGAAGCATTCGACTGAAGAATCCATGTGAATTGATTTCAGAGACTAGGTTGTGATGATCGAGGCTTGCGAGATTGGACAGAAGACCGTTTTCTGGAAAAGTCAACCGTTCGGGTCAACGGTCAATGTAAAAGTCAACGGAAGATCGGTTCAAGGGAGACAAGCTTCGGATTAATTAAATCAACTTTGATTTAATTAATATTTATGTTATTTGATTTACTTGTAATTTTGTTCATTTATTTATGTTTTCTGTTGTCAGTCACCCTCACTATATATAGTGAGGGTGCCCATTACAAGTAAAGGAGTCTCTGAGTGTGGAGATGATGATCTTCTTGTAGAGTGGTGTGAGATTCCAATCTAGAGAGAGAGAGAGAGTCATGGATTTTGATTAGAGAATGTTTGTCGTGATTTCTTGTTCTTGTAATCATTCGGTTAAGTGAAATCATTCGACTTAGTTCATCATTTTTCTTGTATGATTTCCTAGATTCTTCTTCATCATCATCGTCTCTTAGGGTTTCATCATCGTCTCTTAGGGTTTTTCGAATCCGATCTTCATTCTCGCTCACGATCGAGATTCTTGATGTGAAAATCGGTCCTGACAAATGGTATCAGAGCAAGGTACCGATCAGATTTCATCTCACGATGAACCTGGTCACTCGAATCTTGATTTTAAGCTTGAATTGAGTGAAGATGAGAAAACCCATTTTGGAGACTTTTTCATATTTTTTTCATTATTGATGGATTCTGGACAGATCTGATGTTGTTAGATGTTAGGTTATTGTTCATGGAGTCTATCATGATGATTGTTTATCTTCTATTTGTTCAAATCTGGTGAGAAATTGAAGATCAGAGCTGTTTTTTCGTAACTGTTAGAGTTTTCCCGTTTTTGAGATTTTTGAAGATTTTTGAGCTTGATTATGAGTTTTCTGGGTTTTTCTTCATGGATTTGGATGAAGTAAGGTATGATTCGCAGTAGAAAACGCGTTCCAGATCCATTGGAAGCATTCATTTCATCTGAATCTCAACCGTTTGGACAGATCTGGAAAAACACACACTAGTGCGTGTTTTACGGTGTTCTTCGTGTTCTTGAAGATTTCCAGATTTTGGGGGTTGAATCGATTGGTTTTTGCTGCTGTTTTGGATGTGTGAGTGTCCATAACACATTCTACAACAGATTTGTGACAAGAATCGTTCGTTTCCTTTCATTTTCGAGACTGTTTCAAGAATTGAAGGGTATGTGTTCTTCATGTTCTTAGTGTTCATCTTTTCCAGAATTGTTCAAGTGTTCATCAGGTTCTTGAAGACTTGAAGATTGCCCTAGCGAACTTGTTTCATGTTCTTAGCGGACTTGTTTCATGCTTAGCGAACTTCCGGTAAGCTTTAGCGGACTTCTTTGGTTAGCGGACTTGTTTTTTGGGTTTTCGTTCGAGATCATTTCGATGAATTTTGTTCGTATAGGAATGTAGTGGATGATCTTACGAGTTCAACCGTATAAATTTCGCGAATTTTCGTTGAGTATTCGTGGAGTTATGGTCAGAATACGCTTTTCCGGTGATGCATGCTATTTTCCGGTGACTAGTTATACTTCTCCGACAGATTTAGGGTTTCTAAGGTTGGAGATGACACCTGGTGACATGGCAGCATGTAAGGGAATAATTTGTGGCTTGTGTATTAAATAGTTCATTGGCGGACTATTTTGAAGGCCTATGTGATAGAATAGGTGAAAATTAGCTTGGTTATGGGTATATTGGGTCATTAGGCCAATTTAGACATGATTGGGCTTATTTAGGATGAGTTTAGATGGAGTTTAGTAGGCCCACATGGTCAAATCCGGAAATTAGGGTGTAATTAGGGTAAGGAGGATAACTTGTTTATCAAGTTGGACATCTCCTATAAATAGGACCCTAGTTTACTAGTTTAGGGTTGCTGTTTTGGTGTTTTGTTCCAATTGGTGTTTAAGAAATTCTCTAAAGAGAATTTTGATTCTTGTGTTGCAATCAAAGGTGCTTATTAAAGTGTTTTCTTCTTGTGGTGTGTGTTCGTATCTCTTTCTTTATTGCATATTCATATTATCTTTCGATTAGACTTGAATCACCTATAATCACTGGATTCCGCACGGTGATTATAGACATTGATATCGCGTGAGGGGTTTAATTGATCCTTACAATTGCTATCAGAGCCAAGAAACGCAAGTTTCGAGGCTCTCGCGATATCCGATTCAAGTTTTTGGTGACTAACAGTTTAAGTTTTGTGGTGATTTTCAGCTTTAGCACGTTTCGGAAGTAATTTGTGCAGGTTTCAAGTTCAGACAGGAGTGTTTGTGACCAATTGATCATGAATCTGCAGGTTTCTGTGACTTTTCGTGCATTCAGAAGACTTTTCGATCAGCTTGTCTGATCGAAAACCCTTTCCTGTCGCTTTCCTGTGATCGAGAAAGACCCTCTGTGTCTTTTCGATCAGGCGTGTTTCAGTCGAAAAGTCCCATTTTGAGACTTTTCGATCAGCTGCTTTTAATCGAGAAGTCCCTCTTTATGACTTCTCGATCAGGTTTTTTGATCGGAAAGTCCTCTTCAACGACTTTTCGATCAATCATTCATCAATCGAGAAGTCCCCTTTGTGACTTCTCGATCCACCATCTTGATCGGAAAGTCCCCTGTGACTTTTCGATCCACTGCTCTCCTCAATCGAAAAGTCCCCTCTGAGACTTTTCGATCCAGATCCAACCTTTTCGATCGTAAATCACACTTTTCGACCACTTTCCTATCCGATCGAAAAGTACTTTTTGATCAGCCCTGTCCGACCGAAAACCCCTTTTCGACCCAACCCCTTGCTGATCGAAAACCCCTTGTCCGACCGAAAACCCACTTTTCGTTCCAAATCCCTTTTCGGCGAAAACACTATTTCACCTTGCTTCACTAAAACGGACGTAACTTGGGCCTTGTTTAGAGTTAGAAACTCTAATACCAGCCAAAACGACCGTCTCAACGAGCCAAAGCTCCAAATTCCACTCAGAAGGCCTCCGTTTTTCACTTTGAAGTTTTTGACACTATTCTTTGAATAGTGATTTTGCCGCCTTTATAGGGATTGCACTAGAAGAGGATTCAAAGAAAATCATGCCTCTACTTCAACAAGGTACCACCGAAGCCAATACAGGTAAGAAAGAGGTATGCACTTGCTCTAGCTCTCACTGTCAAGATGTGTACAATTCTTATAAAGATTTTGAAAGCAAATTTCACTATGAATCCCTAAATTGTGAACGTGCCAATAGAGAGTCAAATAATTTTAAAGATCAAGCTAGGGTAAATAGGGAAAAGTATGAAGCTGCTAAGTTAGATGTCAAAAATCTTGACAATCAATTGAGTGACACTAGAGTCTTGCTAAGAGTTGCTAATACAAAAGTTGAAGAACTAACAAAAGAGGTAGAAGAAATGAGAGATCAACTGGCTAAATCTCAAAGTAAATTAGACTCTAATAATAAGATTCAATCAAAAATGCTGGAAGCAAGGTCTCTTTTCTATAACTCTGATGTTAGGATGAAGTATGTTCAATAGAATTCAGGTCTGGGTTTTGGGGATGACAACAAAGATGAAACTTCATCTCACACTGTGCCTATGCCATATTTAAAATCGAGATACGATCTTACTACTGCGCGTATCAATCGATCATGGTAAACACAGATGTAAATAAGAGAATTCTTATTGATCACTTGAAGATACAAAGAAGACTCTCTAGTTTCTCTCTCTAGAAACACACACGGAAAGGTGTAGAATTACAGAAGTGTTACCAACTCATTCTAACACAACCTATTTATACTAAGTGACTAAACAGGCTGCGTACCAAATGGTACGGGCGTAACATTTGGTCCGGCGGACCATTTGGTCCGGTGCCAATGATATTGTCACTAAAACTCATACTAAGACACGCTCACATAGATACAATACACGAGACACATCATAGCATAGGTATATGCTCTAACAAACTCCCCCTTAACGTGTAGTGTATCTATATTCTAACAAAACTTCAGTCTTCAATCTTCAACATCACTGCATCCGATCTTCAACTTGAAATCCAGTCAGACATAGAGCTTGCATGGCTAGATCACTCTTGAATCATCTTTAATCTTCAAGATCCACTTGTAAAAATAAAACATACTCCTTTTTCACCATGCTTGAGTCTTGACACATATAACCTGCAATTTCAGAAGACGAAAACATGGTTTCCTTTTTCTTTTGAAAATTAATTTAATCTTGGTGCAAAACTTCTCTTCAAGAATCCAAGATATAGTTTTAAAATTTGATTTTGTATTACATGTCGATCGATCGAAACATACAAGAAATAAAATCTTTTTGGCTTTTTGAAACTTTATATCAAAACACACCGAAAATCTTTTTGTATTTCAGATATGAAACATAAATGCAATACAGAATCAGCCAATATTTTTGTCTTTTGCGAGAAAGATCACAACTTGGGATCATATTGAACATGACATGCTGAACTACACTTCAATTTCAATTACTTCAGCACATAAGTCATGTCGATTGCGGGTATAATTTGTCCATCTTAAACTCAGGCACAATCATACTCATAACATCTGGATATGTTATTAGTATTGATTAGATTTGCTTTGACCAGTGTACCCCACACTATCAGACATACTCAGATATGTATTTTCTTTTATATCACACTTTGTGATTTCATTTGTGATTTACTCACATAACGATTTTACTCATGATATAGTCAACTATATTCCATGCAAAAAGATATAAGAACGTTAAATCGTCTACCTTAAGGTCGATCTTTCGATACGCGGATAAGGCCTCGGATTTAACAAAATAAGAAAATAAAACAAGTTAAAATTGTATAACCCAACAACAATCAGGTCGGTACTTCCGTACACGCAGAGAAAGTCCGATGAGTTATACGAAACACCAAAGAAAATATAGCAGAATGTCAAACGAACAACAATCAGGTCGATCTTTCGATACGCAAAAAAAGTCCGATCGTTTGATAATATAAAGAAAATCAAACAAGTTAAAATCTTTGAAAAATTAACACATGTATACACAGTGACTTCTCATTTTCTTTTTCACATATCTTTTTCTTGATATATCATGAGATACGCATCAAGATGTTCTCCACTTGGTCAAGCATTAGTATTTAATGTATATCACATTTGAATACTTTCTGATTTAATGCCGAGCCTACCAAGCACATCGAACAATGATCTTATGACTTTTTCATCTAATTTATCCACGAGTCAGACACGTAAGCCAATGTACCATCATTTTCCCAATTATGTCGGATACAATTTCTCATATTTCAATGTTTTTGTATTTTCTATTTTTCAATGTTTTTGTATTTTCTGTTTTTCAATGTTTTTGTATTTTTCGTTTTTCTCCCCCTTAAAATGAAAACTCTATTTTTGGATTTTCATTTTAACAAAAACAAAAAGACACTATTTTTGGTATTTTCAATTTTCTCCCCCTAAACTACATATGAAATGTAAAAGAAAGAAAATTGACCTTTCGACATGGATACCTTTCTGGTTTAGCTTTCAGAAAAATTTCAGTTTGAAAATTTGATATCACATGTAATTTAAGTTAAATCAGCAGAATACTCCTCCATCAGCAACTTTGCAATCACCGATAGGTCTTCTAGAAGTACCTGCACACTGGTCAAACACGTGAGCTTATAAATGACCCGAAGCGAATCGCTTCTGGTCGACCAGTATCTTGGTTTCCTTTCGAAACCACTTTCGGTTTCCAAACTTGTTGTTTTGGTAAATCGGTATCTGATGAACCAGTCACAGTCGATTGTGACGAACAACCTACATATGGAATATTTTGAAAACGAGGAATAAATCTTCCTTGAGTTTTGAAAAATGTAGGTTGATGTTCATCAAATACTCTACTGTATTCATCAATGAATCTCTGTTTGGCAGATTTACCAACATGTGGAACCTTTCCTCTTTTTGATGTAGAAGCAGCAGAAACTGAACACTCTTGTGCCAGATGCCCTTTTTGTCGGCAATTATAACACAAGCGATTGTTGACATTTCGGCGTTTCGGAATCTGCAAAGCTTCACAAACATATACATCTCCAAAATGATCATAAAAATTATCGAATACCTGGAATCGATGATCATGAACCCATTTTGATGTCGAGCTCTTTGGAGTAGAATAAGAATTTCCAGAAGAGTATTTGGCTGTTTGTTTCTTCTTGGTCTTTGGAGCAACATCAGTTTTGATAAAGCCCTTAGCAACTTTCTGCGAATCCACACAGTGAAGTGGAAACTCCTTATTAGAGAATATCTGATCTGAACCTTTGAGGTTATAAAATCTCTCAGGCTGAACTTTGTCAGCTTCAAACACATCCTTCTTGACTTGCTTCAAATTGACTTTCTTCAAACGTTGTTGTTGTTGAACCTTTGAAACATTCAATTTAACCTGCTTCTTTTGAAATCCCAAACCTGTATGTTTTCCAAAAACCTTCTCTTCTGAATCAGACGGTTTATGCTCGTTCTTTGCAAGACGAGAAAACTCTGCTTTGACCTTGTTGATATCGTTTGGAGCATCAACTATCGTTTCAGCAATGTCAGGAGTTGAACTTGCAGATTTCTCTTTGTCATCAGATGAAGAACTAGACACAACCTTTGGAGCTTCAGAAGTTGCAACACTCTTGCCTTTGTGCTCTTTCCGTTCTTCAACAGATTTGGAACCAACAAACTTAGAATAATCACCAGCCTCAACCTTTTCTTTCAAATTATGAACGGCTTCTTTAAGACTTCCTGGTGGTGACACCGTTTTGTTAAACATCTTCTCAAAATTCTCATCCTTGGCCAGAAAACTTGTAAAAGATTGTGAGTTAGTAACATTGTTCAAAAGACATTTTGAATCAATGACTTCAATATTTAATTCAGAAATTCTTTGATAAGCTTCAGCCAACTCTTTTTCTATTGCAATAAGCTTCTTTGCCACTTTATTAGTTTCAAACTTTTGCAATATTAACTCATCTAATCCAGCCAACAATTCCTTCTCGAGTTTATCTTCATTTCTTTTCTGAATATCCAAATTTGCATTTTGCAACTTGTTCACTCTAACCAACTCCCTCTTCTTATCAAGTAACTTTTCCATATCAGTCTGATAAGATTGAATCTTAGTAGCTTGGTCATCAGAAAGTTTAGTAAGAGTATCAAGCCTGGACTTTGATTTATCAAAAAGATTTTGAAAATCTTTTGCAGTATCCTCAGCTTCATTTGTCTATTTCTTCACTTCTTTGACTAATTCAGCCTTTTCTTCAGACAACTTTGTAATTTGCTGTTCAAACTCTTGTGTAACATGTTGAAATTTTGATTCTTTCTCAACAATCTCTGCTTGAAAATCTGAAAACATTCCTTTCTGAGAAAACAATTCTTGACTTAGATCTTTTGACTTTTGTTATTCATTGGCCAATTCTTCTATCCTTCTTTTATTTGCCTCAATCAACAACCCATTTTCTTTTATCAACTCTTGAATCTTTGTTGGTCCAGAACATCTACCAAAACACGATATTGATATCACAAACGAGTGCGGAATCCTCGTGAGTGATTGATTCAAGAAGAAAGTAGATGAAAGAGATTTGATGAAGTGATAAACAACAAAGATCAAATCTTGAATGAACACACAAACTTTCTTGAGCTTAATGATAACCGATCGTAAATACAATAGAGAGACAAAAATCGTAATCAAAAAGCTAGTTTAATCATAAACACTATGGGTTTATATAGTACCCATTACAAAGCCCTAGCCTAAATCATAAACCTAATAAAGTCGGCCCACATGGCCCAAATCGTAGACACCTAGCCCAAAACACAAGCCCAATGATCTAATGTTCATGCCTCTAAAATATAGCCCAACAATCTTCCCTAGGCATGAACCATTAGACAGTCTAAGGAAGACATAAATCGAATCTGAATGTATGAGCCTCTTTCCTTGACCACCATCCTTTCTCCACAATTAGATTCGCTGTGCCATGGAACATACCCACCCGTATAGCATTTGCCATGTCATGTTCATCACCAAGTATTGGACGGGATGCCAGGAGCTTGATATCATTCTCTCCGAATCTCAGCAAATCAATGGGATCATACATGCGTAACTCTCTCATCTTCTTGCACACAACCACCACCTAATACGTTGTAGGATCATAATACCAGCTATGAAAATTCTTTACAAGCGTATGGTCTTCTATTTCATCGAGCATGTTGATAACTCGTGTTCGTTTGGTGGGAGGACACCTCATCTCACCAATTGGCTCATCGGTGACAGGATATGTTCCAGTTTCAACCCACTTTGTAGCCTTCAGATCAAAGTTTACAAAGTTTTCTTCCATTTGAGCTATCAGATTGTTGCGAACCAGATTACCATGATTGTTGTTCCACCTGTTAATGAACGGTGCCCTCAACAAGTTTCTCAACTTTGTTTCAGTCCATGAGTGGAATTGACCTCTTGATCGGTAGTACTCGACTGGACTGTATCCATCTCTTACCACAGAAAATAATTCCTTTTCAGCATCATAAAACCAACATAGAATTGGTTCTCGGCTCCCCTTCTTGTCTAAAGCACTTTCTCCCACATTTATGGAGTACAGCGTAGGGGTGGGACCTTTGAAGAATTCTTTAAACAAATTGACTTGTCCTTCAGGAGCCTTTGAAATAAATCTTCCACCACGAACACACTCAGACATCTCAATTGTGTCATCTCCTTCATCTTCATGTATTGCACTTACATCTTGAATTCCTTGAGATGAGCTTTGACCATGGTCACCAGATGCTCTTGACTCAACAATGCCTTTCACCTCTGAATATTTCTTCTTCAGATCCATCAAGGTTTCATACAAATACTTAAGCCTTAGCTTGTTAGCAGCCTCGTTCTCTTTCAAAGTCTTGTTTTCATTTTTAAGTGCTTTTGTCTCATTTTCACGAATTCTGTTTTGAGACATAAGATAATTAATTTGAGGATCAGCACTTAACCTCATCTCAATTGGGAGATCAAATGCTCCCACAACGGCTTGAAAAGGTCGGAAGCTGGGAACAACCGGAGGCTGGCTTGCTACAGTTGAAAGATTAATCCTCACAGGACTTGGCTCTATAATCATGCTGTCTACATCAAAGAATTTCCTTTCATCATGAACTGGGCTATGTTCATTCCGAATAGGACTTTCAGTCTGTAAGGGAGTTAATTCTGGTACATCATTCTGACGATCCGCCTGGGGTGTGCTCTCTTCATTGGTAGGATCAGATGCAACAACATTTTGTGTATTGGCATGTGTAGGTTCAAATATCATCAGGCTTGAGGTAGTTTTCTGAAATTTAAACCTGATGGCTCTAGGATCTGACTTCTTCCTTGGCGATAGCTCACGTGCAGGAATTGGCTCTACTTGAACATCCTCCACTTCAAATTGAGCATCTAACTCTTGTGGAACTGACCCACTGCTAGACGAGGAGTTTAAGTCATTTCTTGTTCTCTTAAGGCTGATGGGCCCCAGATCCCCATAGATGTCATCATCTAATCTTTCGTTTTCTGGGAAGATATCATCCATTATATTTTCTTCATCAGAGGGTATGACCTCAGCTTCTTCTTGCACATTCACAGCCGGAGTTGCTATTATATCATGGTCTTCTGCCAGAGATGCATTGACTGGATGCACCTCTGGTTCAGCATCAGATTCTTCTTCAACTTGTTCTCTTGCAACTTCTGGGAAAGCACCTATTTTTGACCATTCCAGTCTCCCTTGATAAGTGCTCTTTCCCTTTCGATCTTGGGTTTGGAAGCCGAACATACTGTTATCCATTATCTTGATATCTAGCTTTTCTATTCTTTCCTCTATCATTGGATACTTCTTCATCACAACCATCTGTACAAAACTTGGCGTCATGAGGAACTGTTCTTTGGCACTTAAGTCAGCATTGCCGATCCAATCCAACAACATCATCTTGGAATAATTGAAATTCCAGTCCAAGGCCAGAGCAACGAACGCAGTCCCATGTAGTTTGTTCAACTGATCAAAGCTTGTTCGCTTCCCCAAGAAGGACTTCTGCAAGTAATGTGCTAGACACCTCCAGTAGTGTGGCAGCAGCTTCTTGAAGATGGGAGGGAACTTTCCTTCATACCCCAACAATTGAGCACCTTCTAATACAACGGTCTTTGAATATTCAATAGGATCTTCAGCTCTGTCATTGATGTTCAACCCCTTTTGGATGTCTTCTTCAAGAATCACGATCCGTCGATTCTGAATTGTTGCGGTGATACTTGTCTTATCTTCACTCGCTCTCGCTGTACCCCAGAAATCTCTTACAAGCTGCTCATCAATCAGCACGTTTGTTCTAAGAGCATGGTTTATCTTGCAAATGTTCAGCCCTGCCACCAAATAATAAAATAGCTGCATATGCCTCTCTGGTGGGTCATCAAGATAGGCCGGGAAGCAGTGGTCTCTCTCAAAATGTATCTCCTCATGAAGCATATCTTCTGCCATCTGAGAAAACGAGACAAATGCATCAATCCTAAACTCATCAAAGTGGAATTGTGTTTGTCAACAACATCTTGAAGTTCAATTGATTATCACATTTAACTTGTTAAGTTCAGAAAATCTCAATTTAAGCGTTCAAGAAAAATATTTGATTTTGAAACACAATTTTGACAAACACATTTAATTTTAACTTAAAAAAATGAGTTTGCGAACCACTATTCATGTTTACGATCCGATAATTAGGTTTACAATCCGATTATTGGTTCACGATCGGGTCAAAATAAGTTTGGTATAGGCCCAGTCGTAATCACGTAGCCCAATCGTGAACACTCTAATAAAACCTAAGCCCGATCGTAAATACGGATCGCAAACACCGATCGGGAACAGCGATCGTAAACCCGGATCGTAATCTCCAACGGTCGTCTTCTTCATTGTGATTATCGAAAACACCAAAAACCTCCATGGATGAACGTGCAAAATTCTCGGAAACAAATTAAAACACCTCAAAAATGTAAACAAAACACATTGCACTACTGTTAGGGCTGATAATCCGGGATCCTGGCCGGAAGCTCAAATGGTTCAATATCCTTAAGCAAGTTCAGGATCCTGGCAGGTTCGAGCATCTCGGAATTACAGTTATCAACTAACCCGTTTGTTTTTCCCATGTGTCTTATTAATTGCAGGGTCAAAGAAACGTGTAGACAAGCCTAAAGACTCGGACAAATGATAAAGAACGTGGACTAAGTGGTCCACAACGTTCATATTGGCTTAGTTGGGAGAATCCCTAAAATATAGGACAGTTGGTTATATTATTTCAGGATGCTCGCCAGAAGCTCAAAGGATCCTGAACTACAGTTATCGATTTAACCGTTACAATTGTCCACGTGTCTTAATTGATTGCAAGTATTAAGGGACGTGTTGTAACTGACTCCAACGTTCACAAAGACTTGAAGACTCAATCCCTAGTTTTTAGCCTAGTTAGTTAATGTACTTTTGACTATTTAAACGAGCTCTAGGTCATTCATTCAAAAAAAGACACACACACACACCTCTTTTACGATTACAATTCTCTGCAACACTTAGAATACGAGCTCATTCTTTGTACTAAACATTCTTTCATATAAAAGTTTTAGGAGGCAGGTACTTTGAACCGGCCCCCGAGGTTTTTTGCCAGGCTCCTTGAGGATACTCAAGGATACTTGGATTTTCCCTCGTTACATCCTCGTGTCAACCTTTACATTTGCATTTTCATCTTTATTTTACATCAAACACGCTACCTCACTTACAAAGTTTGATCAACTAATTGCTTAGGCAGTTTTTGACCAAAACAATTTGGCGCCCACCGTGGGGCAAACGGTGTTTGAATTCGATTAAGAGCCTTGATCTTCTTCCCATTACCGATTCTTGAAAATGTCGACTCAACCAAAATTCACCTCAAAATCTGTTCCATCCTCTAAGCCCACTGTCAACGCTGGTCTCCCCCCAATGATGAAGAAAGTGGCTGATACTAATGCTAAAGGAGTGGAATACCCCACTTTTACTGGATCTCAAGGTACGTCCACTGACTCTACTATTTCTAATAACGATCTCTATGTTTTGATCAGGCAAATGAAGGCCCATGCGGATGAACAAACCAAAACCAACGAGAGAATGATGAAGGAGATCATGGAATTGAAGAAATCGAAGAAACCAGTAGAGGAAATCAGCCCTTTGATCCCAAAATCATTCGGGTTTAACTCTCCGGAAATATCGGAGCAGCCGAAACAGAAAGTAAATCCCTCTACTGTTCGAAAGTCAGGTATTGCAACAGTTACCACTGCAGGATCCTCAGGCACTCAGCATCAGAAGACTTCCAGGACGATGGATCTGGAATACTCTGGATTCTACTCTGAGCAACCCCCAGAATCTTACTACAGCGAATATGGAAGTCAGCAGCCGCCGAGATGCTCAAGTCAGCAACCAGCCGGGTTTTTAAACCATCGGGTGCCAGCAGTCTCAATGCATCAATCCGCATCTCGACCACAACAATTCGCGGCAACAAACCTACATGAGCCTTGGAGTCAGCAGTCAGCAATGCCTACTCCACAGATGCTACAGGGATCTTCATCTCAGCCATTCCAACCATACCGGAGCCGCTTCCGAGCAGCTCAGGATCCTCAAGGATCCTTATTTTCTAACCCTACTGTCTCTGCAGGCATATTCCCAGGTTCATCTCAGGAGATGCATGAAGGAGACTTTATCCCCATGCAAATGGGAACCACGACTGAGCCGACCATCCTTAGGGATGCTGAATATGGACCCCAGATCCATCTCCAAACTTCCAGGGCCGGTAACAACTTCGATAATTTCTATGTACACCCTAACCAAGGAACTGTGCAGGATGCAGGTATCAACCCGACTATTGCTAGGGAACTTCAGAGGTTAAAGGATATGATCTCAAGTGTTCCTGGTGTTATTCGTCCAATTCCTGAAGTGCCAGCAGGCAGCCACAGAGTTTCTAGATTTGCATGGCCCATTTGTGACGTGGAGATACCAAAAAGATTTCAAACTCCCAACATGAAACTCTACGACGGGACCACAGATCCTGAGGAACACGTGGAACAATATAGGGAATGGATGGAGATCAACCCCATTCCTGTAAACATCAAAGAAGCTTGCTTATGCAAGGGATTCGGCTCAACACTAACAGGACCAGCCTTGAAATGGCTACTCAGTATCCCTCCTAATACTATTACATCCTTTCCTCATTTGGTTAACTTATTTAATAACCAGTTTTCTTGCAGCAGGAGCTTTGAGAAGCTCACGGGTGACTTGTACAGGATAGTTCAGAAATCCAATGAATCCCTAAGGGATTATGTGGCCAGATTCGGTCGAGAAGCACTGGATATCCCTAACCTGGATATGGCTGCTGCTGTAGAAGCCTTCAAAATGGGGATTAGAGGGGATTCCCGATTTTATGATGATTTGGTTATGACTCCTTGCAGGGACCTTGATGAAGTCAGAACAAGGGCATTGAGATTCATCAGATTAGAAGATGACAAGAAGGTCCAGAAAAGAGGCGATGAATCATTAGGCAGGAGAACAGATTCTCCCGGAAAGCAACAACGAACCAAACCCTATTACAGGAATGATAATCCCAGGGTTAATGCAGTTGAAGATGATGACGACGAGGAAGACTTCCCAAAGGTATCTGATTACTGTTTTTCGGTTGACACAAGTGGTTTGTTATGTGCCTTGCAGGATCTAGGTGATAAAGCCAGGTGGCCAAGAAAATCGGATAAACAAGGATCATGGAAAGATAAGTCTAAATGGTGTGCCTACCACGAAGACTTTGGGCACTTAACAGATGATTGCATAGCGCTTCGGAAAGAAATCAGTTACCTGCTCAGCAAGGGGCATCTCAAGGAATTGTTCGGCAGAAAGAAGAGTAAAACTCAAGAAGCTGCTGAGCTGCCCAAAAGAGCGCAATCACCACCAGCAGATGCCAAAGTGATCAACTTCATCTCCGGAGGATCTGACATATGTGGAGCCTCTTTCTCATCAGCAAAAAGACATGCCAAGGAGGCTAAAATGGATCAAGGCAGTCGACCAAAGAAGAATGCAATATTGACTGAAGACAAAGTCATTTCTTTTGACGAAACTGATAAGCAAGACATCCAGGACCCTCATCATGACAGTCTGGTAATTACATTGTGTATTGCTAACCATTATGTTCGCAGGATCCTGATAGACAATGGCAGTTCGGTCAACATTATCCAATTGGACGTGCTTAAGAAGATGAGCATTCCCGAAGAAGAGATAATTCCAAGATCCTCAGTGTTAGTAGGATTTAGCGGAGAAACCAAGCATACGGTTGGAGACATCAGACTTCCTGTTTACATTGAAGGGGTCAACTCCATGCAGAAATTCTGCGTTATTGACTCCCTTCCTTGTTGCAACGTAATCTTGGGAAGGCCATGGATCCATGACATGAAAGCAGTTCCATCTACCTATCATCAATGTGTGAAGCTTCCCACACCTTGGGGATTTGTAAGAATACTAAGTGATCAACAAGAAGCCAAAGACTGCTACACTTCTGCTATGAAGAACACTATCAAGTCAAAGCCAGCATAGCAATTAAAGAAACCAGCACGAAGAATTCAGATGACGAAGGAATTGGAGACCAAAGAAGTTCAACTCAATCCTGAAGATCCTGAAATCAAAGTGCTGGTAGGAACAAATATTCCTGAGGATACTGAGGAGCAGCTCGTGAGCCTCTTAAAGTCCAGAGTCACAACATTTGCATGGAAACATGAAGACATGACAGGTATATCCAAAGATATTATTACTCATAAACTTGGTATAGATGAATCTTTCAGGCCAATACATCAGAAGAGAAGAAAGTTCGCTCCTGAGAGAAACATCATAATCCAAGAGGAAGTTGACAGGCTGCTCAAATCAAAAATGATCAGAGAAGTTAAGTATCCTCGCTGGTTGGCTAATGTGGTGGTAGTCCAAAAGAAGAATGGTAAGTGGAGGGTATGTGTAGATTACACAGACCTAAACAAGGCCTGCCCTAAAGACCCATTCCCTCTACCGCATATTGATTCTATGGTGGACGCAACTGCTGGGCATGAGATACTAACTTTTATGGACGCATCTTCGGGCTTTCAACAAATTCAAATGGGAACCGTCAGATCAGGAAGACACAGCCTTCATGACCCCTACAGGTATTTATTGTTATATTGCAATGCATTTTGGTTTACGAAATGCAGGTGCCACATACCAAAGGCTAGTCAACATGATGTTTAAAGACAAGCTGGGGGACACCATGGGAGTATACATCGATGATATGGTGGTGAAATCGAAAAAAGCGAAGGACCACCCTAGAGATCTTGAAGCTGCTTTCGATATCCTGGACCAATTCAACATGAAATTGAATCCTTCCAAGTGCCATTTCGGAGTAAGAGCCGGCAAGTTTTTAGGCTTTATGGTTACTGAAAGGGGAATTGAGGCCAGCCCTGAGCAAATCCAAGCAATCATAAACCTGAAGTCTCCAACAAATGTCAAAGAAGTTCAAAGACTAACTGGCAGAGTGGCAGCGCTCAACAGGTTCATATCGAGATCGTCTGAAAAGAGCAAAGAATTCTATGACATATTGAAGAAGAATAAAAAGTTCGAATGGGGTGAGAAATACGAAGCAGCTCTGAGCTCCTTGAAAGAATATTTATCATCCGCTCCACTTCTAATGCAACCAGTCAAGGGCGAACCACTATCCCTCTATTTAGCAGTCTCAGGCAGCTTAGTAAGTGCTGTGCTTGTGAAAGATCATGAGGGACAACAACATCCGGTATATTATGTAAGCAAAACACTATTAGATGCTGAAACCAGGTATTCTTATTTGGAAAAATTGATTTTAGCTCTTGTCATGGCTTCACAAAAATTAAGACATTACTTTGAAACTCATGTTATTTACATGAAAACTAACTATCCTGTTAAGTGTGTCTTGAGAAAACCAGAAATGTCAGGTAGAATGGCGAAATGGGCAGTTAAATTAAGTGCCTATGATATCATATATGAGCCAAGAACAGCAATCAAGTCACAAGCCCTTGCAGATTTTGTGGCTGATTTCAGCAGCGACATACTGCCAGAAGTTGAACTTGAGGTCAAGCAGCTCGAAGAAGCTTCAGGCAGCTGGATACTATACACAGATGGAGCATCTAACGTTAGAGGAACAGGACTTGGTGTGCTACTGAAATCGCCACAGGGGGACATTATCCCTCTATCTATCCATTGTGAATTCAAAGCCACCAACAATGAAGCTGAATACGAAGCTTTAATTGCAGGATTACAACTCGCTAAAGATATGGATATCCAACACATTCAAGTTTTTATTGACTCCTTGTTATTAACTAACCAATTTAATGGATCCTATGCAGTGAAAGGCGAAAGGCTAACCAAATATCTGGACCTTGTAAAACAATTAGCATTATCTTTTGAAAATTGCAGCATATCACAGGTACCCAGAGAAGAAAACGCAGAAGCTGATGCTTTGGCAAATTTAGCATCATCTTTAAGGATCCCAGAAGGTGTCAAGATTCCCATAACTCACATCCTAACACCAGCAATTGAAGAACAAGAAGTTAATGATGTTACAACAGATAAAGATCAAGAAATGACAGACTCCCAGGATCCTCAAGAATCCTGGACTTACCCTATCAGGAGATTTATCCAAGAAGGAGAAATCCCAAAAAACGAGAACTCCAGACTCTTCCGAACAAAGGTAATTCCATATTCAATAACAAATGGTATCTTATACAAGAAATCTCTTGCAGGACCATACTTGAGATGCCTCGAGCAACCTGAAGCACATGCGGTACTTCAGGATATTCATGAAGGTGATTGTGGCAATCACACTGGGGGCAGACCACTCTTTTCCAAGGTATTGAGGACAGGATACTACTGGCCTACTATGAAAAAGGATGCAATGGCCTTTGTTCAGAAGTGTGATGCATGCCAGCGGCACGGCAATATCCTCCATCAGCCTGCTGAGCCGCTTCATTCAATATCGTCTCCGTGGCCGTTCATGAAATGGGGCATGGATATAGTTGGTAAGCTGCCTGTAGCACCTGGAGGAAAAGTCTTCATGCTAGCCATGACGGACTACTTTTCTAAGTGGATCGAAGCTGAAGCCTTTGTCCAAGTTCGAGAAAAGGAAGTGATTTCTTTCATCAAAAGGAATATCTTGACAAGGTTTGGAATCCCATCGGAAATAGTGTGCGACAATGGATCTCAATTTATAGGTAAAAGGACGACCAGTTTTTGTGAGGCATGGGGCATCAAGATGGTAACTTCAACTCCCATACATCCACAAGCTAATGGCCAGGCAGAATCGAGCAATAAGATTATCATCAATAACCTTAAGAAGAAGCTAGGAGATAAAAAAGGGAAATGGGCTGAAGAACTACCTTTCGTATTGTGGGCCGACAGAACGACCTCCAAAAATGCTACTGGTCGAACACCATTTTCCTTAGTGTTTGGCTCAGAAGCTGTAATACCCACTGAAATGGTGATGCCAACTGCAAGAACGAGCTGCCGGAATTTTGAAGCAAATAAGCAAGAGCTCCTTGAAGATCTTGAAGCAGTCGATGAAATTAGAGATCTCGCAAAGTTCAGGATGGCAGCATACCAGCAAAGGATTGCCAAGTCTTACAACAAGAATTTAAGGGTTAGAAGATTTCAAGTAGGAGATCTAGTACTCAGGAAAGCTTTTCAAAACACTACCAATCCAGCACATGGAAAACTTGCGCCCAAATGGGAAGGTCCCTATTTAATAGATTCAGAAGCTGGAAAGGGAGCATATAGGTTGGCTACTATGGAAGGTGAGCTGCTCCCAAGAGCTAGGAATGCAATTCACTTGAAGTTATATTTTATGTAAGTGCTTTCTAGATCCTTTGAGCATATCAAGGAATCCTTGTCTAAACTTCAAAGACCTCAGGTATGACTTTAACCATTATTTTAATTTCATATTATTATTTTTGTGAAGTAATTACTGACTTAAGCATCGGAGGGGTGTTAGCCAAACTAACACCCACCCCTCACCGAGCCTTGAAGTGTTTTGCAGCTGTTCGGAGCATCCTGTCATAAGTTAGAGGCTGATCACCTCTTCTAAGTATAAAGCATTCTGAATGCTGTCAAAAGGTTTAGGAGGTTTTCACCTTCTCGTTCACTAATGGGAATCGCCAGGAGCGCAAGACCCTCGCCAGGAGCGCACGATGGTGGCCTATGGTTCGAGGTGGTGCGACCAGTTCATCCTAGCGTGGCTGATAATTTCATCACTGTTGGCCATGGAGTGCACTTCAATATGAGTGGCAGACGTGTCATCTCGCAAAGATCCTAAGGTTTTTGGCATTTTCGTGTCAACTAAGGTTTAGGCACATTCGTGTCTCTCGAGTTTTTGGGCTTGACCCCAGTTGGCTTAGTCCCAAGTATTTTTGGCTTAGTCCCAAGTATTTTCGTGTCAACTAAGGTTTGGACATATCCATGTCTCGAAAGTTTTATGGGCTTGTCCCCAGTTGGCTTAGTCCCAAGTATTTTTGAGCTTGTCCTCAGAATAACACAGGTTTTTAATGTTCTCACATTAACTAAGGTTTAGGCACTTTCGTGTCTCTCAAGTTTTTGGGCTTGACCCCAGTTGGCTTAGACCCAAGACTTATAAAACACTTCGTACCTCAGAAGACAAGGTTGGGCTTGACCCCTGTTTGACTTGTTCCTAAATGCTCAAGACTTATTCTCAGATTCATCGGAATTACATCTTAAGGATTCCTAAGGATCCTCATGGATCCTGGTTATCTCGACAGTTGGATTACTTCTGAACAGGTGATGTTGGTACTGCCTATATTGCATGTTCTTATTACTAACCAAGTATTGGCTAACATCATGGTTTGTTAACATTGACAAAATTTTAATAAACTTTTGAGTTTTTAAACTAAACTATGCTGAGCATCCTGTAGGATCCTCATTCAAACATTTTTCAAAATAATTAAAAGCATACACGGCACACCATGATGATCAAAATGCTACTAAGTCATATATTTGCAGGAAATACAAAAAGAGCAATCGACAGGGTTCTGACTGATGTATGGGGAAGACAGCAACTTGGAGTTATTTATGGGGAAATCACATGAGAAGTTGTGTTGCTATCAAATCAGGAGCTAACGAGTCACCTTCGTAATTATTTCAAGAGATGACGTTGAGTTTGAATTCTTACAGCCGTCTTCTTGGTCGACAACTGTTAAAATTCAGGGGCAATTGTTAGGGCTGATAATCCGGGATCCTGGCCGGAAGCTCAAATGGTTCAATATCCTTAAGCAAGTTCAGGATCCTGGCAGGTTCGAGCATCTCGGAATTACAGTTATCAACTAACCCGTTTGTTTTTCCCATGTGTCTTATTAATTGCAGGGTCAAAGAAACGTGTAGACAAGCCTAAAGACTCGGACAAATGATAAAGAACGTGGACTAAGTGGTCCACAACGTTCATATTGGCTTAGTTGGGAGAATCCCTAAAATATAGGACAGTTGGTTATATTATTTCAGGATGCTCGCCAGAAGCTCAAAGGATCCTGAACTACAGTTATCGATTTAACCGTTACAATTGTCCACGTGTCTTAATTGATTGCAAGTATTAAGGGACGTGTAAATGATGGCTAAAGACTCGGTCAAGGCTTTATGGGACGTGTTGTAACTGACTCCAACGTTCACAAAGACTTGAAGACTCAATCCCTAGTTTTTAGCCTAGTTAGTTAATGTACTTTTGACTATTTAAACGAGCTCTAGGTCATTCATTCAAAAAAAGACACACACACACCTCTTTTACGATTACAATTCTCTGCAACACTTAGAATACGAGCTCATTCTTTGTACTAAACATTCTTTCATATAAAAGTTTTAGGAGGCAGGTACTTTGAACCGGCCCCCGAGGTTTTTTGCCAGGCTCCTTGAGGATACTCAAGGATACTTGGATTTTCCCTCGTTACATCCTCGTGTCAACCTTTACATTTGCATTTTCATCTTTATTTTACATCAAACACGCTACCTCACTTAGAAAGTTTGATCAACTAATTGCTTAGGCAGTTTTTGACCAAAACAACTACCTTTTATGAGTTGTAAGCACACAACCGACTTCTTTTCACGCAAAATCGACCCGAACACAGTAGAAACTGAGAATAATCACGAGTTAGGGCTCAAAACACAAAACCCGTGACTGCACCACGAATACAGTCGAATAGAAGGGGGTTTTGATGTTTTTGAGGTCGGAAATCGATTCCGATAGTGATGGTGAACTAGGATCGCACAGTGGACGGCCGAAGATGGGTCGGATCGTTTTTCCGGCGAGGTCGAGCGGCGGAGGTTAGGGTTTCGGAGGGCGATCGTAAACGAGAGGAGAAGAAGTGAATGGGAATCGTAAACAGGTGAAGGGTTATATAACCTTTTTAAAAAATTTCATTAATGCCCCTCAAGCTTCAAAAATGTTCTAAAAACCTCCTAAACCTCTAGTTAAAAGTTAATTCTCATGAAAATTGTTAACTTTGAGAAACTTGAGTATTTACGAAGTTTCCCCTAAGACTCAAACCCCGAGTATCTGATCATGATCATAAAATTTTAAAACATTTAAGAACTTAGAAAATAAAATAAACCATAAAACAATTAAAACCTAATTACAGAAATTAAAAATTCACTTGCCTCGAAGCTGATGTAAATTCTTGGATCAAACCAGACAAACCTTTGACTGAGGAACCCTTTTCAGCTTCCGTTACTCGACGCTCTAGAGGATTGCTCAAAATTTTTGAAATCACATAAACTCACATCCAGACAAAAAAAAAATTTAAAGTGCTTAAATATAGTACATAATTACCGTCATGTTTAACAGTCCCCGCACCGAATCGTTCATAGCAAAACCTACCCAACCTCAGAGTTTATTGAGAATTCACAAACCCCCAACTTGAGGAACCATGCAACACCGCTATGACTACCACTTATTTTCTTAATTATCAGTTGGTGATCAGGTCGGCCGCACAAGCACGCAGAGAAGACCAAACACAATAATTTATTTATTTTCATCATCATTTTTTTTATTTTCCTTTTTCTTTTCATTTTTTTTGTGGTGTTGTCATAACAGCAGAAACATGGCGTGTGAGAGAGTGAATACTAGGTGAATACCACTCTCAACCCGTTTTTGCTGGGACTCAGTCTTTTAAACTATGTAAACCAGGATGGAAAACTAAACATATATAGAAGTTAAGTTTACTGCACTTACATGGATGATCATAGTTTTTAATTTAGCTTACCGAAACATCATCTTTGAGTCGTCTTTCATTTCTGCCTTACACGTGTTAGTCTCCGATCGTCTTGGAAATTTATATCACTTCCTACCAACTCAAGGCAAATAAAAGACATCATAAAAACCTCAAACAGATATTTTTTCAGATTTTCTAAAACAATGATATTTCTCTTCCCCTGTTTTTATGAGGCTTTTGAAATATAAACACACATTTTTTTTAATATTTAATATTTAATATATTTTTTTTAAATAACAGAAATATTTACAAGCAATTTTGATCAGATCATTCCTCGAAGGCAATCATCCTTAGGCCTTCGACACACATTTCAAAATTGGGACGAGGAAGGGTTTTTGTAAACAAGTTAGAAACATTTTGATCTGAACTCACCTTTTCTAACTGAATCAACTTCCTATCATAGCAATCACATATAAAATGTACATTGATGTCTATATGCTTTGTTTTGGAATGTTGAACAAGATTTTTTACAATTTGCAAAGCAGCCGCATTATCACAGAAAATTGGAGTGTTTGTGAATTCCATACCGTAGTCAGTGAGCTAATTTTGGATCCAAATTACCTGTGAGCATCCAGCTGATGCTGCCACATATTCAGCTTCGGCAGTTGACTTTGACACGGTATGCTGCTTCTTACTTTGCCAAGAGATGAGTCTGTCTCCCAAGTACTGACAACCACCCGTTGTTGATTTCCTGTCAAGATCACTTCCTGCATAATCACTGTCAGTAAAAGCAAACATTTGGAAGTCAGTATTCTTTGGGTACCAAAGACCAAGCCGGGGCTTGCCCTTCAGATACCTAAAGATACGTTTAACAGTAGCTAAATGAGAAAGTTTAGGGTTAGCCTGATAACGTGCACACACACACACTACATGCATGATATCTGGCCCACTTGCTCTTAAGTACATGAGAGACCCGATCATGGAATGATACAAGAATTCACTCACTGGTTCCCCATCAACATCTGCTTTCAGTAACGGCCGGGCATCCATGGGAGTGGAGATTGGCTTTGAGTCCTACATCTTGAATTTTTCCAGTATCTCATTCACATATTTTGCTTGATGAATAAGAATCCCGGATTCATCTTGTTTCACTTGTAATGCTAGGAAAAAGTTCATCTCTCCTTGATCACTCATCTCAAACTTCTTTCTCATGATGTCTTCAAACTCGGTGCACAATTCATCATTTGTAGATCCGTATATGATGTCATCCACGTACACTTGCACCATGATGATATCATCATTCACCTTCTTTCTAAACAAGGTTTGATAAACCACTCCTCTGATGTAACCATTCTCCACCAAATGCTTGGAGAGAGAGTCTCATACCATGTCCGTGGAGCTTGATACAAACCATACAGGGCTTTATCCAGCAGATATACATGATCTGGATGTTCTTCATCCACAAACCCTGGTGGTTGTCCCACATAAATTTCTTCATTCATGTCAGCATACAAGAATGTTGTCTTGACATCCATCTGATGCACCGTAAAGTTGAGATATGTAGCCACGACAAGAAATATACGAATTGCTTCTAATCTAGCTACCGGTGCATACACCTCATCATAATCAATTCCATGCACCTGTCTGTGCCCTTGAACGATCAGCCTTGCCTTGTTCCTCACGATTATCCTGTATCATCCTTCTTGTTTTTGTACAGCCACCTTGTGGGTATAACCTTCTTATCTTCTGGTCTCTTTACTAGTCGCCACACTCCCAATTTTGAGAACTGATTCAGCTCATTGTGCATAGCCTCCATCCAGCTTGGATCTTTGAGAGCTACAATCACATTTGGAGGCTCTATTTGGGAGATGAAACAGGAGTACATGCAGTGATTTATGTTCCCTGCGTGGCTTCTAGTTGTGACTCCTGCTGTCACTGGCCCAACCACATTGCTGAGTGGGTGATCTCTGTTGATTCGTGTGGTTTGAACATCTGGCACTGAAACAGAAACAGGCAGGTTAGTATCATTAACATCATTATTCATACCTTGGGTTTCGGACTCCTTCTGATCATCATGAGTTCCTGACGATTCTGGAACATTCACAACATCATCCTTAGGAGCTGTTTCTGATACACTGTCTCTGACATGCTCAATAGTTGGCCTCACTTCAGGAGCTGGAGCAATGATGTCTTCTTTTTCCAGATTGCGAAACATGTTTGAGTAGTCAAACCCTTTGAAGAAAGACCCATAGTCAAAGATCCAGTCCGGTCCAATTCCTACATCTGTTGGATTATATTCCAACCAGTCAACATCAAATGCCTCGATTATCAATTTGGTGGTTTTGTTGTAGACCCGATACGCACTATTTGCAGAATATCCCACAAAATAGCATTCATCAGCTTTCGCATCGAATTTCCCCACATCCGATTGAATTAGGACTGTACAAGGACACCTGAAAGTCTTGAAGTATCCCACTCTCGGCTTTTCTCCATAGATAATCTGATAAGGCGTCTTCTCATGCCGCTTGTTCAAAAGTACTCGATTCTGCACATAACAAGTAGTGTTGACTGCTTCGGCCCAGAAAAAGATTGGTAATCTTGCATCACATAGCATAGTTCTAGCAGCTTCAATTAGAGTTCTGTTTCTTCTTTCAGCAACACCATTTTGTTGAGGCGTGTATGGTGCACTGAATTGTCTTTCAATACCTTTTACTCCACAGAACATATTCAATTCAACATTATTAAATTCAGTTCCGTTGTCTGTTCTGATAGCCTTCACTCTTTTGCTCAACTGATTCTCTATAAGAGTGACGAACTGTTTCACAAGCGCTGGCGTTTCATGCTTGAATGACAGAAAGAAAACCCAAGTAAAACGATATAAGTCATCCACTATCACCAGACAGTACGAGAACTTGCTAATGCTTTGAACTTGCATAGGGCCGAAGAGATCCATATGAAGTAGTTGCAATACCGATGAAACAGAGCTAACAGTTTTGGAAGGATGCGGTAATATGTGCTGCTTCCCCTTAGCACATGCAACACACTTCTCTACTGACAAGAAATCTGTAATAGGGAGATTCCTTACATGCTCTCCCTTTGCCAGCTTTGACAGATTCTTCATGTTATTATGTCCCAGACGACGATGCCACAATAACGCCAGATTTTCTGTTTGCTTTGAGATAAGGCAGGCTTCTTCTGATGTCGGAGGATTACCAATCTTGAGCAGATAAGAATTTCCACGTCTTGGTGTGCGCATCAAAATACACTCCTCAGGAATCTCAACACCGGGCTTGAGAATTATGCACTCCTTGCGGTTGAATAATACAGAAAAATCTCTATCACATATCTGAGAGACACTCAGCAGACTGTGCGACAGCTCCTCCACATAATGTACATCAGAAAAAGTTAAAGTGCCATTCTTCACAAAACCCTTCTTGCTGATCCTACCACCTACACCTCCAGCAAAAGAAACGCCTCCTCCGTTGAAATCTTGAACATCTTCCAAAAGTGACAGATCTCCGGTCATATGTCGGGAGCAACCACTATCAACGTACCCGAGATTGTTGACAGTTCTTCTTGGCTGTCCCTACACGGATCAAAGATCAGTTAGATTCAGGTACCCAGGCCATAACAGATCTGGGCACACCTTTGGAGTCGAGGTAGTTAACTAATTTGAGGGACATTCCTGCTTTTGATTCAGTCACACTTAAGCTTTGAGTGTTGACTTTTGGTTTCCAAACAGGGTGTTTCTGTGGTTTCATCACATTGGGTGAGTTCTTTACTGACACAGGTTTCTTTTGTGGTGATGTGGCCTTTTTACCAGCTGGCCTTTTAACAGGTGTCCACTCAAGTTTCAGTTTTGTGTAAACAAGTTGTTTTGTTTGAGTGACATCTTTTTGTTTTAAAACCTGTTGCTCAACCTTTGCTTTGCCATTAGGTTTATTAACTCTTTTCACTTTAGCCACTTGTTTCTCAACAAATTCTGGTTTTATCTTATCATTCCTTTTGTAAACTCCTTTAGATATATAAGTTGGTTTTGGAGTTTTGGCCACATTCCACTTTTCAACAACAGGCTTTGTCACCGGTGCCTTTGTGTTTGAAACCTTAAACTGTTGAGTCTTCATTGGTTCTAAACACTGCTTCCCCTGAGACAAAGATTGTTGCTTTTGCTTTTTCTTTTCTCCTGTCATCATTTTCTCCAACATACTAGTCCGTGGGTTTTGCGGATAGTATGGTTGAAATGGTCTATTCATACAATTAGCAGCAAAGTGTCCTGGTTTTCCACATTGAAAACAATTCATGAGTCTAGGCCCATTGACATGACTACAGAGGTATGAGCGTCTTAGATAAGATGACTTCCATTCTAGCTTATCATCCCATTTGTGTATAACATGTTTTGTAACTTTTTCCGGTTGTGTAACTAAACAAAATTGTTCTGATTTAGATTTGTTTGTTCTATTGAAAGTCGACACAACCTGGGGATAAGCAACAAAGTCCTTGGGCTTAGTCTCACGACCAACTTTAGTGTTAGGCACACGAATTTTAAAACCATTAACTTTTTCATTGGAATCAGAAACATGTTTTGATAACAAAGATACAACTAATTGTTTTGACTTGGACTCTTTAAGTTCAGACACAGATGCTAGAACATCGTCCTTAGGTAAATTGGAAATTAAACTACTAGACACATGACATTCATTGACTTTCAAACATTCAGCATCCTCCCCAGAAACATCTTCAATACCTACTTCATCTGCACATGAAACAAAGGTGTCAGAAGAACAAACATTATCGTTTAATGGTTCCTGGGATAGACCCGATTTACTTGTGGACGCCATTTTTCGTTCTGATTACCCAACCCATACATCATGTTTTCCTCATTTTCAAGTTCCTCCTCTGTCATAGGTTTCACTCCAACTAAAACACTATCTATGGGAGGTCCTGCTTCATGCATTTCAGATGTAGATCTATCTACCTGGTCCTCCTCAAAGATCATACCTATAATATCTCTAGGCACAGGTTGGGCAACACTATTCTTATGTTTTTCAGAATAACTAATTCCTATTCCACCTTTATCCTTACCAATCAGCACTTCAGTCATGCATGTGGATAAAGACTTACCAGCTTCAATCATTCTTTTGTTCCTTAACTGGTTTACATCTAGTTTCACTTGTAGCTCATTATTCTTATGTGTAAGGTCATCTACCTGTTTTCTAAGCTCGACTATTTCTAACTTAGCATTGTCATACAGGATAGACCTCTCACTGGAAAGTGCTTGGTATTTCTCTATGTCTAGTTTCTGTGCTTTGACCTTATCCCCACTCTTTTCTCATCTACCCTTGAACGAACTTCTAGAGCATTGCATGTCAAATAGTTCTATCTCACTATTTTTCCAATGTTGTCTAAGGCCAGGAATTAAGCGTGCACAAGTGGGATTAGTACATACCTCAGTGTTGTCGACCTCAGCAGCAAAAGCTTCTTTGTCTTCAACCAGGTTTTCTTCATCAGTTACCACAAAAGCATGCTCTTCATCAGCACCATTCTCCATTTGAGCAATCATGGCACCCGTCAGACTGAGTTCTCTGACCTGTGAAGCCCACTGGTATTCTCCACAATCTTGGACAACCAAAGCTTTAGTCTCTGCCTTTCCTCTACCATCACCAGCTTTCTTTTCTTCTGCCCTTTCTCTCTTTGGCTTTGTGCATTCCCTAGCGAAATGTCCGTACTCATCACAATTGAAGCACCTCAACTTGCTTTTATCGAAACCCATTCTGATCTTGTCCTGATCCTTCCAGACATCTCTTCCAGTTGTTGCCATGAACTTCTTTGCATGAAAAACCGCCATGGCCATCTGCCAGGAGACATCCAGCATCTCAACGTCTTCAGGGTTTATCTGATTCAGATCACCAGAGAGCATCTCAGCAGGCACCAAAGTTCCAGCCATAAGGGGATGGTAGATGTTCATGAATCCCATTCCAAGTGCAAATTTGGGATCATTGGTGGCATTTTCCTCTTCAGAGTTGTTCTTTCCACTTGAACCAGAACTAGCTTGTGCTCGTGCCACGAATGCAGTTGACTTTGGGTTGGCATTTGAATCACCTCCAGATGAGCTTCCAGCTTGCTTTGATCCCATATCTTCAGTCAAAAGAGCCTGACTTAATTTTCCAGCCATGCTTAGTGAACTCAGATGATTCAGCTCTCGTTGCTTGTCATCAATCAACTTTGACTTAAGTTTGTTGATTAGCTCATCAACAGTTAATACATTCAGTTTGTTGTTGTCTTTGATGATTGAGATGTTTGTGTTCCAATTCTTGGGTAAGCTGTTTAAGAGCTTCAAATTCTTGTCTTCCTGGTCTGGTTCAACATCATAACTTGCCATTTCGGTGATTAAGGATACAAATCTCTGAACCTGTGCTTCAAAGGACTCTCCTTGCACATGATTGAACAAGTTGAACTTCTGCTTCAGCATCTGCCTACGGCTAGCCTTGATGTCAGGATTACCTTCATATGCTACAACATGAGCATCCCATAGCTTCTTTGCAGTCTTATACTTCTTAAACCCTTGTGCAATCTCCGGTGTCAAAGCCATAGTCATGATTGCATATGCCCTCTCATCCTTGTTACACTTATCCCAGTCATCATCTGTGTACTCTGCTTCAGTCTTCATAATTCCAACTTTTGTTCCTTCAGAGTGAGTAGGTATATATGGTCCATTAACAACAGATCTCCACAGTCTTAGATCAACGCTTTTCAAATGGTTCCGAAATCTGTATTTCCACTCAAGAAAGTTATCAGGTGAAGTAAGTCTAGGCGGACGTGCAGTTGATCCAATATTAAAATCCAATTTCTGATACATGCTCGGTTCGAAATCCATAACGTAAGCTTAGGAAAACTTAAAAACTAAAGTCCAAAAGTCCAAAATGTGAGATTACGATCCTAAACACCTGATTACGATCGAGAACACCTGATTCCGATCAAGACACACAGCGAGTCGTAAACACCGATCGTAAACAATGATTACGATGGAAGCTAATCGTAAACTTCGATTCCGGTCGAGAAAATCGTAAACTCCGATTACGATTGACGATTCCGGTAAAGAAAAATTGTAAACTCTCGATTCCGACAAAGTACAGTCGTAAACTCGAACTTCCGGATCGTAAACACTTAAAAATCCAAGCTTGATGTCGTAAATACGTTTCCGATGAAGATCTTCAAGAACAGCAGTCGTAAACACTCAATAAAACCCAGAAAATTATCGTAAACCTTCAAACACAGCAGCAACACTGATCGTAAACTCCAAGAACACCTTCAAAAATCAAACTTTTTCCAGAAATACTCGAATCCAATACCGTGAGAACCTCGAATCAGTGATTCTTGGCTCTGATACCAATTGTTGGTCCAGAAAATCTACCAAAACACGATATTGATATCACAAACGAGTGCGGAATCCTCGTGAGTGATTGATTCAAGAAGAAAGTAGATGAAAGAGATTTGATGAAGTGATAAACAACAAAGATCAAATCTTGAATGAAACACAAACTTTCTTGAGCTTAATGATAACCGATCGTAAATACAATAGAGAGACACAAATCGTAATAAAAAAGCTAGTTTAATCATAAACACTATGGGTTTATATAGTACCCATTACAAAGCCCTAGCCTAAATCATAAACCCAATAAAGTTGGCCCATGTTGGTACTAGAATTCAGGAGACGATAAGCAGCTCGCATCAGCTCGTAGGCACTTCATGGTAAGGATCCTGAATAATATTTACTTACTAACGGTTGCTTCTCTATTGTTTGTTACTCGCAGGTTGACTTGGTCATTCATCACGTGTCCTAAAGACTCGGTCTATCAACAGAATCATGGGTCGGTTGGGATTCAAACGGCTAGTTGGCGAACGTGGACTTAGTTGCTATTTCTTAGGAAAGTTTGTTGCTATGTATTTCGTATTTAAACAGAGCTCTAGGCTTACACACACACACAATCTTTACGATTACAGTTCTCTGCAACACTTAGAATTCGAGCTCATTTACTTTGTAACCAACACTTTCGATTATATAAAAGTTTCAGGCAGCAGGCACTTTAAGTCGGCTCCCGAGGTTTTTTGCTAGGCTCCTTGAGGATACTCAAGGATTCCTGGATTTTTCCCTCGTTACATCCTCGTGTCTATTCTAGCAATTACATTTTCATCTTTATTTACATCAAACACGCTACCTCACATACAAAGTTTGATCAACTAATTGCTTAGGCAGTTTTTGACCAAAACAATTTGGCGCCCACCGTGGGGCAAACGGTGTTTGAATTCAGCTAAAAGCCTTGATCTTCTTCCCATAACCAATTCTTGAAAATGTCGACTCAACCAAAGATTACTTCGAAATCTGTTTCGTCCACTAAACCGACTGTGAGCACCGGTCTTCCCCCAATGACGAAGAAAGCAACTGATACTGATGCTAAAAGAATAGAATACCCTACTTTTACTGGTTCTCAAGGTACGTCCACTAACTCTGCTATTTCTAATGATGATCTCTATGTTTTGATCAGGCAGATGAAGGCCCGTGCGGATGAACAAAGCAAAACCAACGAGATAATGATGAAGGAGATCATGGAATTGAAGAAATCTAAGAAACCAGTGGAGGAGATTAGCCCGTTGATGCCAAAATCATTCGGGTTCGACTCTCCGGAAATATCGGAGCAGCCAAAACAGAAAATAAACCCCTTCACTGCTTAAAAATCAGGTGTTGCAACAACTATTACTGCGAGATTTTCGGGCCCTCAGCAACAGAAGAGTCCCGGAGTGACAGATCTGGGATACTCTGGGTTCTACTCCGAGCAGCCCCTAGAATCTTATTACGGTGGATATGGAAGTCAGCAGCCGCCGAGATGCTCGAGTCAGCAACCATCCGGGTCGCTAAGTCACCGGGTGCCAACGGTATCAATGCAACAACCTGTATCTCAGCCACAGCGGTTTGCTGCAACGAACCCTCATGAGCCTTGGAGTCAGCAATCAGCAATGCCTACTCCTCAAATGCTTCAGGGATCATCATCTCAGCCATTCCAACAATATCGGAGCCGCTTCCGAGCTGCTCAAGATCCTCAAGGGTCCTTGTTTTCTTATCCTACTGTCTCTGCAGGTGCAATCCCAGGTTCATCTCAAGAAATGCATGAAGGAGACTTCATCCCCATGCAAGTGGAGACTACAACTGAGCCAACCGTCGCTAGAGATACTGGATATGGACCTCAAATCCCTCTACAAACTTCCAGGGCTGGTAACAACTTTGATAATTATTATACTAACCCTAACCAAGGAATTGTGCAGGATGCAGGTATTGACCCCGTCATCGCCAGGGAACTTCAGAGGTTGAAAGACATGATCTCAAGTGTTCCTGGTGTTATTCGTCCAATTCCTGAAGTGCCAGCGGGCAGCCACAGAATTTCCAGATTTGCATGGCCCATCTGTGACGTAGAGATACCGAAAAGATTTCAGACCCCCAACATGAAACTCTACGATGGAACCACAGATCCTGAGGAGCACGTGGCACAATACAGGGAGCGAATGGAGATCAACCCCATTCCTGCAAACATCAAAGAAGCTTGCTTATGCAAGGGATTTGGTTCAACACTGACAGGACCAGCCTTGAAATGGCTACTCAGTATCCCTCCTAACACTATTACTTATTTTCCCCACTTGGTTAACTTGTTTAATAACCAGTTTTCTTGCAGCAGGAGCTTTGAGAAGCTCACTGGTGATTTGTACAGGATAGTTCAGAAGCCCAGTGAATCCCTAAGGGATTATGTGGCCAGATTCGGTCGAGAAGCTCTAGATATCCCTAACCTGGATATGGCTGCAGCTGTGGAAGCTTTCAAAATGGGGATTAGAGGGGATTCCCGCTTTTATGATGATTTGGTTATGACTCCTTGCAGGAACCTTGATGAAGTCAGGACAAGAGCACTAAGATTCATCAGATTGGAAGATGACAAGAAGGTCCAAAAGAGAGGTGATGAATCATTAGGCAGGAAAACAGATTCTCCCGCAAAGCAAAAATGAACAAAACCCTATTACAGAAATGATAATTCTAGGGTCAATGCAATTGAAGATGAAGACGACGAAGAAGATTTCCCAAAGGTATCTGATTACTGTTTTTCTGTTGACACAAGTGGTGTGTTGTGTGCCTTGCAGGATCTAGGTGACAGAGCCAGGTGGCCAAGAAAATCGGATAAGCAAGGATCATGGAAAGACAAGTCTAAATGGTGTGCTTACCACGAAGATTTCGGGCACTTAACGGATGACTGCATAGCACTTCGGAAGGAAATCAGTTACCTGCTCAGCAAAGGGCACCTCAAAGAGTTGTTTGGCAGAAAGAGAAGCAAAACTCAAGAAGCTGCCGAGCTGCCCAAAAGAGCTCAATCACCACCAGCAGACGCAAAAGTAATCAACTTCATCTCAGGAGGATCTGACATATGTGGAGCTTCCTTCTCATCAGCAAAAAGACATGCAAAGGAGGCTAAAATGGATCAAGGCAGTCGGCCAAGGAAGAATGCGATTTTGACTGAAGACAAAGTCATTTCTTTTGACGAAACTGATAAGCTGGAAATCCAAGATCCTCATCACGACAGTCTGGTAATTACGTTATGTATTGCTAACCATTATGTTCGCAGGATCCTGATAGACAATGGCAGTTCAGTCAACATTATTCAATTGGACGTGCTTAAAAAGATGAGCATTCCGGAAGAAAACATAATTCCAAGATCCTCAGTAGGATTCAGCGGAGAAACCAAGCATACCGTTGGAGACATCAAGCTTCCTGTTTACGTAGAAGGAGTCAACTCCATGCAGAAATTCTGCGTTATTGATTCCCTGCCTTGTTGCAATGTAATCTTGGGAAGGCCATGGATCCATGACATGAAAGCAGTTCCATCTACCCATCATCAATGTGTGAAGCTTCCCACACCTTGGGGAGTTGTAAGAATATCAAGTGATTTACAAGAAGCTAAAGACTGCTACACTTCTGCAATGAAAAACACCATCAAATCCAAGCCAGCATAGCAATTAAAGAAGCCAGCACGAAGAATTCAGATGACAAAGGAGTTGGAAATCAAAGAAGTTCAACTTAATCCTGAAGATCCTGAAATCAAAGTGCTGGTAGGAACCAATATTCTTGAGGATATTGAGGAGCAGCTCGTGAGCCTCTTGAAGTCCAGAGTCACAACGTTTGCATGGAAACATGAAGACATGACAGGTATATCTAAAGATATTATTACTCATAAACTTGGTATAGATGATTCTTTCCGGCCAATACATCAGAAAAGAAGGAAGTTCGCTCCTGAGAGAAACATCATAATCCAAGAAGAAGTTGACAGGCTGCTCAAGTCAAAAATGATTAGAGAAGTTAAATATCCTCGATGGCTGGCTAATGTGGTGGTAGTCCAGAAGAAGAATGGTAAGTGGAGGGTATGTGTAGACTACACAGACCTAAACAAGGCCTGTCCAAAAGACCCATTCCCTCTACCACATATTGATTCTATGGTGGACGCGACTGCCGGGCATGAGATGTTGACTTTTATGGATGCATCTTCGGGCTTTCAACAAATTCAAATGGAACCATCAGATCAGGAAGACACGGCCTTCATGACTCCCACAGGTATTTATTGTTATATTGCAATGCCTTTTGGTTTACGAAATGCAGGTGCTACATACCAAAGGCTGGTCAACATGATGTTTAAAGACAAACTGGGGGACACCATGGAAGTATACATAGATGATATGGTGGTGAAATCGAAGAAAGCAGAAGATCATCCCAAAGATCTTGAAGCCGCATTTGATATCCTGGACCAGTTCAACATGAAATTGAATCCTTCCAAATGCCATTTCGGAGTAAGAGCCGGCAAATTCTTGGGCTTCATGGTTACTGAAAGAGGAATAGAAGCCAGCCCTGAGCAGATACAAGCTATTATAAACTTGAAGTCTCCAACAAATGTTAAAGAAGTTCAAAGATTGACTGGAAGAGTAGCAGCACTTAACAGATTCATATCAAGATCTTCCGAAAAGAGCAAAGAATTCTATGACATATTGAAGAAAAACAAAAAGTTCGAATGGGGTGAGAAGCATGAAGCAGCTCTGAGCTCCTTGAAAGAATATTTGTCATCCGCTCCGCTTCTGATGCAACCAGTTAAAGGCGAGCCACTGTCTCTCTATCTAGCAGTTTCAGGCAGCTCAGTAAGTGCTGTGCTTGTGAAGGATCATGAGGGGCAGCAGCATCCAGTATACTATGTAAGCAAAACATTGCTAGATGCTGAAACCAGGTATTCTTATTTAGAAAAATTGATTTTAGCCCTTGTCATGGCTTCTCAAAAGTTAAGACATTATTTTGAAACTCATGTTATTTATGTGAAAACTAACTATCCTATTAAGTGTGTCTTAAGAAAGCCAGAGATGTCTGGAAGAATGGCGAAATGGGCAGTTAAATTAAGTGCCTATGACATCATATATGAACCAAGAACAGCGATCAAGTCACAAGCCTTAGCAGACTTTGTGGCTGATTTCAGCAGCGACATACTGCCAGAAGTTGAACTAGAAGTCAAGCAGCTCGAAGAAGCTTCAGGCAGCTGGGTCTTGTATACAGATGGAGCATCTAATGTTAGAGGTACAGGATTGGGTGCGCTACTGAAATCGCCACAGGGGGACATTATCCCTCTATCTATCCACTGTGAATTCAAGGCTACTAATAATGAAGCCGAATACGAAGCTTTAATTGCAGGATTACAACTCGCTAAAGATATGGGTATCCAACACATTCAAGTTTTTATTGATTCCTTGTTATTAACTAACCAATTTAATGGATCCTATGCAGTGAAAGGCGAAAGGCTAACCAAATATCTAGACCTTGTAAAACAATTAGCATTATCCTTTGAATATTGCAGCATATCACAGGTACCTAGAGAAGAAAACACAGAAGCTGATGCTTTGGCAAATTTAGCATCATCTTTAAGGATCCCAGAAGGTGTCAAGATTCCCATAACTCACATCCTGACACCGGCAATTGAAGAATAAGAAGTTAATGATGTTACAACAGATATAGATCAAGAAATGACAGACTCTCAGGATCCTCAAGAATCCTGGACCTATCCTATCAGGAGATTTATTCAAGAAGGAGAAATCCCCAAAAACGAGAACTCTAGACTCTTCCGAACAAAGGTAATTCCATATTCAATAATAAATGGTATCTTATATAAGAAATCTCTTGCAGTTGCATATTTGAGATGCCTCGAGCAGCCTGAAGCACTTGAAGTACTCCAGGATATTCATGAAGGCGATTGTGGCAATCACACTGGGGGCAGATCACTATATTCAAAAGTATTAAGAACAGGATACTACTGGCCCACCATGAAGAAGGATGCTATGGCCTTTGTTCAGAAGTGTGATGCATGTCAGCGGCACGGCAACATCCTCCATCAGCCTGCTGAGCCGCTCCATTCAATATCATCTCCATGGCCGTTCATGAAATGGGGAATGGATATAGTTGGTAAGCTGCCTGTAGCACCTGGAGGAAAAGTCTTCATGCTGGCTATGACAGACTACTTTTCTAAGTGGATTGAAGCCGAAGCTTTTGTTCAAGTTAGAGAAAAGGAAGTAATTTCCTTTATCAAAAGGAATATCTTAACAAGATTTGGAATTCCATCAGAAATAGTGTGCGACAATGGATCTCAATTTATTGGAAAAAGGACAACAAGTTTTTGTGAGGCATGGGGCATCAAGATGGTAACTTCAACTCCCATACATCCACAAGCTAACGGCCAAGCAGAATCGAGCAATAAGATTATCATCAATAACCTCAAGAAGAAGCTAGGAGACAAGAAAGGAAAATGGGCTGAAGAGCTACCTTTCGTATTATGGGCTGACAGAACGACCTCCAAGAATGCTACTGGTCGAACACCATTTTCCTTAGTGTTTGTATCCGAAGCTGTAATTCCCACTGAGATGGTGATGCCAACCGCGAGAAAAAGCTGCCGGGATTTTGAAGCAAACAAGCAAGAGCTCCTTGAAGATCTTGAAACAATTAAAGAAATCAGAGACCTCGCAAAATTTAGGATGGCAGCATACCAGCAAAGGATAGCCAAATCTTATAACAGGAATCTCAGAATCAGAAGATTTCAAGTAGGAGATCTGGTACTCAGGAAAGCTTTTCAAAATACAACCAATCCGGCACATGGGAAACTCGCGCCTAAATGGGAAGGACCCTACCTGGTGGATTCAGAAGCTGGAAAAGGAGCATACAGGTTAGCTACTATGGAAGGTGAGCTGCTCCCAAGAGCTTGGAATGCAATTCATTTGAAGTTATATTTTATGTAAGTTCTCTTTGGATCCTTTGAGCATATCAGAGAATCCTTGTCCAAACTTCGAGAACCTCAGGTATGATTTTTACCCTTATTTCATTTTCACATTATTATCTTTGTGGAATGTGTACTGACTTAGGCATCGGAGGGGTGTTAGCAAAACTAACACCCACCCCTCACCGAGCCTTGAAGTGTTTTGTAGGTGCTCCGAGCGTCCTACCATAAGCTAGAGGCTGATCACCTCTTCTAAGTCTAAAGCATTCTGAATGCTGTCAAAAGGTTTAGGAGGTTTTCACCTTCTCGTTCACTAATGGGAATCGCCAGGAGCGCAAGACCCTCGCCAGGAGCGCATGATGGTGGCCTGTGGTTCAAGGTGGTGCGACCAGTCCATCTAAGGGTGGCTAATAATTTCATCACTGTTGGCCATAGAGTGCACTTCAAAATGGATGGCAGACGTGTCATCTCAAAGATTCTAAGGTTTTTGGCATTTTCATGTCAACAAAGGTTTAGACATATTCGTGTCTCTCAAGTTTTGGGCTTGACCCCAGTTGGCTTAGTCCCAAGTATTTTTGAGCTTGTCCTCAGATTAGCAAAGGTTTTTAATGTTTTCACATTAACTAAAGGTTTAGACACATTTGTGTCTCTCAAGTTTTGGGCTTGACCCCAGTTGGCTTAGACCCAAGATTAATAGAACATTTCGTATCTCAGGAGTCAAGGGAAGGCTTGGCCTTTGCTTAACTCATTCCTAAGTATTCAAGATTTATAAGGCATATCACGCCTCAAAGAATTACTCTCAGTTTTATCGAAATTTCACCGAGTCTATCTTAAGGATTCCTAAGGATCCTCATGGATCCTGACTATCTCAACGGTTGGAGTACTTTCGAACAGGTGACATTGGTAATGTATATATTACATATTTTATCACTAACTATGTATTGGTTAGCATCATGGTTTGTTAATTTTGACAAGTTTTATAAACTTCTAAGTTTTTAAACTAAGTTATGCTACTGAGCATCCTACGGGATTCTCATTCAAATATTTTCAGAATTTACTACATAACAAGCAACACACCATGATGATCAAAATACTACTAAGTCATATTTATGCAGGAAATTAGAGAAGTTGACCCCAGGCTTCGTCTTGGAACCCAAGATCCCTCCACCTAAGGCCAACTATATTGTCTAAAGGAGCTTGGACTTCGCCTTGAAACTCAAGGTCCCTCCATCCAAGCCCCCAAAAAGTTAAACTACCATTGTTTTTGTTTCACCACAAATATTGTTTACTGAACCTGAACCTGACCATGAACCAAACAAACTAAAAAAGCGGGCTCAGACCATTGCATCGTCCTCATCACCCAGCTTATCACCAGCAGCTTCCGCCTGCTTCACCTCCTTGCCCTTGCCTTTGTCCTTCTCACCAACCTCTTTCCCAGCCACCGGAACCTCCAGCTCAGCCTTCTCAGAAACATCTCCATCAGCTTTGCCCATCTTGGCGTTCAGACCCTCGAGGCTCTCTTTCCACTCGTTGATCGGCCAGCTCTCCGGTTTGAACCCATCAGCCTGAGCGGCTGTGGCCATCTCGATCATGCATTCAAGCACGCTGATGGCCGCCGAGGATTTGGCATTCTGACCGGCAATCTTGAGGGCTTCAGCAGCTGCGATGTCTTTCTCTTTGAGCAGCTTCTCATATTGATGATTGTTGTTGGCAGCCACTTTAGACATCCTCTCAAGACGGAGCAAGGCTTCATCAAGTTTGAGCTCAGAAGCCTCGAGCTTCTGCTCAGCTGCCTCCACCTTACCCTCCAGTTCGATCACCTCATGGCTCAGCTTGTCGATCCCCTGCATCAGAACAGAACATATCAGAATCGCTAAGGGAAGTATTCTAACTATAATTTTTTCATACTTCACCACTAATGAACAATACTTACAATGTTCATGACAGCTTGCAGAGAGAGCAGTTGGTTAGCCGCTGCAACTGGAGGCAGATCATCAAACATGTCAACATTAATCACAGAGTCTGGAGCCTTGCGTTTTTTGGCAGAGGACGTCTTGGATCGAGTGCTGGGAGGACGGGATTTGGGAGCTTCTGGAGGCGGTTTGCTGGTGGTTTCCTCAATCTTTTCCTTTTTGGCAATCAGGGACTTGAGGTCTTTGAAGGAGAAATTGGAAGCTGAACCTGGAGCTTCATCACAAATGACAAAGAATTAGTCTTCAACTCGAAACCGAAAGCAAAAGTAAGTTTCTGTACATACCTGCAGACATGGTTCTTGAAGGATTGGGAGATTGTTGAGAAACGGATCGGGCACTTGAGGCGTCTTCTGGCAAACAACTTCTTTCTGTTACGGGGATGCTGTAGAGATTCTTGAGCTTCTTGGCAGATTCCTTGGTCGGCTTGATCAGAGCTTCAAACTTGGGAGCTGCGGAAACAAAAAAGAAACAAGTGCATTAGTAAAAGAAATTGGGAAAGATACAAATTTTGAATATCAGGATAACTCTTCCTACCCTTAACGACCCACTGGGTAGGAAGGTTCTTGCACCCGATAAGGCTACTTCTTTTTACAAAAAAGTATTGACGCCTCCAATCGTGATCGTTGTGAGAGACCCTGGGAATCATTGGAGCTTCTCCAGTTCGAATTTTCAAGACGAATCTACTGTTACCGTGAGTGGCCAACCGGTAAATTTTACAAATCTCAGCAACTCCGATGTTCAGATTATGGGACTGGTTCAAATTTTCAAGAGAGAACAGAATTCGCCACACCATTGGCATAACTTGGGAGTAAGCAAGACCGGTGACGGAAAAGAACTCGTTCACCAGGGTCGGAAACGGAAATGTCATGCCAAGAAGAAAAGGGTAGTTCAGGAAACAAACCCAGTCGTCAGAGATATGGTCGGCTTTCAAAGAAGGGTCAAATGGATGAATTTCAGCTCCAGCGGGGAAACAGGAGGATCGTTTCAACATTGCGATCTTGCGATCGTCAAAATTACAAGTTTCCTCCGCCGTCGCCGGGAGGAGACCTTGGTCAGTAAACTCGTCGGCCACTTGGTCGGAGACCGTGGCCGATGACTGCGCTGGATTTTTCCCCATGCTCAGAGAAAACAAGAAGGGGGGAACAAGAAACTAACCTGGAGGAGACGCAAGGAGCTCTAGGGTTTCGCCGAGAAGAAGATGTGGTGAAGAATGAAAATGGTGAGAAGATTATAAAGGCATAATCTAACGGGAACTTCGCCTGGGAAGTTGAGACTAATTACTCCCCGTCAAATCATAGTTACTTAGCGATAAGCCACGAATTCAAATTTTCGACAGCTGTCTCGCATGCGCCAACTGCCAAAAATTTGGGGGCAATTGTTGGTACTAGAATTCAGGAGACGATAAGCAGCTCGCATCAGCTCGTAGGCACTTCATGGTAAGGATCCTGAATAATATTTACTTACTAACGGTTGCTTCTCTATTGTTTGTTACTCGCAGGTTGACTTGGTCATTCATCACGTGTCCTAAAGACTCGGTCTATCAACAGAATCATGGGTCGGTTGGGATTCAAACGGCTAGTTGGCGAACGTGGACTTAGTTGCTATTTCTTAGGAAAGTTTGTTGCTATGTATTTCGTATTTAAACAGAGCTCTAGGCTTACACACACACACACACAATCTTTACGATTACAGTTCTCTGCAACACTTAGAATTCGAGCTCATTTACTTTGTAACCAACACTTTCGATTATATAAAAGTTTCAGGCAGCAGGCACTTTAAGCCGGCTCCCGAGGTTTTTTGCTAGGCTCCTTGAGGATACTCAAGGATTCCTGGATTTTTCCCTCGTTACATCCTCGTGTCTATTCTAGCAATTACATTTTCATCTTTATTTACATCAAACACGCTACCTCACATACAAAGTTTGATCAACTAATTGCTTAGGCAGTTTTTGACCAAAACAGCCCACATGGCCCAAATCGTAGACACCTAGCCCAAAACACAAGCCCAATGATCTAATGTTCATGCCTCTAAAATATAGCCCAACAATCTTCTTGTCTTTTTTGAGAACGGAACTCACAAACCGATTCATAGCCACTATCTCCAGAACCACTTGTTTCAGATTCAGAATCAGTTACTTCTTCTTCATTATCACTATGAACAATTTGAGCAATCATCGCAGATGAACCAGTCCATGCAGAACCAGTCCATGCAGACTCATCATCAATTTCATCAGTAGCCCAATCATAGGGTTTTGACCCAGAAGTAATAACAGTTAAAGCAAGTGGACCATCAGAAGGTTGTCCCCGATCATATTGTTTATCGACTTGAGATACCAAAGCTGTTGGAGACTTGGATAAAGATGCATTTATTTTTTAACATTCATGAGCAAAATGTCCAAAATTAGAACATTTGAAGCATTTTGCTTTTGATTTATCTATTCCAACCTTGCCATCTGGATTTAAACTTTGGAATCCTGTCTTCTTTTTGAATCTTTTAACTCTTTGAGCTAACATTGCCAATTGCCAATTGATATCCATTTGCTCAAGATTATCAGGATCAATCTGATCAAAATCTTCTTCAATCAGATTAGATGTTGTCAAACCACCATTCAACAATCCATAATATGAAGATAACAAGGTTGAGATTAATGCCAAGTGCTCATCTAGTTTTTTTTGCTGAATATGAAGTCGGACTTGAATGATTTGGAATAGTGAAGTTACATCCTCTTGATGAATTTCCAGAAGTTCCTGAACCATGACCAGCAACAAAAGCTGTTTGAGGTGGATTTAATGAATCAACACCAAATGATTTAGACTTTGCATTGATACTTGCAGAATGTTGACCATGATACACTTCAGGATTTTGGAATTGAGCAGTTGACTTGTTTGATGTCATCATTTCCATCTCTCTAGCATGAAGCTTTCCGGTCAAATCATGAAATGACAATGCAGAATATTCTTTATCATGAGTAAGCAATAATACATAGTTTTCCCACTTTTCCGGTAATGCTTCCATCAATTTCTCTTTCAATTCCTCCTCGGTCTTTTCAATTTTAACCACTTTCATCTCACTAATTAGATGTGAAAACCTTAAAACAAGAGCATAAATATTTTCTTTTTGATAATGTTGAAAATTTTCAAATTCCTTGTTCAACACTTTTCGTCTACTCTTCTTATATTGGTCATTACCTTCACATCGAGCAGATAAAGCATCCCACAACTGTTTAGCTTTCTTGCAAGTGCTGAATTTATGCAACAACTCGGTAGGTAAAGCCATGGTAAGATAACCATAAACTTTTTGTTCAAGCTCATAACTTTTTCTTTCATCCTTATCAAAATCTTGAATTTCTTTATACTCTCCATCTGCAGTTGGACGTACATACAACTTTTGAATTGGAATCCATAAATCAATATTGTTTGTGCTGATGTATGCAGAAAAACGTTGCTTCCAATTTTGATAATCTTCCAACTTTAACAGCTTAGGAACTTCCTGACTTGTTCCTATTTCATTATCAAAATTGAGCATAGCTTGTACCGTGCTTTGCATAACCGCAAACGCTTGAAAATCAGACATTTTTCACCGAAAATGATACTTTAAAACTTCAAACTCAAAAATGAAAGTGTTAGAATTTGATTTTGAAAATCAACTTTGAACGAACAACGTAGTGCTCGTCAAGACGATCGATTTGAGTACTTATGGCTCTCGTAACGATTTACAATGCAAAAGTTATGACCCTTTGAAGAAACTGCCAGCGGACCAGAATTCAGAGGAGCAGATTTCAGCGGACCAAATTTGGTACAGCGGACCAAAAAATAACTGCCACGGACCAACTTGAAGATTGCCTAGCGGACCAACGGCGGATCAGCAGCGGACCAAATGTTCTTGAGGCGGACCAAAAACGTACCACGCTGATTTTGACGGATTTTCGTGAATTTTGACAATTTGGACTTGAAATTGCTTCAGAAAGGTGCGAAAACTCACTAGGAACACTTAGAAATCATTTTTCACCTTGGAAACACTCGGAATTGGAAGAATTTGATGAAAAATGAAGAATACCCACACTTTCTCACTCTAAAAATCCGAAAATTGATCAAAAACACAGTAGTAGAGCAACCAAATGGCTCTGATACCACTTTAACATCGAGATACAATCTTACTACAACGTGTATCAATCAATCATAGTAAACACGGATGTAAATAAGAGAATTCTTATTGATCACTTGAAGATACAAAGAAGACTCTATAGTTTCTCTCTCTAGAAACACACAGAAAGGTGTAGAATTACAGAAGTGTTACCAACTCATTCTAACACAACCTATTTATACTAAGTGACTAAACAGGCTGCGTACCAAATGGTACGGGCGTAACATTTGGTCCGGCGGACCATTTGGTCTGGTGCCAATGATATTGTCACTAAAACTCATACTAAGACACGCTCACATAGATACAATACACGAGACACATCATAGCATAGGTATATGCTCTAACACCATATATGCATGAGATGATTTCTAAACCTGAACCATCAAAGGGAAAAATAGATTCTTTAGCTGACATTGACAAAAGACTTTCGGAATGTCCTATTAAAACTACTGCTCCTGTTTCTAACCCTATTACTTCTTGTGAAGATACAGAAAACAAAGAAGCAGATTCAAAGGGAGAAAGTGTTGGCATTGAGAGTCAAAAGTTTCCTGACTTTAAAACTGAAATTTTTGCGTCAAATAAGTCTGATTCTGAATTGAGCTTTGCTAAGTCTGATGTTTTTGACAAAACTTCTGTTTGTGGTGCTTTTAATTTCGGTGTTTGTGATTCTAAACTTTCCAAACCTTTGAGGAAAGTCAGGATTTTGAGAAAGGGTAAGGGGCCTACTGATGCCAATTTGGTTGGTTTGAATGATTGTTTGAATGTGTGTGCTAATGTTTATGATAATACTGTAAGAACTTTATAGGGTTGGTGGCAACTCAAACATAGCATCCTTTGGTTTTTGTGTTCATGTGTATATCTTTCACATTATGCTTGTATCTTGTATTTGGACAATTATCCTGATGTTTATATTAATCATTCAAGTATTTGATGTTTTGTATATCATGACTAAATGTCTTAGCTTGTGTTGATTATGGATATTGGAGATATTGCCTTTAGTACATTTCAATTGCAATGTGATTGTCAGTATCCAAGATTTAGGTCATTTCATGATAAGTTACTTGGTAAAATGCTAATAATTGATTGTGTCTTTGTAATAACAATCCTTGATGATTCAATAATGATAATTGACGTTTCCGGAGCGTACTTAGTGATTTCTGGACTTCCTTGGCGACCTCACCAAGATTCTTGGCGACCTCACCAAGAATCTTGGCGATTTGGATGTTGTACTTGGCGACCTGGACATGCTAACTTGGCGACCTCGCCAACCCTTGGCGACCTCACCAAGGTTGGCGACCTCACCAAGCCTTGGCGAGGTCACCAACAAGCCTTGGCGACTTCATTTTAGTCTTGGCGACTTCGGTGTTATTCTTGGCGATCTCGTCTGTCTGATGTCATAAATTGCACTAACTTCAATAACATTCTCTTGATTTCAGCACAATCACGACCTGTGCTCTCTCTAGTATAAATAGCCACTCTAGAATAACCCTAATAACACTCTTGGACGGCTGTTTGAAGATAGAGAGCACTTGTGTGTGAAAACCCTCAAGTTCTTGAGTTTCAGAGGCGAAATCTAAGGATTTCAACAAGCAAACACTATGATTTGATCATGGATTCATGATTTCCGCACTTGAATCTGTGTATTGGATGAGTAAAGGCTCAAATTTGGTCCTGACAAATGGTATCAGAGCGGGTACCGATCAGATTCATCTCACCGTGAATCTGGTCACTCGAATCTGTGATTTTGAGCTTGAATGAGGTGCTGATTGGAAAAACCCACTTTGGAGACTTTTTCTATCTTTTTCTTATTTTTTGGAGCTGATTGATGATTTCTGGATGAATCTGATGATAGATTCTTGTTATTGGGTTCATTTAGAGATGATTTCATGCTCCATATGTTCAAATCTGTGAAGAAATAAGAGATCTGAGCTGAAAAAACGAAGCTGTTAGAGTTTTCCCGTTTTTGGGGTTTTGAAGAATTTTTGAGCTTTGATTCTGAGTTTTTGGTGTTATAATCAGTGTTTTTGGATGAAATAAAGTATGATTCTTGATGGAAAACGCGTTCCGGATCCATTGGAAGCATCGGTTTCGCCTGATTCGCAACATTTTTGACAGATCTGGAAAAACACACACTTGACGGTGTTTGTGCGTGTTCTTCATGTTCTTGGTTATTTTCCAGATTTTAGTAGCTGATTCGATCTGATTTACTGCTGTTTATGGATTGTTTGTGGCCAGAACATTGTCATGAATAGCTAATCTTCACGAATCGTTCACGAATCTGTGGTCTAATCTAATTTTGGGACATCGCATCGCATCAGATTTGTCAGTGTTCATAAAGGTTTCTGGGTTTGTTGAAGATGTTGTTGGCGATCTGGAATGAACTTGAAGATGTACTTGGCGACTTCGAGTTAGTTCTTGGCGATTTCAACTGTGTTCTTAGCGATCTCGGTTTTTCTCCTTGGCGATCTTGACTTGGCGATCTGGAACTGTAACTGGCGATCTCGGCCATGGGCTTGGCGACCTCGTTTTGCCCTTGGCGACCTCGAATAAATGCTTGGCGACTTCGAATGTTGGCGATCTCGTTTGAGCTCATCAACTGGGTTTTTCGTTCAAATAAGTTTCAGACGACTTTTGATCGTCCAGGATGGTAGAGGATCGAGATCACGAGTTCAACGGTATAAAAATCGTCGAATTTTCGTTAAGTATTATGGGAGTTATGGTCTGAATACGTTTTTCCGGTCGAGTTGCTCGTTTTTCCGGTGAGATTTCCGACCAGATTAGGGTTTCGCTGAGGTTGAAGGTGATGGATGAGGACGACTGCTGACGTGTCAAGCTGCTGATTGGTCCAGAGGAGAATGTCTCTCTCCTCATATGTCGGCTGGCACAAGACTATGCTTGTCTGTTGTCGAGTTTCTGATTGGTGGCATGAATAACGCGTGGGTCCCACCTGGAGTAAAGATCCGTTGAATGCTTCATTTGCTGTCAGATTTCTGATTGGTTGCAAGAAAGTCAGCGTGGGTCCCACCTCAATAAAAGGAGCCGTTGAAACGGCCTGCTTGCTGTCTGCCTTTGATTGGCTGCCATCTCCCTCACACGGATTGGAATTCATCAGCCGTTGGATCGTCTTCAATCTGGACGGTCAGATGTGCATTTGCGCTGTCTTTCTGATTGGCCTATCGCCATTTCACGCGGATTGCTCATACAGCCCTTGGATTCAAATCTTTCCAGCCGTTGATCAGATTCGAAGCTCATTTTGATTGGCTGAATTCCATATACATGGATTGTGGTTTTCCTAGCTGAATTCTGATTGGTTGAGAATTATAAGGACATGGATTGTGTTTTTTTATGGAGATTTAACACCACTAATTAAATTTTCAGTATTATTTCGTTAAATGCGGGGTTTTTCTCATCAATTTTTCTACGAGAATAACGAGATAACGCCGCAACGAAATTTTGAAAATATTTTATTGGTCATGGATTTATTCCGTTTATTCGACCGGGTTTCTAGTTTTTGTTGACGTCAAGGCCACGTTAGCTAACGACCACTGACGGATTGGTTTCGCTTCTCGGTTAAGTTTGTGACTGTTTCGTTATGTCTCACTTCAAGTTGTTTAGCTGATGCAGCGCTGATGTCATCTAACCGAATTAACTGGAATCTCAGTTAAATATTGGAATATTCCGTTAAATCTCTAACGGAAGGCCGTTACTTGAATAAAATTTACGGTCTTCTCAGATTCATTCCAAATTGCACCGTTTGACTCAGAATTCTTCACGGAATATTTTTCCGAGCTCGATTTTCTTCGCCCAAAATTACGAAGACTCCGGTTATGAATAAATTTCTGCGTTTACGCTCGGGATCTCAGTTTTTCACCGATTTGACATTATTTTCGCATCCAACCCAGTCACGCGGAACAAGTTCAGTATTTATGGATCATTCACAACTGTCAGCACCCGGCTTCCGGTTTTTCGCAAGATTGTCCGATTTCAGGATTTCAGTACCGTTTTCTCTTCGGAACTGAGCGGAACGGTTCCACTCTCTGCATCTGATTTTCCGCTTCCGCATCGGATGTTTTCAGAGGGATCTAGAGAAAAGGGGGAACTTCTATGGATTTGGATTATCGGGTCGATTATCTGAAGTTGGAGCATTTTCAGTGATTGATTGGTTTATCTGATTCGATTTGTTGCGATTTTGTCTCCAATGTTCAGCATTCTTAGTATTGTACCCGACCGTGTGAACCGAGTGAACTGCAGCACTTGGATCTCAACTGGAGCAACAAGAACAGAAGAAGCTTATTCAAAGGGGGAACCTTTACAACAGAAAGATTCCGGTTTATCAGTTATTCTTTGAAGATGCACGACAGAGCGGTTCTTCACCAGTATGACAGATTTGAAAGCGTCAGTCAAGGGGGAATTGTTGGAACTTTTAAT
>JBCNJP010000027.1:72397325-72828379 GCA_039602395.1 Deinandra increscens subsp. villosa
CAATAAGGTGTGTATGTAACCAATAAGTTGTGTTTAGGACTAATGATGGCCCAATAAGGTGTGTTTAGGGGAAATGAGGGTCAGTTGGGACCAATGAGTCCTAATAAGGTGTGTATGTTAACAATAAGTTGTGTTTAGGACCAATGATGGCCCAATAAGGTGTGTTTAGGGGCAACGAGGGTCAGTTGGGACCAATGAGTCCCAATAAGGTGTGTATGTAACCAATAAGTTGTGTTTAGAACCAATGATGGACCAATATGGTGTGTTTAGGGGCAACGAGGGTCAGTTGAGACCAATGAGTCCCAATAAGGTGTGTATGTAACCAATAGGCTGTGTTTAGGACCAATGATGGCCCAATAAGGTGTGTTTAGGGGCAACGAGGGTCAGTTGGGACCAATGATGCCCCAATACGGTGTGTATGGAACCAATAAGTTGTGTTTAGGACCAATGATTGCCCAATAACGTGTGTAGGGGCAACGAGGGTCAGTTGGGACCGATGAGACTCGATAAGGGGTGTATGTAACCAATAAGTTGTGTTTAGGACCATTGATGGCCCAATAAGGTGTGTTTAGGGGCAACGAGGGTCAGTTGGGACCAATGAGTCCCGATAAGGTGTGTATGTAACCAATAAGTTGTGTTTAGGACCCATGATGGCCCAATAAGGTGTGTTTAGGGGCAACGAGGGTCAGTTGGGACCAATGTGTCCCAATAAGGTGTGTATGTAATCAATAAGTTGTGTTTAGAACTAATGATGGCCTAATAGGGTGTGTTTAGGGGGCAACGAGGGTCAGTTGGGACAAATGAGTCCCGATAAGGTTTGTATGTAACCAATAGGCTGTGTTTAGGACCAATGATGGCCCAATAAGGTGTGTTTAGGGGCAACGAGGGTCGGATGGGATCAATGAGTCCCAATAAGGTGTGTATGTAACCAATAAGTTGTGTTTAGGACCAATGGCGGACCAATAAGGTGTATTTAGGGGCAACGAGGGTCAGTTGGGACCAATGAGTCCCAATAAGGTGTGCATGTAACCAATAAGTTGTGTTTAGAACCAATGATGGCCAAATAAGGTGTGTTTAGGGGCAACGAGGGTCAGTTGGGACCAATGAGTCCCAATAAGGTGTGTATGTAACCAATAGGTTGTGTTTAGGACCAATGATGGCCCAATAAGGTGTGTTTAGGGGCAAAGAGGGTCAGTTGGGACCAATGATGCCCCAATACGGTGTGTATGGAACGAATAAGTTGTGTTTAGGACCAATGATTGCCCAATAACGTGTGTGTAGGGGCAACGAGGGTCAGTTGGGACCGATGAGACCCGATAAGGGGTGTATGTAACCAATAAGTTGTGTTTAGGACCATTGATGGCCCAATAAGGTGTGTTTAGGGGCAACGAGGGTCAGTTGGGACCAATGAGTCCCGATAAGGTGTGTATGTAACCAATAAGTTGTGTTTAGGACCAATGATGGCCCAATAAGGTGTGTTTAGGGGCAACGAGGGTCAGTTGGGACCAATGTGTCCCAATAAGGTGTGTATGTAATCAATAAGTTGTGTTTAGAACTAATGATGGCCTAATAGGGTGTATGTTTAGGGGGCAACGAGGGTCAGTTGGGACAAATGAGTCCCGATAAGGTTTGTATGTAACCAATAGGCTGTGTTTAGGACCAATGATGGCCCAATAAGGTGTGTATGTAACCAATAAGTTGTGTTTAGAACCAATGATGGACCAATATGGTGTGTTTAGGGGCAACGAGGGTCAGTTGGGACAAATGAGTCCTGATAAGGTTTGTATGTAACTAATAAGTTGTGTTTAGGACCAATGATGGCCCAATAAGGTGTGTTAAGAGGCAAAGATGGTCAGTTGGGACCAATGAGTCCCAATAAGGTGTGTATGTAACCAATAAATTGTGTTTAGGACCAATGATGGCCCAATAAGGTGTGTTTAGGGGCAACGAGGGTCAGTTGGGACCAATGAGTCCCAATAAGGTGTGTATGTAACCAATAAGGTGTGTATGTAACCAATAAGTTGTGTTTAGGACTAATGATGGCCCAATAAGGTGTGTTTAGGGGCAATGAGGGTCAGTTGGGACCAATGAGTCCCAATAAGGTGCGTATGTTAACAATAAGTTGTGTTTAGGACCAATGATGGCCCAATAAGGTGTGTTAAAGGGCAACGAGGGTCAGTTGGGACAAATGAGTCCCAATAAGGTGTGTATGTAACCAATAAGTTGTGTTTAAAACCACTGATGGCCCAATATGGTGTGCTTAGGGGTAACGAGGGTCAGTTGGGACCAATGAGTCCATATAAGGTGCGTATGTAACCAATAGGCTGTGTTTAGGACCAATGATGGCCCAATAAGGTGTGTTTAGGGGCAACGAGGGTCAGTTGGGACCAATGAGTCCCAATAAGGTGTGTATGTAACCAATAAGTTGTGTTTAGGACCAATGACGGCCCAATAAGGTGTGTTTAGGGGCAACGAGGGTCAGTTGGGACCAATGAGTCCCAATAAGGTGTGTATGTAACCAATATGTTGTGTTTAGAACCAATGATGGCCAAATAAGGTGTGTTCAGGGGCAACGAGGGTCAGTTGGGACCAATGAGTCCCAATAAGGTGTGTATGTAACCAATAGGTTGTGTTTAGGACCAATGATGGCCCAATAAGGTGTGTTTAGGGGCAACGAGGGTCAGTTGGGACCAATGATGCCCCAATACGGTGTGTATGGAACCAATAAGTTGTGTTTAGGACCAATGATTGCCCAATAACGTGTGTGTAGGGGCAACGAGGGTCAGTTGGGACCGATGAGACCCGATAAGGGGTGTATGTAACCAATAAGTTGTGTTTAGGACCATTGATGGCCCAATAAGGTGTGTTTAGGGGCAACGAGGGTCAGTTGGGACCAATGAGTCCCGATAAGTGTTGGTGCAAAATATGTGTGTCGTGTGTGTATCAGTTAGTCTCATTAGTTTTGTTAGTTGTTTTAGTTAGAATGGTTAAATCATGATATAGGGTAGTTTGTGTCATTCTATTAAAGTGGAGGGTCTTGATTGTGTTTTAGTAAAAATCACATATGAGTGATACGTAAATCATGAGTTTAAAACCAAGAATTGAAGACAACCACATGAAGGCCGAACTTAAAGTTCGGAACTCACGAATTGTCACCGAATTTGGAGTTCGGCAATCACAAACTGGTGTGCTATATATTTGTAGTTTGGAGTTCGGACGAGAGAACCTCCTGCACAACCGTTTCTGAGTTCAACTTTCATAGAGAGGGAGAAGTTTTCGATTTTGTTTTTCTGATCCGAATTGATGTTAGGATCATGATTATGAACTGTTAACGAGTCTATTCATGTAATCGTTGATCCGATTCGAGCTATAAACGGAGTTTAATTTACGTTTTGTGTTCTTGAGTTTCGGTGAACTTTCGATCTCATTTTCGGTGTACAAATCACTAGATCGGGACGATTCGAGTTTTCAATTGGTATCAGAGCAACTCCAGGCGTGATTCTACACTGTTTCGGATCGAATTCAGGGTTTAATTTGATCAAATTTGTCGTGTTTGACTTTTTCGAAGTCAAACTGTGAAGTTTGAATCCGAAATTGACCATCAATTCGTTACTGTTTATGATTTTGATTGATTTTATCAGTTTTGTTATGATCATACGAAGCTAATGCAAGTTACAAAACTGGATTTGGTGGTGATTTACTTAATTTCGAAATTCTCAAGTTCATGTTCTTCATTCCAAGCTTCATCAATGGTGATTTCATGATTTCTCAACGGTTTTGCTTAATTCTTGTTGCTACAGTCTCGGTTTAAGCATACAAATTCATTGGTGCAATCGGTTTTTTCTATAACTGAGATTTGGTTGAATCAAGTTCTTTAATGGAAGCTTAAAAAAATTCGCAACTTTCTTTCTCATTGTTCATCATCCTAACACATTTAAAACCTATCAACAATGGTGCTAGTTTGAATCCCCTCGATCTCACGAATCCAACGCAACTTTCGGAACCGATTTTTGTCAAGAATTGCAAAAGTTATGGTCGTTTGAAGTTTGTGGTTGTATTGGGTTTTTAACTCGCCGGAAAAACGTTTTGGTGGCCGGAAAAGTCAGTTTGAGTCGCCGGAAATAGTGGAGAGAGAGGCTTTAATCGACTATTTTGTCTTATATGACAAAATTTTCAATTTAAACCTTCCAGTTTTGTCAAATACAAAAGATTACACAAGTTTTTTTTTTCTTTTCTTTTAAAAAAGCAACTAAACAAAACACTAATTTTTTTTCTCCTTAAAAAAAAAATTCTTAAAAAAAAAATTCTTTTAAATAAAAAAACTACATTTTTTTTAAAGATTTTTTCTAAAACAACACAAATTTTCATTTAAAAAAAATTTTAAAAAAATTACACTAGTTTTGTGTTTGTTGAATTGATTCGTAAACGCAAAATTTATTTTGTGTTTGTCGAGTCGGTTAACTCAAATAAACTCGTTTGTTTTTTATTTTGTTTTTACTAGTATATTTTTCGTTGCTATTTCTTTTTCTTAAATCAAACAAAATAAAATCTATAAACATTTTGTTTTTCTAGTTTTTCATAAAAAATCAAACAAAATAAAATCATAAAAAATTTGGCTTCGGGATTTCAATTCGGTGATTTTACAAAATTCAAAGTTCAAGATTCAAGGTTCAACGATTGGATTTTTCTGGTGAAATTACAATGAGTAAATTTCAATCAAGTTCGGTGGTTCCCATGTTATCAAAATGTGAAGCTTATCAAGAATGGAAAAAAGATTTTGAGGTTTTTATCAACGTTAACTTTGAAGAATTTTGGAAGGCGATTGATAAAAAGTATTCATATCCGACTGATTGGCATGGTGTTCCTAAATTTCAAAGAAATCTTTCATTTGAGGAAAGAGAATGTTATGAAAGAGAATTAAAAGCTTATGATATTCTCACAATGGCATTGTCAAAAGAATTACTGCTTCAATTCAAGACTTGCAAGAATTCTAAAGTGTTATGGGATGCTCTTGCTCAGAAATATGCTGAAATGCATGAATCCGGAAAGAAGATTGACATTCAGAAATCTAAACCCTGTGAAAATTGTGAGATTCTGACAAAAATGTGTACTGAATATACTACCAAACTTGACAGTCATCAATAGCAAAATATAAAGTTGCTTGCTGATTTGAATAATATGAGTTCAGAATACAAAAAGTTGTTGGAGGATGAAAAATTCTACAAAGAGAAAATTGATGTCTTGACAAAAGAAGTGTCAGAATTGAAAGTCAAGCTTGAGGTCAAGAACGAGAAGATAAAAGGTGTCATTTTGGAAGAAACAACGATGTTTCCAACTCAAAAGTCATATTCTGACATATCATTGACATTATCTGAAAGGATTGCATTGAAAGAGAACAAAATTCTTCAGAAAATAGATAGAATTGTCAATGGTATTCAAAATGACAAGGAAAAGATCGAGATAGAAAAAGTGTTTGAGGATGTCCAGGTTCACAAAAACAAAGACGTTCCAATTGAAGAAGTTCAAAAAGATGGTTCTTCAAAATGTGAAGCTGCTGAGAAAGAATTGAAGCTTAAGTATGAGAATGCGGAGTTGATTGCAAAAGTTTTAAAGCTGACTGAAACAAATGATGATTTGATGAAGGATGTTGAAAAATGGAAGAAAGAAGCGAATGACATGGCGGCAGTTTTTGATGATTTGTTTGCAAAATCAAAGATCAAACTTGAAGGTCTAGAAAAGGAAGTTGCTGATCTTACTGCTAAAGAATTAAGTCATCAAGAGGACAACACGAAGCTCTTAGATGCTAAAGTTGAATTGCTTCGTGAAAACAAGCTTTTAAAGCAGAATGTTGAGATTTATAAACAAAAATGGGAAAAGGTTGTTCAAGAAACATATGATGCTCATGATCAGTTGAGGAGAGAAAAGTTTACTCTGAATAGAACAACAGAAGAATTTATTGCAACACAAAAAGAGTTAGCTGAAGCGCAAAAGATAATTGCAGATATGAAGATTGAGGTGTGTGATTTCAAAAGACAGTTGCATAATCTCAATAATTCATCGTCTTTCACAAATTTTTTATGCAAAAAGGAGAATTTTCAACAGATTTTTGGTGATGCAATTCTGAAAAATGTTCCACCTCCTGTGGTTATTGAAAATTCTATCAATACTTTGAAAGCAACAGAAGAAGTTCATGATTATTCAAAGTTTGCTGATAATTCTTCTGAGAAGAAAAAGTCAAAGTCGCAGAAGAAAAATGAAGAGAATTTTGATGCTAACAAGAGAACTAAATTTGTTTCAAGTTCCATATTGCTTGATACGGAAAAGGTTTTTGACGGCAATCCAGGAAAAGTGAAAGTCGACAAATTTTCGGAGATTGTGATTGATGAATCTTTGCTTTCCAATAAAAATGATTTAAATGCCATCAAGGATGAGTTTTCTCGACTTGCTTCACAAGGTCATGAGAAACCTAAGTCGGTACCAGATAAATCTAAAAAGAATGGTGGTCTGGGTTATGAAAGCAAAGACGAGAATGTGAATGTTGGAAATGATTTCCAAGATGTGCTTGAGATAGAAGAAATTGTGGAGGATATCAAGGTTCACAAAGAAAAGGAGATTCCACTTGAGAATCATATCTTGTGTGAACCTGATGCTGATTTTCTGTCAACGAATTCTAAGTTAGAGAGTCTAGAGAGTGATTCTTCTCAACATTCTACAATGTCAACAGAATCCATGTCATCTCTTAAGTCAGTTGATAGGAGAGCTTGCTTTTACTGCAACAAGACGGGACATGTGATTCGTGATTGTGCTACTCGAAAAAGGTTTTCACGTGGTTCATATCGATCGTCATCATCTGATTCAATGATTCTTAATGAGGTACCTATTAGACAAAATCAGAAAAACCAACGAAAGCCAGCTCATCAGAAGCCGGTTGTTGGTAGAACCTCAAATTATGATGATTGGTCACCACAGTTTTCAAAACCAACACATTTTTCAAAAAGAAAACAATTTTTCAATAATGATTTTAAAATGCCTTATTCAAATGAGTTTTCATATTATGGGCATCGACAACATCACTCAAAACCTGAGAAAATGTTGGTCGAAGAGTTGTTGAATATGGTTTTCAACAAGTCAAAGTTTTTAAATGGTTCTGATTCGCATCGGGCGAAATCGTCTAAACCATTTCGTTCTTGGAAACAGAAAATGGCAACCTCGGCGGGAAACGATTTTGTTGAGGATACGGGACGACCCAAGCCGGTTTGGGTTCCCGTATTTAACTAAAAGTTGTTTGAGGTTGTGTGCAGGTACTTCAAGAAGACCTATCAGTGATTGCAAAGTTGCTGATAGTGGAGTATTTTGCTTAAGTTAGCGCTTCACAGAGTTGATATTTCACAAACATTTTTGAGAAAAATGATTTTTCAAAATCTAAAAATGCGAGGTATCCGTGTTGATTTTTCAAAATCTAAAAATGCGAGGTATCCGTGTTGATCAATCAATTTTATTTTATTTTCTTTTAGTTTCTTTCATATTAGGGGGAGAAATTTTAGAAAATTCAAAAATAGAGTTTGTTGAATTTTAGGGGGAGAATATTTGAAAAACACAAAAATAGTGTGATGGTTGTTTCCTTTATGAAAAATATAAAAAAAAAATGAAAAATCTCAAAAAGAGAAATTGATCCAACCATGTGAGAAATGATGGTACATCAGCATACGTTATCTGCCATGAATAAAGTAGAAAGAAAGGCTGTAGGTACTTGCTTGAATGTGCTGAGTAGTCTGATATATGCGAGTATGATATAAAGATAACGCTTGCTTGATAATTATGGTTACAAACCATGATGGGTACTGTGCATATCTGGAAAAATAAGAAAATACCAAAAACATAATAAAGAGATGTTCTGGTGTATGCTTGCTTTATTTTGAAAAATTTCAACTTGTTTGATTTTCTTTATTTTGTCAAATGATCGGCCTTTCTCTGCGTATCGAAAGATCGACCTGATTGGTGTTCGTTTGACGTTCTGCTTTATTTTCTTTGGTGTTTCGTATAATCCATCGGACTTTCTCTGCGTGTACGGGAGTACCGACCTGATTGTTGTTGGATTATACAACTTCAACTTGTTTGATTTCTTTTAATTTATTTTCTCATTACTTATGCATTCTCTGCGTGCTCACAAGGCCGACCTGATTGCTAAGTATTTGAGGCTTCTGCTTTCTTTTTGCAAGAAACACCATGAACTTGATATCTATATGGTATTTGATTCTGTATAAGCAAGTTTACAATATCAGTATGAGAAATCTGTTGCGAGTAACTTGGCTTGAATAAAAGAAAAATACAAAAATATGAAATAAGTAGTTTGCCAGTATTCCTGATTGTGTGGGTACCATATTATCAATGCTCGATAAATACACTTAATTTCATATCAGAAAGCTATAGACAATGACCTGCTTTAGCTGAAATAAACCAAATGGTTGTATTCTCAGTCAGCTTGGCTTGCATGCTTAATATTTTGAAATTGCAGTGTGTATGATGCGTTATGTCTGATATGATCTCATGTTGTGATCTTTATCACCAAAAACAAAAATAGAATCTTATTCTATATTGCATTTATGTTTCAGTTTATGAAAAGTCAAAAAGATTTTCAGTGTGTTTTGATATAAACTTTGTAAAATCCAAAAAGATTTTCTTTCTTCTTTGTTTTTGATCTGATCGACACGAGATACAACAAATTTTCAAATCAAAATGTCTTGGTTTCTCCAAAGGAGGAGTTTTGCTTCTAAGATTAAAGTTATGTATGGAAAAGAGAAACCGCATTTTTGTCTTCTGAAGGTTACAGGTTGAAATCATCAAAGTCTTTCAGATACGGATCTCAGATGAATCTCAAGCATGGTTATGAAGTTGTCAAAGAGTTTATCACTTTCAGAAATGGTTCAGTTGACTTAGTCCTGTTCCAGCCATGTCTACCCTACATCAACTAACAACAGATTCAAAGAGTTGAAAGATCTGATACAGCACACGTCAAGGGGGAGTTTGTTGGTGCAAAATATGTGTGTCGTGTGTGTATCAGTTAGTCTCATTAGTTTTGTTAGTTGTTTTAGTTAGAATGGTTAAATCATGATATAGGGTAGTTTGTGTCATTCTATTAAAGTGGAGGGTCTTGATTGTGTTTTAGTAAAAATCACATATGAGTGATACGTAAATCATGAGTTTAAAACCAAGAATTGAAGACAACCACATGAAGGCCGAACTTAAAGTTCGGAACTCACGAATTGTCACCGAATTTGGAGTTCGGCAATCACAAACTGGTGTGCTATATATTTGTAGTTTGGAGTTCGGACGAGAGAACCTCCTGCACAACCGTTTCTGAGTTCAACTTTCATAGAGAGGGAGAAGTTTTCGATTTTGTTTTTCTGATCCGAATTGATGTTAGGATCATGATTATGAACTGTTAACGAGTCTATTCATGTAATCGTTGATCCGATTCGAGCTATAAACGGAGTTTAATTTACGTTTTGTGTTCTTGAGTTTCGGTGAACTTTCGATCTCATTTTCGGTGTACAAATCACTAGATCGGGACGATTCGAGTTTTCAATAAGGTGTGTATGTAACCAATAAGTTGTGTTTAGGACCAATGATGGCCCAATAAGGTGTGTTTAGGGGCAACGAGGGTCAGTTGGGACCAATGAGTCCCAATAAGGTGTGTATGTAATCAATAAGTTGTGTTTAGAACTAATGATGGCCTAATAAGGTGTGTTTAGGGGGCAACGAGGGTTAGTTGGGAGAAATGAGTCCCGATAAGGTTTGTATGTAACCAATAAGTTGTGTTTAGGACCAATGATGGCCCAATAAGGTGTGTTAAGAGGCAAAGATGGTCAGTTGGGACTAATGAGTCCCAATAAGGTGTGGATGTAACCAATAAATTGTGTTTAGGACCAATGATGGCCCAATAAGGTGTGTTTAGGGGCAACGAGGGTCAGTTGGGACCAATGAGTCCCAATAAGGTGTGTATGTAACCAATAAGGTGTGTATGTAACCAATAAGGTGTGTATGTAACCAATAATTTGTGATTAGGACTAATGATCGCCCAATAAGATGTGTATGTTAACAATAAGTTGTGTTTAGGACCAATGATGGCCCAATAAGGTGTGTTTAGGGGCAACGAGGGTCAGTTGGGACCAATGAGTCCCAATAACGTGTGTATGTAACCAATAAGGTGTGTATGTAACCAATAAGTTGTGTTTAGGACTAATGATGGCCCAATAAGGTGTGTTTAGGGGAAATGAGGGTCAGTTGGGACCAATGAGTCCCAATAAGGTGTGTATGTTAACAATAAGTTGTGTTTAGGACCAATGGCCCAATAAGGTGTGTTTAGGGGCAACGAGGGTCAGTTGGGACCAATGAGTCCCAATAAGGTGTGTATGTAACCAATAAGTTGTGTTTAGAACCAATGATGGCCCAATATGGTGTGTTTAGGGGCAACGAGGGTCAGTTGAGACCAATGAGTCCCAATAATGTGTGTATGTAACCAATAGGCTGTGTTTAGGACCAATGATGGCCCAATAAGATGTGTTTAGGGGCAACGAGGATCAGTTGGGACCAATGATGCCCCAGTACGGTGTGTATGGAACCAATAAGTTGTGTTTAGGACCAATGATTGCCCAATAACGTGTGTGTAGGGGCAACGAGGGTCAGTTGGGACCGATGAGACCCGATAAGGGGTGCATGTAACCAATAAGTTGTGTTTAGGACCATTGATGGCCCAATAAGGTGTGTTTAGGGGCAACGAGGGTCAGTTGGGACCAATGAGTCCCGATAAGGTGTGTATGTAACCAATAAGTTGTGTTTAGGACCAATGATGGCCCAATAAGGTGTGTTTAGGGGCAACGAGGGTCATTTGGGACCAATGAGTCCCAATAAGGTGTGTATGTAATCAATAAGTTGTGTTTAGAACTAATGATGGCCTAATAAGGTGTGTTTAGGGGGCAACGAGGTTCAGTTGGGACAAATGAATCCCGATAAGGTTTGTATGTAACCAATAAGTTGTGTTTAGGACCAATGATGGCCCAATAAGGTGTGTTAAGAGGCAAAGATGGTCAGTTTGGACTAATGAGTCCCAATAAGGTGTGAATGTAACCAATAAATTGTGTTTAGGACCAATGATGGATCAATAAGGTGTGTTTAGGGGCAACGAGGGTCAGTTGGGACCAATGAGTCCCAATAAGGTGTGTATGTAACCAATAAGCTGTGTATGTAACCAATAAGTTGTGATTAGGACTAATGATGGCCCAATAAGGTGTGTTTAGGGGCAACGAGGGTCAGTTGGGACTAATGAGTCCCAATAACGTGTGTATGTAACCAATAAGGTGTGTATGTAACCAATAAGTTGTGTTTAGGACTAATGATGGCCCAATAAGGTGTGTTTAGGGTAAATGAGGGTCAATTGGGACCAATGACTCCCAATAAGGTGTGTATGTTAACAATAAGTTGTGTTTAGGACCAATGATGGCCCAATAAGGTGTGTTTAGGGGCAACGAGGGTCAGTTGGGACCAATGAGTCCCAATAACGTGTGTATGTAACCAATAAGGTGTGTATGTAACCAATAAGTCGTGTTTAGGACTAATGATGGCCCAATAAGGTGTGTTTAGGGGAAATGAGGGTCAGTTGGGACCAATGAGTCCCAATAAGGTGTGTATGTTAACAATAAGTTGTGTTTAGGACCAATGATGGCCCAATAAGGTGTGTTTAGGGGCAACGAGGTTCAGTTGGGACAAATGAATCCCGATAAGGTTTGTATGTAACCAATAAGTTGTGTTTAGGACCAATGATGGCCCAATAAGGTGTGTTAAGAGGCAAAGATGGTCAGTTTGGACTAATGAGTCCCAATAAGGTGTGAATGTAACCAATAAATTGTGTTTAGGACCAATGATGGATCAATAAGGTGTGTTTAGGGGCAACGAGGGTCAGTTGGGACCAATGAGTCCCAATAAGGTGTGTATGTAACCAATAAGCTGTGTATGTAACCAATAAGTTGTGATTAGGACTAATGATGGCCCAATAAGGTGTGTTTAGGGGCAACGAGGGTCAGTTGGGACTAATGAGTCCCAATAACGTGTGTATGTAACCAATAAGGTGTGTATGTAACCAATAAGTTGTGTTTAGGACTAATGATGGCCCAATAAGGTGTGTTTAGGGTAAATGAGGGTCAATTGGGACCAATGACTCCCAATAAGGTGTGTATGTTAACAATAAGTTGTGTTTAGGACCAATGATGGCCCAATAAGGTGTGTTTAGGGGCAACGAGGGTCAGTTGGGACCAATGAGTCCCAATAACGTGTGTATGTAACCAATAAGGTGTGTATGTAACCAATAAGTCGTGTTTAGGACTAATGATGGCCCAATAAGGTGTGTTTAGGGGAAATGAGGGTCAGTTGGGACCAATGAGTCCCAATAAGGTGTGTATGTTAACAATAAGTTGTGTTTAGGACCAATGATGGCCCAATAAGGTGTGTTTAGGGGCAACAAGGGTCATTTGGGACCAATGAGTCCCAATAAGGTGTGTATGTAACCAATAAGTTGTGTTTAGAACCAATGATGGCCCAATATGGTGTGTTTAGGGGTAACGAGGGTCAGTTGAGACCAATGAGTCCCAATAAGGTGTGTATGTAACCAATAGGCTGTGTTTAGGACCAATGATGGCCCAATAAGATGTGTTTAGGGGCAACGAGGGTCAGTTGGGACCAATGATGCCCCAATACGGTGTGTATGGGACCAATAAGTTGTGTTCAGGACCAATGATTGCCCAATAACGTGTGTGTAGGGGCAACGAGGGTCAGTTGGGACCGATGAGACCCGATAAGGGGTGTATGTAACCAATAAGTTGTGTTTAGGACCATTGATGGCCCAATAAGGCGTGTTTAGGGGCAACGAGGTTTAGTTGGGACCAATGAGTCCCGATAAGGTGTGTATGTAACCAATAAGTTGTGTTTAGGACCAATGATGGCCCAATAAGGTGTGTTTAGGGGCAACGAGGGTCAGTTGGGACCAATGATGCCCCAATACGGTGTGTATGGAACCAATAAGTTGTGTTTAGGACCATTGATGGCCCAATAACGTGTGTGTAGGGGCAACGAGGGTCAGTTGGGACCGATGAGACACGATAAGGGGTGTATGTAACCAATAAGTTGTGTTTAGGACCATTGATGGCCCAATAAGGTGTGTTTAGGGGCAACGAGGGTCAGTTGGGACCAATGAGTCCCGATAAGGTGTGTATGTAACCAATAAGTTGTGTTTAGGACCAATGATGGCCCAATAAGGTGTGTTTAGGGGCAACGAGGGTCATTTGGGACCAATGAGTCCCAATAAGGTGTGTATGTAATCAATAAGTTGTGTTTAGAACTAATGATGGCCTAATAAGGTGTGTTTAGGGGGCAACGAGGGTCAGTTGGGACAAATGAGTCCCGATAAGGTTTGTATGTAACCAATAAGTTGTGTTTAGGACCAATGATGGCCCAATAAGGTGTGTTAAGAGGCAAAGATGGTCAGTTGGGACTAATGAGTCCCAATAAGGTGTGAATGTAACCAATAAATTGTGTTTAGGACCAATGATGGATCAATAAGGTGTGTTTAGGGGCAACGAGGGTCAGTTGGGACCAATGAGTCCCAATAAGGTGTGTATGTAACCAATAAGGTGTGTATGTAACCAATAAGTTGTGATTAGGACTAATGATGGCCCAATAAGGTGTGTTTAGGGGAAACAAGGGTCAGTTGGGACTAATGAGTCCCAATAACGTGTGTATGTAACCAATAAGGTGTGTATGTAACCAATAAGTTGTGTTTAGGACTAATGATGGCCCAATAAGGTGTGTTTAGGGGAAATGAGGGTCAGTTGGGACCAATGAGTCCCAATAAGATGTGTATGTTAACAATAAGTTGTGTTTAGGACCAATGATGGCCCAATAAGGTGTGTTTAGGGGCAACGAGGGTCAGTTGGGACCAATGAGTCCCAATAACGTGTGTATGTAACCAATAAGGTGTATATGTAACCAATAAGTCGTGTTTAGGAGTAATGATGGCCCAATAAGGTGTGTTTAGGGGAAATGAGGGTCAGTTGGGGCCAATGAGTCCCAATAAGGTGTGTATGTTAACAATAAGTTGTGTTTAGGACCAATGATGGCCCAATAAGGTGTGTTTAGGGGCAACGAGGGTCATTTGGGACCAATGAGTCCCAATAAGGTGTGTATGTAACCAATAAGTTGTGTTTAGAACCAATGATGGCCCAATATGGTGTGTTTAGGGGCAACGAGGGTCAGTTGAGACCAATGAGTCCCAATAAGGTGTGTATGTAACCAATAGGCTGTGTTTAGGACCAATGATGGCCCAATAAGATGTGTTTAGGGGCAACGAGGGTCAGTTGGGACCAATGATGCCCCAATACGGTGTGTATGGGACCAATAAGTTGTGTTTAGGACCAATGATTGCCCAATAACGTGTGTGTAGGGGCAACGAGGGTCAGTTGGGACCGATGAGACCCGATAAGGGGTGTATGTAACCAATAAGTTGTGTTTAGGACCATTGATGGCCCAATAAGGTGTGTTTAGGGGCAACGAGGGTCAGTTGGGACCAATGAGTCTCGATAAGGTGTGTATGTAACCAATAAGTTGTGTTTAGGACCCATAATGGCCCAATAAGGTGTGTTTAGGGGCAACGAGGGTCAGTTGGGACCAATGTGTCCCAATAAGGTGTGTATGTAATCAATAAGTTGTGTTTAGAACTAATAATGGCCTAATAGGGTGTGTTTAGGGGGCAACGAGGGTCAGTTGGGACAAATGAGTCCCGATAAGGTTTGTATGTAACCAATAGGTTGTGTTTAGGACCAATGATGGCCCAATAAGGTGTGTTTAGGGGCAACGAGGGTCGGATGGGATCAATGAGTCCCAATAAGGTGTGTATGTAACCAATAAGTTGTGTTTAGGACCAATGGCGGACCAATAAGGTGTATTTAGGGGCAACGAGGGTCAGTTGGGACCAATGAGTCCCAATAAGGTGTGCATGTAACCAATAAGTTGTGTTTAGAACCAATGATGGCCAAATAAGGTGTGATGAGGGGCAACGAGGGTCAGTTGGGACCAATGAGTCCCAATAAGGTGTGTATGTAAACAATAGGTTGTGTTTAGGACCAATGATGGCCCAATAAGGTGTGTTTAGGGGCAAAGAGGGTCAGTTGGGACCAATGATGCCCCAATACGGTGTGTATGGAACGAATAAGTTGTGTTTAGGACCAATGATTGCCCAATAACGTGTGTGTAGGGGCAACGAGGGTCAGTTGGGACCGATGAGACCCGATAAGGGGTGTATGTAACCAATAAGTTGTGTTTAGGACCATTGATGGCCCAATAAGGTGTGTTTAGGGGCAACGAGGGTCAGTTGGGACCAATGAGTCCCGATAAGGTGTGTATGTAACCAATAAGTTGTGTTTAGGACCAATGATGGCCCAATAAGGTGTGTTTAGGGGCAACGAGGGTCAGTTGGGACCAATGTGTCCCAATAAGGTGTGTATGTAATCAATAAGTTGTGTTTAGAACTAATGATGGCCTAATAGGGGTGTGTTTAGGGGGCAGCGAGGGTCAGTTGGGACAAATGAGTCCCGATAAGGTTTGTATGTAACCAATAGGCTGTGTTTAGGACCAATGATGGCCCAATAAGGTGTGTATGTAACCAATAAGTTGTGTTTAGAACCAATGATGGACCAATATGGTGTGTTTAGGGGCAACGAGGGTCAGTTGGGACAAATGAGTCCTGATAAGGTTTGTATGTAACTAATAAGTTGTGTTTAGGACCAATGATGGCCCAATAAGGTGTGTTAAGAGGCAAAGATGGTCAGTTGGGACCAATGAGTCCCAATAAGGTGTGTATGTAACCAATAAATTGTGTTTAGGACCAATGATGGCCCAATAAGGTGTGTTTAGGGGCAACGAGGGTCAGTTGGGACCAATGAGTCCCAATAAGGTGTGTATGTAACCAATAAGGTGTGTATGTAACCAATAAGTTGTGTTTAGGACTAATGACGGCCCAATAAGGTGTGTTTAGGGGCAACGAGGGTCAGTTGGGACCAATGAGTCCCAATAAGGTGCGTATGTTAACAATAAGTTGTGTTTAGGACCAATGATGGCCCAATAAGGTGTGTTAAAGGGCAACGAGGGTCAGTTGGGACAAATGAGTCCCAATAAGGTGTGTATGTAACCAATAAGTTGTGTTTAAAACCACTGATGGCCCAATATGGTGTGCTTAGGGGTAACGAGGGTCAGTTGGGACCAATGAGTCCATATAAGGTGCGTATGTAACCAATAGGCTGTGTTTAGGACCAATGATGGCCCAATAAGGTGTGTTTAGGGGCAACGAGGGTCAGTTGGGACCAATGAGTCCCAATAAGGTGTGTAATTAACCAATAAGTTGTGTTTAGGACCAATGACGGCCCAATAAGGTGTGTTTAGGGGCAACGAGGGTCAGTTGGGACCAATGAGTCCCAATAAGGTGTGTATGTAACCAATATGTTGTGTTTAGAACCAATGATGGCCAAATAAGGTGTGTTCAGGGTCAACGAGGGTCAGTTGGGACCAATGAGTCCCAATAAGCTGTGTATGTAACCAATAGGTTGTGTTTAGGACCAATGATGGCCTAATAAGGTGTGTTTAGGGGCAACGAGGGTCAGTTGGGACCAATGATGCCCCAATACGGTGTGTATGGAACCAATAAGTTGTGTTTAGGACCAATGATTGCCCAATAACGTGTGTGTAGGGGCAACGAGGGTCAGTTAGGACCGATGAGACCCGATAAGGGGTGTATGTAACCAATAAGTTGTGTTTAGGACCATTGATGGCCCAATAAGGTGTGTTTAGGGGCAACGAGGGTCAGTTGGGACCAATGAGTCCCGATAAGGTGTGTATGTAACCAATAAGTTGTGTTTAGGACCAATGATGGCCCAATAAGGTGTGTTTAGGGGCAACGAGGGTCAGTTGGGACCAATGAGTCCCAATAAGGTGTGTATGTAATCAATAAGTTGTGTTTAGAACTAATGATGGCCTAATAAGGTGTGTTTAGGGGGCAACGAGGGTCAGTTGGGAGAAATGAGTCCCGATAAGGTTTGTATGTAACCAATAAGTTGTGTTTAGGACCAATGATGGCCCAATAAGGTGTGTTAAGAGGCAAAGATGGTCAGTTGGGACTAATGAGTCCCAATAAGGTGTGGATGTAACCAATAAATTGTGTTTAGGACCAATGATGGCCCAATAAGGTGTGTTTAGGGGCAACGAGGGTCAGTTGGGACCAATGAGTCCCAATAAGGTGTGTATGTAACCAATAAGGTGTGTATGTAACCAATAAGGTGTGTATGTAACCAATAAGTTGTGATTAGGACTAATGATCGCCCAATAAGATGTGTATGTTAACAATAAGTTGTGTTTAGGACCAATGATGGCCCAATAAGGTGTGTTTAGGGGCAACGAGGGTCAGTTGGGACCAATGAGTCCCAATAACGTGTGTATGTAAATAACGTGTGTATGTAACCAATAAGTTGTGTTTAGGACTAATGATGGCCCAATAAGGTGTGTTTAGGGGAAATGAGGGTCAGTTGGGACCAATGAGTCCCAATAAGGTGTGTATGTTAACAATAAGTTGTGTTTAGGACCAATGGCCCAATAAGGTGTGTTTAGGGGCAACGAGGGTCAGTTGGGACCAATGAGTCCCAATAAGGTGTGTATGTAACCAATAAGTTGTGTTTAGAACCAATGATGGCCCAATATGGTGTGTTTAGGGGCAACGAGGGTCAGTTGAGACCAATGAGTCCCAATAATGTGTGTATGTAACCAATAGGCTGTGTTTAGGACCAATGATGGCCCAATAAGATGTGTTTAGGGGCAACGAGGATCAGTTGGGACCAATGATGCCCCAATACGGTGTGTATGGAACCAATAAGTTGTGTTTAGGACCAATGATTGCCCAATAACGTGTGTGTAGGGGCAACGAGGGTCAGTTGGGACCGATGAGACCCGATAAGGGGTGTATGTAACCAATAAGTTGTGTTTAGGACCATTGATGGCCCAATAAGGTGTGTTTAGGGGCAACGAGGGTCAGTTGGGACCAATGAGTCCCGATAAGGTGTGTATGTAACCAATAAGTTGTGTTTAGGACCAATGATGGCCCAATAAGGTGTGTTTAGGGGCAACGAGGGTCATTTGGGACCAATGAGTCCCAATAAGGTGTGTATGTAATCAATAAGTTGTGTTTAGAACTAATGATGGCCTAATAAGGTGTGTTTAGGGGGCAACGAGGGTCAGTTGGGACAAATGAATCCCGATAAGGTTTGTATGTAACCAATAAGTTGTGTTTAGGACCAATGATGGCCCAATAAGGTGTGTTAAGAGGCAAAGATGGTCAGTTGGGACTAATGAGTCCCAATAAGGTGTGAATGTAACCAATAAATTGTGTTTAGGACCAATGATGGATCAATAAGGTGTGTTTAGGGGCAACGAGGGTCAGTTGGGACCAATGAGTCCCAATAAGGTGTGTATGTAACCAATAAGGTGTGTATGTAACCAATAAGTTGTGATTAGGACTAATGATGGCCCAATAAAGTGTGTTTAGGGGCAACGAGGGTCAGTTGGGACTAATGAGTCCCAATAACGTGTGTATGTAACCAATAAGGTGTGTATGTAACCAATAAGTTGTGTTTAGGACTAATGATGACCCAATAAGGTGTGTTTAGGGTAAATGAGGGTCAATTGGGACCAATGAGTCCCAATAAGGTGTGTATGTTAACAATAAGTTGTGTTTAGGACCAATGATGGCCCAATAAGGTGTGTTTAGGGGCAACAAGGGTCAGTTGGGACCAATGAGTCCCAATAAGGTGTGTATGTAACCAATAAGTTGTGTTTAGAACCAATGATGGCCCAATATGGTGTGTTTAGGGGCAACGAGGGTCAGTTGGGACCAATGAGTCCCAATAACGTGTGTATGTAACCAATAAGGTGTGTATGTAACCAATAAGTCGTGTTTAGGACTAATGATGGCCCAATAAGGTGTGTTTAGGGGAAATGAGGGTCAGTTGGGACCAATGAGTCCCAATAAGGTGTGTATGTTAACAATAAGTTGTGTTTAGGACCAATGATGGCCCAATAAGGTGTGTTTAGGGGCAACGAGGGTCATTTGGGACCAATGAGTCCCAATAAGGTGTGTATGTAACCAATAAGTTGTGTTTAGAACCAATGATGGCCCAATATGGTGTGTTTAGGGGCAACGAGGGTCAGTTGAGACCAATGAGTCCCAATAAGGTGTGTATGTAACCAATAGGCTGTGTTTAGGACCAATGATGGCCCAATAAGATGTGTTTAGGGGCAACGAGGGTCAGTTGGGACCAATGATGCCCCAATACGGTGTGTATGGGACCAATAAGTTGTGTTCAGGACCAATGATTGCCCAATAACGTGTGTGTAGGGGCAACGAGGGTCAGTTGGGACCGATGAGACCCGATAAGGGGTGTATGTAACCAATAAGTTGTGTTTAGGACCATTGATGGCCCAATAAGGCGTGTTTAGGGGCAACGAGGTTCAGTTGGGACCAATGAGTCCCGATAAGGTGTGTATGTAACCAATAAGTTGTGTTTAGGACCAATGATGGCCCAATAAGGTGTGTGTAGGGGCAACGAGGGTCAGTTGGGACCGATGAGACACGATAAGGGGTGTATGTAACCAATAAGTTGTGTTTAGGACCATTGATGGCCCAATAAGGTGTGTTTAGGGGCAACGAGGGTCAGTTGTGACCAATGAGTCCCGATAAGGTGTGTATGTAACCAATAAGTTGTGTTTAGGACCAATGATGGCCCAATAAGGTGTGTTTAGGGGCAACGAGGGTCATTTGGGACCAATGAGTCCCAATAAGGTGTGTATGTAATCAATAAGTTGTGTTTAGAACTAATGATGGCCTAATAAGGTGTGTTTAGGGGGCAACGAGGGTCAGTTGGGACAAATGAGTCCCGATAAGGTTTGTATGTAACCAATAAGTTGTGTTTAGGACAAAAAAGAAACAAGTGCATTAGTAAAAGAAATTGGGAAAGATACAAATTTTGAATATCAGGATAACTCTTCCTACCCTTAACGACCCACTGGGTAGGAAGGTTCTTGCACCCGATAAGGCTACTTCTTTTTACAAAAAAGTATTGACGCCTCCAATCGTGATCGTTGTGAGAGACCCTGGGAATCATTGGAGCTTCTCCAGTTCGAATTTTCAAGACGAATCTACTGTTACCGTGAGTGGCCAACCGGTAAATTTTACAAATCTCAGCAACTCCGATGTTCAGATTATGGGACTGGTTCAAATTTTCAAGAGAGAACAGAATTCGCCACACCATTGGCATAACTTGGGAGTAAGCAAGACCGGTGACGGAAAAGAACTCGTTCACCAGGGTCGGAAACGGAAATGTCATGCCAAGAAGAAAAGGGTAGTTCAGGAAACAAACCCAGTCGTCAGAGATATGGTCGGCTTTCAAAGAAGGGTCAAATGGATGAATTTCAGCTCCAGCGGGGAAACAGGAGGATCGTTTCAACATTGCGATCTTGCGATCGTCAAAATTACAAGTTTCCTCCGCCGTCGCCGGGAGGAGACCTTGGTCAGTAAACTCGTCGGCCACTTGGTCGGAGACCGTGGCCGATGACTGCGCTGGATTTTTCCCCATGCTCAGAGAAAACAAGAAGGGGGGAACAAGAAACTAACCTGGAGGAGACGCAAGGAGCTCTAGGGTTTCGCCGAGAAGAAGATGTGGTGAAGAATGAAAATGGTGAGAAGATTATAAAGGCATAATCTAACGGGAACTTCGCCTGGGAAGTTGAGACTAATTACTCCCCGTCAAATCATAGTTACTTAGCGATAAGCCACGAATTCAAATTTTCGACAGCTGTCTCGCATGCGCCAACTGCCAAAAATTTGGGGGCAATTGTTGGTACTAGAATTCAGGAGACGATAAGCAGCTCGCATCAGCTCGTAGGCACTTCATGGTAAGGATCCTGAATAATATTTACTTACTAACGGTTGCTTCTCTATTGTTTGTTACTCGCAGGTTGACTTGGTCATTCATCACGTGTCCTAAAGACTCGGTCTATCAACAGAATCATGGGTCGGTTGGGATTCAAACGGCTAGTTGGCGAACGTGGACTTAGTTGCTATTTCTTAGGAAAGTTTGTTGCTATGTATTTCGTATTTAAACAGAGCTCTAGGCTTACACACACACACACAATCTTTACGATTACAGTTCTCTGCAACACTTAGAATTCGAGCTCATTTACTTTGTAACCAACACTTTCGATTATATAAAAGTTTCAGGCAGCAGGCACTTTAAGCCGGCTCCCGAGGTTTTTTGCTAGGCTCCTTGAGGATACTCAAGGATTCCTGGATTTTTCCCTCGTTACATCCTCGTGTCTATTCTAGCAATTACATTTTCATCTTTATTTACATCAAACACGCTACCTCACATACAAAGTTTGATCAACTAATTGCTTAGGCAGTTTTTGACCAAAACAGCCCACATGGCCCAAATCGTAGACACCTAGCCCAAAACACAAGCCCAATGATCTAATGTTCATGCCTCTAAAATATAGCCCAACAATCTTCTTGTCTTTTTTGAGAACGGAACTCACAAACCGATTCATAGCCACTATCTCCAGAACCACTTGTTTCAGATTCAGAATCAGTTACTTCTTCTTCATTATCACTATGAACAATTTGAGCAATCATCGCAGATGAACCAGTCCATGCAGAACCAGTCCATGCAGACTCATCATCAATTTCATCAGTAGCCCAATCATAGGGTTTTGACCCAGAAGTAATAACAGTTAAAGCAAGTGGACCATCAGAAGGTTGTCCCCGATCATATTGTTTATCGACTTGAGATACCAAAGCTGTTGGAGACTTGGATAAAGATGCATTTATTTTTTAACATTCATGAGCAAAATGTCCAAAATTAGAACATTTGAAGCATTTTGCTTTTGATTTATCTATTCCAACCTTGCCATCTGGATTTAAACTTTGGAATCCTGTCTTCTTTTTGAATCTTTTAACTCTTTGAGCTAACATTGCCAATTGCCAATTGATATCCATTTGCTCAAGATTATCAGGATCAATCTGATCAAAATCTTCTTCAATCAGATTAGATGTTGTCAAACCACCATTCAACAATCCATAATATGAAGATAACAAGGTTGAGATTAATGCCAAGTGCTCATCTAGTTTTTTTTGCTGAATATGAAGTCGGACTTGAATGATTTGGAATAGTGAAGTTACATCCTCTTGATGAATTTCCAGAAGTTCCTGAACCATGACCAGCAACAAAAGCTGTTTGAGGTGGATTTAATGAATCAACACCAAATGATTTAGACTTTGCATTGATACTTGCAGAATGTTGACCATGATACACTTCAGGATTTTGGAATTGAGCAGTTGACTTGTTTGATGTCATCATTTCCATCTCTCTAGCATGAAGCTTTCCGGTCAAATCATGAAATGACAATGCAGAATATTCTTTATCATGAGTAAGCAATAATACATAGTTTTCCCACTTTTCCGGTAATGCTTCCATCAATTTCTCTTTCAATTCCTCCTCGGTCTTTTCAATTTTAACCACTTTCATCTCACTAATTAGATGTGAAAACCTTAAAACAAGAGCATAAATATTTTCTTTTTGATAATGTTGAAAATTTTCAAATTCCTTGTTCAACACTTTTCGTCTACTCTTCTTATATTGGTCATTACCTTCACATCGAGCAGATAAAGCATCCCACAACTGTTTAGCTTTCTTGCAAGTGCTGAATTTATGCAACAACTCGGTAGGTAAAGCCATGGTAAGATAACCATAAACTTTTTGTTCAAGCTCATAACTTTTTCTTTCATCCTTATCAAAATCTTGAATTTCTTTATACTCTCCATCTGCAGTTGGACGTACATACAACTTTTGAATTGGAATCCATAAATCAATATTGTTTGTGCTGATGTATGCAGAAAAACGTTGCTTCCAATTTTGATAATCTTCCAACTTTAACAGCTTAGGAACTTCCTGACTTGTTCCTATTTCATTATCAAAATTGAGCATAGCTTGTACCGTGCTTTGCATAACCGCAAACGCTTGAAAATCAGACATTTTTCACCGAAAATGATACTTTAAAACTTCAAACTCAAAAATGAAAGTGTTAGAATTTGATTTTGAAAATCAACTTTGAACGAACAACGTAGTGCTCGTCAAGACGATCGATTTGAGTACTTATGGCTCTCGTAACGATTTACAATGCAAAAGTTATGACCCTTTGAAGAAACTGCCAGCGGACCAGAATTCAGAGGAGCAGATTTCAGCGGACCAAATTTGGTACAGCGGACCAAAAAATAACTGCCACGGACCAACTTGAAGATTGCCTAGCGGACCAACGGCGGATCAGCAGCGGACCAAATGTTCTTGAGGCGGACCAAAAACGTACCACGCTGATTTTGACGGATTTTCGTGAATTTTGACAATTTGGACTTGAAATTGCTTCAGAAAGGTGCGAAAACTCACTAGGAACACTTAGAAATCATTTTTCACCTTGGAAACACTCGGAATTGGAAGAATTTGATGAAAAATGAAGAATACCCACACTTTCTCACTCTAAAAATCCGAAAATTGATCAAAAACACAGTAGTAGAGCAACCAAATGGCTCTGATACCACTTTAACATCGAGATACAATCTTACTACAACGTGTATCAATCAATCATAGTAAACACGGATGTAAATAAGAGAATTCTTATTGATCACTTGAAGATACAAAGAAGACTCTATAGTTTCTCTCTCTAGAAACACACAGAAAGGTGTAGAATTACAGAAGTGTTACCAACTCATTCTAACACAACCTATTTATACTAAGTGACTAAACAGGCTGCGTACCAAATGGTACGGGCGTAACATTTGGTCCGGCGGACCATTTGGTCTGGTGCCAATGATATTGTCACTAAAACTCATACTAAGACACGCTCACATAGATACAATACACGAGACACATCATAGCATAGGTATATGCTCTAACACCATATATGCATGAGATGATTTCTAAACCTGAACCATCAAAGGGAAAAATAGATTCTTTAGCTGACATTGACAAAAGACTTTCGGAATGTCCTATTAAAACTACTGCTCCTGTTTCTAACCCTATTACTTCTTGTGAAGATACAGAAAACAAAGAAGCAGATTCAAAGGGAGAAAGTGTTGGCATTGAGAGTCAAAAGTTTCCTGACTTTAAAACTGAAATTTTTGCGTCAAATAAGTCTGATTCTGAATTGAGCTTTGCTAAGTCTGATGTTTTTGACAAAACTTCTGTTTGTGGTGCTTTTAATTTCGGTGTTTGTGATTCTAAACTTTCCAAACCTTTGAGGAAAGTCAGGATTTTGAGAAAGGGTAAGGGGCCTACTGATGCCAATTTGGTTGGTTTGAATGATTGTTTGAATGTGTGTGCTAATGTTTATGATAATACTAGTAATGTGCAGAATGTGCAGAATGTGCACGAGGCCAGACCACATGACTTTATCCCATATCCTGAGGTAAATTCTGTGTATGACCAATATATGCCAGTACAGCGGGAGTATATGCTAACAACTAGGCCCAATAGCAAAGTTATATGGATCCACAAAAATTCCAAACCATCTTGGGTATCAACAGGGAAGAAATATTCCCAAGCTCCCGCATACCCAAAGAAACAGTCCTGCCACGTGTGTGGGAATCCAGGACATATGGAAAGAATTTGTTGATATAGGCCATGTGAACCCTACTACCCTAAAACTCATTTGCAAAACTACCAAGGGAAATCATATGGTGGCACAAACCACAAACCTGGCCACAGAAAGGTAAATTCTCAGCCAAAGGTACCTACAGGCTCAAAGGTATCTAAAGTGACCAAAGAGTCTGCACCTTCACACCCTAAGGTGCAGAAACATGTACAATCACAACCAAAGGTACATAAGGTGACCAAAAAGCCTGCACCTTCAATCCCCAAGGTGCATAAGTTTGTACCTTTGCAACCAAAGGTACAGAAACTTGACAAAAAGCCTAAGTCACCTCAACAACCAACCAAAACTGATTTCAACGGTCATAAATTGAATAATTCTGTTAACAGATCTGTTGTTGCTTTAAAACCTATTTGGGTTCCCAAACATGATGGTCTTTCAGAAAATAATCAAGAGAGGTGGAATGTGAAAAAGGTGGTAAATCAGTGTTACCTACCTAAAGGGGTGTATAAAAAACACTCCAAACAATTTGATGAAGTTATAGATAATAAATCAAACGTCTATCAAATTCCACCAAAAAGGGTTCAGGGTAAAGGGAAAGAGAACCATCAGCCCACGAATGTTATTTCCAATGATGGTCGTGTGAATTCTAATGAACTTACAAAGCCCACTCCAATGCCCAACAAAAGCAAGAAACCCAAAACAAAGGTTCCCACAACCCCAATTCCCAATCTTTCAAAGAGAATGTGCTTAAAAGAAATAACTTTTAATGATTCTGCATGTATACCCAGAACAACAATGGCCTGGGTACTTATGGCTAACTAATCTCTCAATGTGTGCAGGAACAGGAAGGAGGCATCTCTTCACTACATGACATGCATATTTTCAATGGAGAGTTGTCTCCTTGTGAGAGGTAAAAGTGTTTATATCAGCAAGTTACTTTCTGGATTGATTGTTTCTTGACTAGGTATGGTTCTGCATAAAACAAAACCCTATTCTGGATAATTGTCAAAAGAAAAACTTTGCAAGTGGCCAATTTTTTCTTATAGTATGTTAGTGTGCGTATAAAAAAATTAATTAAAATAAAAATGTGTGATTATTAAAAATCAAAAAGCAAGGGGAAGAATAGAAAAGATGAAAGATGAAAATGTTGACCCCTAAAAAATATTGTATTTTTTTATTTTTAATCTTTTGTTTGTGTGTTTGAGAAGGTGGGAAGTGAAATAAGTTTCAGTCTTGGAGATGGCTGACACGCGTAAGGCAAATGTAAAAGACATGATCCATGGTGATATGCTGGTAGGCTCAGCTCTTTAATCTAAAAAGGTATGCAAGTTACACACAAAAAGATAACGTATGGCAGTTTGTTGGGTAACAGCACTTAGGTTAATTGCATTTCTATTTGACTGCATGTTCAAGTTCCAGATACACACGCTTGTCTCCATGAGTGTGAAATTGAGCTCAAAAAGTCGGTGTCCCCTCTGCTTTGCGTGAGCAATGACCTGGGGATGCTTCGCGTGTATGTAAGGCTCTCCTCTGCTTTGCGTGAGCAATGACCTGGAGTTGTTCATACATACGTGCTTCTAGATCATCAATAAAGAAATAAAAATAAAATATAATAAATAAAAAAATAAAAAAAATTAAAAATAATATACACCCAAAAGATGCCAAAGAGCACATCAAAAGAGACCCTCAAGAGTCCAAAACCCTCAGCCTTTATCACTGATGAGAGCATTATTAAAAATATTTTAAAAATTCAGTTGACTTTGTATATTATACCCAAAAATCTATCTGATCTATTCTTTATTTTCTAAACCAAGTCTCGAGCTCAGTTTCAAACTTCTGGTTCAGGTTGTGAAAATATGTGGTAGGGAATTTATATGCTTAATAGTGTGTAATAACATGTACCTAGGATTTGTTGAAACCCAATTGCTGTTCATAATTAATGCACCAATAAAAGATAATAAAGTGACAAACAATCTGATTAAGAAAAGGGTTAGAGTTTAAAGTGGATCAGTATATTGACAATCACCTGGATGTGTTCGAGTAACAGAAGCTGAAAAGGGTTCCTCAGTCAGATTCATACGGTTTGATCCCAAATAAAACCTTCTCGTTTAGAAATTTCGTATGTTTGTTTTATTTTTATTTTTCTTTTGAGTCATCTTAAGTTTTTATTGTTTATTTTTCAACCATGACCAGGTTAATTTAAAGGTTTTAATAAGTTTTATGGGTTTTATGCAAGAATGTTTCACTCCTCCAAAATCTCAAGGGGAGATAATGCGAAGAGTCCTCGGGTTCAGGGGAAGTATTTTTAGGAAACTCGTAACCTATGTTAGGGTTTTTGGTTTAATAAGGCTAACCCGATAACCAGTCATCATTGTCTGGTTAGTGTTTGTTTCATGTTGTGCATGACAGGTTAAATGAGATGTCATGGAGAAGAAAAGTCAATGAGTGATGCTACTGTTCGTGTTGAAGAACCAGCCGGAAAAGGACTTACCCTATTCTCAGGGGAAGTTTGTTGGTTGTTCAAGAAAAGCTTCCAAAGACTCAAAATACATTGCTCGTATGTTGAGGGGAAGCTAAATGCCTTCAGTTCAAGATCTACATTCAAGGATGCCAAGATAGAGGTTTTCAATTTTATCCTCTGAAGTTAATGGCAAGTCAAGATAGTTACCGATGATTCAGCAAGGACTCAACGGTTCTCAAGAAGAAGCAAGTATTTGAGAATCCTCCTCTCATTACTTGGTCATCATGTGCAGTTCAAGCTGATGCTGAATGAGACAAGACTCCCTAAAGTCATTTGTTGTTGCCCAATGAAGATTGTTAAAGAAAAGAATCTTCATCAACCCATGCTCAAGCCAAGGAGAAGACTGCAAGTCTGAAGATTGAATGTAGAAGGCATTTAATATCACAAGCCAAGGGGAAGATTGTAAGGGAATAATTTGTGGCTTGTGTATTAAATAGTTCATTGGCGGACTATTTTGAAGGCCTATGTGATAGAATAGGTGAAAATTAGTTGGATTGTGGGTATATTGGGTCATTGGGCCAATTTAGACATGATTGGCTTATTTAGGATTAGTTTAGATGGAGTTTAGTAGGCCCACATGGTCGAATCCGGAAATTAGGGTGTAATTAGGGTAAGGAGGATAACTTGTTTATCAAGTTGGACATCTCCTATAAATAGGACCCTAGTTTACTAGTTTAGGGTTGCTGTTTTGGAGTTTTGTTCCAATTGGTGTTTACGAAATTCTCTAAAGAGAATTTCGATTCTTGTGTTGCAATCAAAGGTGCTTATTAAAGTGTTTTCTTCTTGTGGTTTGTGTTCTTATCTCGTTCTTTATTGCATATTCATATTATCTTTCAATTAGACTTGAATCACCTATAATCACTGGATTCCGCATGGTGATTATAGACTTTGATATCGCGTGAGGGGTTTATTTGATCCTTACACAGCACTCGATTGGGCTAATGGGAGAATGATCTCTCTCCTATTTTGTCATCAACCGAACATCTCTTTTCTGTTGTCGAATTGTGAGTGGCTAGAAAGGAAAGCAGTGGGTCCCAGCCACTTTAAAGATCCGTTTAATGTTGCTGGCTATCGATCCATTATTGGTGGAGAGAACAAGGGCGTGGGTCCCAGAGATGGAAACAGACGTTGAAGGGCTGTGAGTTGCAGCGCTGTGATTGGCTGCACCCTTCCTCACATGGATCACTCCTCACCAACCGTTAGTTCTGATTTAAGTGGATCGTTGGATGTCTTTTGTGTTTCTTTCTAATTGGCTGATCCTCCATCACGCGGATCATTAAGTTCCAGCCCTTGGATCCCTTTAATTCCAACCGTGGATTTAAATGGAATCCCAAATCTGATTGGTTAATGGGAGAGCACATGGATTGTGCTTCTTTTTGAGAGATTTTTTACCACTATTAATTTTTCAGTATTTTTCGTTAATCGCGGGATTTTTCTTATCAGTTTTTCAACGAGACTACCGAGATAATGCTGCAACAAAAATTTGAATTTTTTTTATTGGTCGTGGATTTATTCAATTTATTTATTCGGGTTCTCGTATATAGATGTCACGCATACGTTAGCTATCGACCACTGACGGATTAGCTTTATTATCCGGTTAATTTGTCAGCTTTTTCCGTTATGTCTCACGGTTTATTTTTAGCTGATGCAGCGCTGATGTCAACTAACCGGATTAACTGGAATCTTAGTTAATTATTGGAATTTTTTCGATTAAATCTCTCGAGAAGCCGTTCTTTCAAGAAATTTGACGGTTTTTCTCAGATTTTTCAGATTGCACCGTTTAACTCAGAATTCTTCACGGAATTATTTTCCGAGCTCGTTTTTTTCAACCAAAATTACGAAGACTCCGGTTATGATTATTTTCGCTCGGGATCTCAGATTTTCACAGATTTCACACTTATCTTTATTTTTGCATCCAACCTCAGTCACACAGATTATTCACAACTGTCAGTATCCGACGTCTGGTTTTTCGTAAGATTGTTCGAGTCCAATATTGTTTATCTAGTTTCTCTAGGCAACCGATCGCGACGGTTCGACTCTCCGCATCTGATTTTTACGCTTCTGACTTGATGTTTTTGGGGAGATTTAGAGAAATAGGAGGAATTATTGTGGATTAGGATATCGGGTCGATTATCAGAAGTTGGAGCATTTTCAATGTTTGACTGGTTTATCAAATTCGGTTAGTTGCAGTTTTGACTCTGATGTTCAGCATTTTCTTAGTATTGTACCCGACCGTGTGAACCGAGTGAACTGCAGCACTTAGCTCTCGACTGGAGCAACAAGAATAGAAGAAGCTTTTTCAGAGGGGGAACTTCTACAATAAATTGTCTCGGGTTTATCAGTTTCTCATTGAAGATGTATGACAAAGCGATTCTTCAGCAATTAAACAGATTTGAAACATCGGTCAAGGGGTAATATGTTGAAACAAAAATCTAGGTGACTGACGCCATCAAATCTGTTTACCGAAGCATTCGACTGAAGAATCCATGTGAATTGATTCATAGACTGGGTTGTGATGATCGAGGCTTGCGAGATTGGACCGAAGACCGTTTTCTGGAAAAGTCAACCGTTCGGGTCAACGGTCAACGTAAAATTCAACGGAAGATCGGTTCGAGGGAGACAAGCTTCGGATTAATTAAATCAACTTTGATTTAATTAATATTTATGTTACTTGATTTACTTGTAATTTTGTTCATTTATTTATGTTTTCTGTTGTTAGTCACCCTCACTATATATAGTGAGGGTGCCCATTACAAGTAAAGGAGTCTCTGAGTGTGGAGATGATGATCTTCTTGTAGAGTGGTGTGAGATTCCATTCTAGAGAGAGAGAGAGAGAGTCATGGTTTTCGATTAGAGAGTGTTTGTCATGATTTCTTGTTCTTGTAATCATTCGGTTCAATGAAATCATTCGACTTAGTTCATCATCTTTCTTGTATGATTTCCTAGATTCATCATCATCGTCTCTTAGGGTTTTTCGAATCCGATCTTCATTCTCGCTCATGATCGAGATTCTTGATGTGAAAATCGGTCCTGACAACTTTGGTGATGGCTGCTCCTACTGACACTGAAGCGGGCCCTTCAAACCCTCTCAGAAAAGCTGATGAAGCTATTAAAGCTGATGAAGTTGATACTGTCAAATTGGGGGAGAAGATGCCCTCAAGGCCTGTTATGACTGAAATTGAAGAAACTCAGAGGATACCGGCTGAAGTTAGAGCCACAGCCTGTGAAAGAATTGGTGTTAAACCCTTCATAATGGAAGAAAGTTGGGTAAATTTGAAGAGTAGTCAACTGATTGCTATCTCTCCTTTTGAAGATCCCAGCCTCACTGAACTAGTACAATCTTCCATGCTGATTGCTGGTGCTCTCCCTGAGCACATAAATTTGATCATAAGACTATTAAAAGATGTCATCTTTCCGGCTGAAAGAGCCAATGATCAAGCGGTGAAGAACTTTGCCTCCACCAGCAAGGCAGTAAATGATGTTGAAGAAAGCACTGCAACTGTTGCAGTTGCTACTATGACTGAACAAGTGGTTCAAACTCCTGAAGCTAAAGCTGTGTTGAAAATGGTAGAAGATGCCAAAAGGGCAGCAGAAGATGAGAGGTTAGCCAAAGAGCTCAAGAGGAACTTGATCTATATTCACAGATTGGAATTTTTGAGAACTTGCTTGAAGAGGCTAACTCAAGATCCTTTAATTGGAGACTGAAGGAATACAATTTGGATGCTTTGACTGAGGTTGATAGGCAGAGGTTGATTTCTATTACCTCTCAGATAGATGCCTACCAAGATGGTAAGGAATGATGAGAATTACCTACTGCTGAAGAAGGTAAAAAGGGCTCTTGTGGTTAGAAATTTGAAGACAGAAGAAGAGGTAGCTCAGCTGAAAGTTAGAGAACTTTGCAGCTTGATTGACTTAATTTTTCATGAGCTTAAAGGAGATATAGCTGCTGTGAATCCAAATTTGGTGATGCCTTCACCTTCAGAGCTTACTTCAGGTACATCATCTAACTTGAATGTTAAACCTGAGCTTGCTGATGCAGATATCCAACCTCCACCTTCCTTCATATACAACCCAAACCCCTCACCTACATCAGTTCCATCATTTCCACAGTCACTTGCCTTAATACCCTACAAACCACCCTCTATCTCCAAAAAGGTAGCCACCAAGCTTGCAAATCCAAAATATAGAACAGACAATTTCACGCCATTGTCCCTCTCAAGAAGAAACCTCCACCTACCATTGACTTCTCAGATATCTTCCCACCTACTCCACCTTCCAGTCCCACACCAGAAGCTAGTAGACCACCAACCAAAACCACCTTACCTCCACTCACCATCAAAGAACCATCAACCACCAATGTTTCTGCCACCATCACCAAACCAATTGAAGACCAACCTGATCCTTCTTCTCCCTCATCAAAGGGCAAATCACCTGTTGTGCAAGAATCAGAAACTGATTCTGATGAGGAGAAAAAGAAGAGAAAGAAGAGGATGATGCATGCTAAGAAGAAGAAAGACCAGAAGCAAAGGAGAGAGGCTCCACCCAGAAAGAACAAGATTGTGAGTTGGACAGCAAATGAAACAACCTTTGACTTCACTTTCACCTTGGCAAATGGCACAACTTTAGTAGTGAATGCTCACAAAGCCACCAGCATGCTCTTTGGACTTTAAATGACAGATATCTATGTAAAGTTAAGAGAGATTCAGAGTCCAACAAGGGCTGATCACCTGCTGAGGTTATGTATTGAGACAACAGTGAACGAATATGGAATGCTTTTCAAATCCCAGGGTGACACTGACAATGAAGAGGAAGAACCTGTCAGTGAAATCAAATTCATCTTTTGGGAATAAGTTGAGAAGTTGTTTTATGTTCACAGTGTCGATGGCACCTTCACTGTTCATGAGTCAATTTCTGTTCAAGATGAATGGAATGAAAAAGAGTGGGAGTCATTCAAACATGTAAAGGTGACCAAAACAAACTCTAAAGAGCTCTCTCAAGATTTGGATGCCAACATCAAGTCCTTGGATAAGTAGGTCAAGAAGAAGAAATTTTTTGGGTATAAGTCAGTTTTTGAAGATAAACATTGAAAATTGAAGAATAATTGGACAGCATCACCTTAGGGGGAGATTATAAGGAATATTGCGTTTAGAAGATTTTTGGCTGAAAGCTAATTTTGTTAAGTTCCGGCTGAAGTTGAAGTTGAAGCAGAATTCTCAACTTCGAGCGGAACTCCAGTTCAAGCGGAAAAAAGCAGTTTTGTCACTTAGCGATTATTCCGGGTGAACTCGATTATCCACCAGATAATGTGTTCAACCGGAATTTTCCTGAGATGTCTTTTCAGCAAGTCCAATCCTGCAAAAGCTTCTCGGTTGCTTCTAAATCTGTTCAAGTCGCTCTCCTAAAGTAGTATCTTGCTGTTTAGACGCAAGATATTCCAATTGTCGATGTTTATGCTTTTGCTAGTTTGTATTTGACTTTATATTTTACGGTCTAGATTAGATCGCATGAGATCAATGGCTGTCATTGATCTCATTAGCACTATATATAGCTTAGTTAGCTCATAGTTTAAAAAACGGTTCTCGAACAACTTGTAATAGTGTAGCTTTGAGTTAATGCAGATAGTGCCGAGTATTTCTTACTTCGTTGTTACTATCTTTATGTAATCAAGCACTCACATCAATATAAGAGAACTAATATAAGCTTAAGTAGAATGAAATATAACTTTAATTCCGCAGGGTTATATTTGCAAGTAGAAGGGTTTCTTGTTAAGTTAGTTTGTATAACACCGATCCTACACAAAGCTACCATGGAAGCTTGAACACTTAGTAGGTCCCGGGCATGACTGCTAGAACGGGAAATTATTTTTGATGTTCCTTCCTAAGGCCAAAATATTAAAGTTATCAAAGTCTTCGGGTTGTAGTGTGGCTATAAAATCTGTCCCTTTATATCTTCCAAATTCACTACCCGGGGTGCTACTTTTTCCCGTTTACTACTCACGTTTCTTAACGTGTAATAAAGATTTCGACTTTTGCTACTTTATGAGCTACTAGCCTATGTCGATATTATCGATTCGTGAATTCCACTTGTAGCTCCATACTTCTGAAAACCATATTCATAAATGTTTTGAAATTGAGCGTTAAAATGCTCTTTTGCTTGTTCGAAAAAATTGGACAAATCCTCATTTGAGTTCAAAGCATTTGTGATATCATCAATTACGGACTCAACACCGGACGCATTGAAAAAAGGGTTCAAAGTGGTAGCACAAATGAAGATGGCCGGCAAGTCTTCAAAATATTTTTTTTAACTTTTCTTTCATTGGACCAATAATACTTTCAAAAACCAGGCCTTCAAATTCAAAAGTATTTAGCTTATTGCACATATAAAATAATTGGTGATGTACCAAGCTACTCGTGGGATAGCAAAATCCCGATAAATATGTAGTGGCGGTTTTAAAAGTTCCAAGTTGTTAGTATATGAACCTTGTATGGACGTTACAGTTTGAATTGTCAAATCAGACTGAACTAAGTTACACACGAAGTGGAGTCCGAAGTGATCCGAAGTCGTGCAAGCCGCGGTGGCAGCCGTCCAAGCTGCGTACGCCGCACAGGGTAATTATTATGCCGGTTAAGGCACAAAACGATTATAATTGACTTGTTTAAACTTAAAACCCGAACTATTATTGCATCAGGAAACCACCACTGCACGTTCAAGTCCTTCATGGACTGCAAGCCGATGACGTTTTCCGGCGAAGAAGGAGCTGTAGGACTCCTCAGGTGGATCGAGAAGTCTGAGAAGGTCTTCTCTATGTGCAACTGCCCTGCTGGAGATAAGGTGAAGTATGCGACTGGTACCTTTGAGGGAGCTGCTCTCTCCTGGTGGAATGCTGAGATTCAGATGATTGGGTTAGATGCGGCCAATGGCATGGAATGGGGAGCGTTTAAGGAGTTGGTTATGGAGGAGTACTGCCCTCGAGATCAAGTCAAGAAACTGGAAGGAGAGTTTTTGAACTCCAAAATGTCTGGGTCAGAAATTGAAGAGTATACTGCTCGTTACCACGAGTACGAGGTACTGTGCCCCTCGATGGTTGATGTTGAATTTAAGCGCATTGAGCGTTATCTAGAGGGTCTCGCACCCCAAATCAAGAGCCTGGTGACAGCCAGCAATCCAACAACTGTGCAACAAGCCATCCGCCTGGACACAAGTTAACTGATCAGGAGATCGAGAGGGGTACTCTACCCGCGAAAGCCACTGAGAAGACTGCCTTGAGTGGCAAACGTAAGGCTGAAGAAGAAGCTCCAGCTACATCTGTGAACAATCAATCTGTTGGAAATCAATCTGGGAGGTCCTCTAACTCCCAGTATCAGAACAAGCGACCAAACAACACAAGGTCCAATTTCAAAAACAGTGGGGGTAACAATCGCCAAGGTGGGAATGGAAACTACAAGGGTAAAGCTCCGTTCTATAACAAGTGCGGAAAACACCACAGCGGTATGTGTAACAAAGGTTTGGAATGTGGAAGATGTGGGAAACCGGGGCATGAAGCCAACAACTGCTGGACCAACTTGCAGAAGCTGAACAACGGCGGTCAGAACCAAGTAGGAAATAACAACAGGGGAAACGGAAACAACCGTTACGGGCAAGGAAACAATCAGAACAACAACAATGGTTGAGCCCGTGGCTGTTATGAATGTGGTGCTCAAGGCCACATGAAGAAAGATTGCCCGCAATTGCGCAGGCAGGGTAATGGTAACAATGGCAACGGTGGGAACCCGGGCAACGGGAATGGTAACGGCGGGAATGGTAATGGTGGAAACGGTAATGGTGGGAATGGTAGAGGTCGTGCCTTCGTCGTGGGTCAGGGAGAAGCTCGCAACGACGCCAACGTGATTAATGGTAAATTTATATTGAATGGTTTCTTTGCTACTGTGTTATTTGATTCTGGTGCTGAAAGAAGTTTTATTTCCACTAAGTTTGCTAGACTAATAAATGCTAAACCGATTGCCTTAGATGCTACATATGTGGTAGAACTAGTGAATGGTAAACTTCATGATACAACGCAGATAGTTAAGGACTGTAAGTTAGAACTAGCTGGCCATACATTAGGAATCGATCTTATGCCTTTCCCGATTGGTAGTTTTGACGTTATAGTAGGAATGGATTGGTTATCTGAAAACCGAGCCGAAATCTTATGTAAAGAAAAAGTGGTTCGTATTCCACTCGAAGAAGGTGAAGTGTTAACGGTTCAAGGTGAAAAAGGTGGAGCAGTCACTGGTATTATCTCGTTTCTCAAAGCTCAAAAGTGCCTTCGTAAAGGTCACTTCGCGATTCTTGCAAACGTCACCGATTCGACACTTCCCGAGCGCAAAATCAACGATTACCCGATAGTTCGCGACTTCCAAGATGTATTTCCTGAAGATCTGCCTGGTTTGCCTCCATTTCGTCAAGTGGAGTTTGGGATCGACTTAACTCCTGGAGCCGCTCCGATTGCACGCGCACCTTACCGTTTGGCGGTAAGCGAACTCAACGAACTCTCCGCACAACTTCAAGAGCTACTCGACAAAGGGTTTATTCGTCCAAGTTCGTCTCCATGGGGAGCACCGGTTTTGTTTGTTAAGAAGAAGGATGGAATGTTCCGTATGTGTATTGATTACCGAGAGCTTAACAAAGTTACTATTAAGAATCGGTATCCACTCCCTCGAATCGACGATCTCTTCGACCAACTACAAGGTTCGAGCTACTTTTCAAAGATTGATCTACGGTCTGGATATCACCAACTTCGTGTCCGAGATGAGGATGTCCCAAAGACTGCTTTCAGAACTCGGTATGGACATTACGAGTTTCTAGTTATGCCGTTTGGGCTAACTAATGCACCTGCGGTGTTTATGGATTTGATGAATCGAGTGTGCAAGCCGTACCTCGATCAGTTTGTGATAGTCTTCATTGACGATATATTGATTTACTCCAAGACAAAGGAAGAACACGAGAGACATCTACAACTGATTTTGGAATTACTCCGTAAGGAACAGCTTTATGCTAAGTTTTCGAAGTGCGATTTTTGGATTCGTGAAGTCCAGTTTCTTGGACACATTGTTAATCAGGAAGGAATTCATGTCGACCCGGCTAAAGTGGAAGCTATCAAGAATTGGTCTACTCCTAGAGCGCCGACCGAAATCCGACAATTCTTGGGACTTGCCGGATATTACCGAAGATTCATTAAGGGTTTCTCGCAATTGGCTCAATCCTTAACAGCATTAACGCACAAGGGAGTGCAATATAGATGGGGTGAAAAAGAAGAACACGCGTTTCAAACTCTCAAAGATATGTTATGTTCAGCTCCGATTCTAGCCTTACCCGATGGAGTTGACGACTTTGTAGTCTACTGTGATGCATCCATCCAAGGACTCGGTTGCGTGTTGATGCAACGGGACAAAGTAATTGCCTATGGGTCCAGGCAACTGAAGGACACTGAAAAGAATTATACAACGCATGATTTGGAATTAGGAGCCGTTGTTCATGCACTCAAGATTTGGAGACATTACCTCTATGGAACAAAGTGCACAATATTTACCGACCACAAAAGCTTACAGCACATCTTTAATCAGAAGGATCTCAACATGCGACAACGACGGTGGGTCGAGTTACTAAATGACTATGACTTAGCAATTAAGTATCATCCGGGAAAAGCCAATGTGGTGGCTGACGCCCTAAGTCGAAAAGAGTACGAAAAGCCTCGACGAGTACGAGCCCTGCAACTTACCATTCACACGGGATTGCCGGATCGGATCCGCGATGCCCAACAAGAAGCTTTAAAAGAGGAAAATTTCGCAGCTGAAGCACTGCGAGGGGTGGATGGTAACTCCGAAATTAGGTCCGACGGACTCAGATACTACAATGACAGAATTTGGGTTCCTTTACTTGGAAATCTCCGTGAGCTCGTGATGGACGAGGCTCACAAATCAAGATATTCGGTGCACCCTGGATCGGATAAAATGTACCAAGACTTGAAGAGTTTGTATTGGTGGCCGAACATGAAAGCCGACATTGCTCGATATGTGGCTAAGTGTTTAACATGCTCAAGAGTTAAGATCGAGTACCAAAAGCCTTCTGGGTTATTGCAACAGCCAAAGATCCCAGAATGGAAATGGGAGGATATCTCCATGGATTTTGTAACAGGATTACCTCATCGATCGAATCGACCAGATGCGATTTGGGTTATCATTGATCAACTAACCAAATCTGCACATTTCATTCCAATGAGGGAAAGTGACAATATGGATAAGTTGACAAAACTATATATTGACAGAATTGTGGCACGTCATGGTGTGCCTAAGACTATTATCTCAGATCGAGATCCTCGATTTACTTCCCGACTATGGCAATCTATGCAAGAAGCACTGGGAACCAGACTGGATATGAGTACAGCTTATCACCCGCAGACCGATGGACAGACGGAACGAACCATTCAGACTTTAGAAGACATGCTCCGTGCTTGCGTTCTCGATTTTGGTAAGGACTGGGAGGCTCACCTTCCGTTGGTGGAGTTCTCCTACAACAACAGTTATCATTCAAGTATCGGTGCAGCACCTTTTGAAGCTCTTTATGGCAGAAAGTGTAGATCGCCCGTGTGTTGGGCTGAAACGGGTGAGAAAGGACTCACCGGACCGGAACTCATTCATGATACAACTGAACGGATCATTCAAATCAGAAAACGGATAGCCGCAGCACGTGACAGACAAAAGAGTTATGCCGACAAACGCCGAAAACCTTTGAAGTTTGAGGTAGGCGACAAGGTGCTATTGAAGGTATCTCCCTGGAAGGGAGTGATACGTTTTGGAAAGCGTGGAAAGTTGAATCCTCGCTACATCGGGCCGTTTGAAATCATTGATGAAGTAGGCCCGGTGGCCTACCGTTTACAACTCTCTGCCGAACTCGATGGAGTTCACAACGTGTTTCACGTCTCTAACCTGAAAAAATGTCTGGCTGACAACACTGAAATAATCCCTTTGGAGGAATTGGAAATCGACGAACATCTGAGATTTATCGAGCAACCGGTAGAAATCATGGGACGCGAGGAGAAAACCCTCAAACGTAGCAAGATTCCGATCGTCAAGGTTCGATGGAACTCAAAACGTGGACCAGAATATACTTGGGAACGAGAGGATCAGATGAAGAAGAAGTATCCTCACTTGTTCGAGCAAACGTCCACAGAAACTCAAGGTATGATTTAATTTTGGGGACCAAAATTCCTTTAACAGGAAGAGGATGTGGCGACCCTAAAACTTTTGCTTTCTTTCCCCAGCGACGACAGCCGACGCTGCAAACGCTACGACACAAGAATAATTTTCGGGACGAAAATTCCAATTACAAGGGGATGATGTGACATCCGAGAATTTCAAGGTTTACTTCCGTTAGACAATCTCCGTTAGTTACGTTATAAGTGTTAACTTAGTAACTAATGCATAACTAGGCCGAATACGTCCACGACCTTTGGTTGATCACCGAACCCGCCCATATGTGCTATGTGTTCATTTATTAATGTCATAATGTGCAATGTGATTTAAACGCATGATTTAATATTATGAATAGCATGACAAATTGTAAATCCTTGATTATGTGAAAATTGCCTAAGTTGTACTGCCAGCGAAACGACCGGGCGAAACTGTAGTGTCGCCCGGTAGCCAGCTAAGCTAATCAATTTAAACGTGACCAGAGCCAGTTTCGCCTGGCCAGCGAAACTAGCCTCTGATATAAATAATCTTAATAAACCCTAGTTCTCCCATTTTGCCTCATTTACACAAAACAAACACACACTCTCCTGAGATATTCTGGACCAGCTGATTCCAGCCAAGAACCATCAAGGAACCATCATCTCATCTCATCCATTTGGCCCTAGATCAAATCGTGAGTCCCCAAAACCATTCTTTATGCATTTATATGTGTTTTCTTGGTGTTTTACTTTAAAGCATGACCAAACCTCTATGGAATCACTTGATCTTTTGATATGTTGTCTAGGAATGATAGATCTACAATAAAGTCAGTAACTTTACGTGTGAAATCCATCCATGTTGAAGATTTATGCTAGATTAGGTCATTTTAGGTTAAAATGTGTTTTTGGTGATTTGATGATGAAAATGCATGTTTAAGGTGTTAAAGCTTACTGATTTATGTTGGTAAATGGTTATGTATGCTAGATAATGAATTGCATGTAATATGGAAGCTGTTAGATTGATTTTTAGGCTGATTTATGTGTTTTTCACGACCAGCGAAACTGTCATGTTCTCTGGGCGAAACTGTCCAGCGAAATTATGCATATCTTCAACCAGCGACACTATGGAGCGAAACTGTAGTGTCGCCGGGTAAACCAACCAGACCTGTTCGGACGAAACTACCGAGCGAAATTACCTGAACGAAAGTTCAAACCAGTTTCGGGCGAAACTAGGCTAGCGAAACTGTGCCAACAGTTTCGAGCGAAACTAGCCTAGCGAAACTGTGTCATCGGGTATTGCCTAAGCGAAAGTGCTGCCCGTGCACACAGCGAAACTGCCTAGCGAAACTGCTAGCGAAATTGTGACCAGAACCCAAACTTGTGCAATTTACTTGAATACTATACCATGACTTATATGATTTTGCTATGATGATACATGCTTTGATTTCTGATGTATGTGAACCCTTGTTTATGATCAACCATCGGCGTCGTGTGTCGTTATGTCGTGTCGTAGTTCCAACGTGCTATGTTATGGGCCATAGTGACGCCAAGATTAGACACAAAACTAATACTTAAGACCTAAACGTGTTCATAGGTCTTCATTAAGCAATACTTGGACTAAATATCAGTGTAGCTGAGCAACCTAAGGTGAGTTTCACAAACCCTTTAATTGTGAGCCCGTTTGGGACACAACGAATGAACTTAACGATAAACAACGCTGACGATTTGAGGTATTGCAATTGGGATACCTGTTATGGAAGTTGGAGTGTTTTATGGGAACACTTGCAACTGTCCATCCTTGGGGTTTCTATTGAAACCCGGGAAACGACTATTTGACACTTAAACTCTTTTTGGGAATTTCAAATGAAATCCAGGATAAACTGTTTTAATATGACTAGTGTAGGTTAAAGTCTAAACCAAATGATATCACATGATTTCTAAGGATGACTTAAAACTTAAGAAGACCTCAACCTAGTACTGTTGATCTGAGAAGCGAGGGGATGTTGGGTAGATCTACTGAGGGTTTGACAAACCCTGCTCCGCGGTACACAAATGTGTAACCAACCGGTTGGAGGCCGAACGGAGTTCAATGTCAGCCTATTTTAGTTGTGGGCCTCCCAAATGGGACACAACTGGAGGCACCAACCATCGGCAAATGCCGAACTCTGTTACGTCAGCTTTCAGCCCTAGTACGACTCCTTAGTGCATGGAAACCGGACTAGCTACCCGCGATATCGGTTGACTACTTTAATCCTTTACTTAACTAGTGCATATTCGAAAATTTAACTCTTGGCAATTGCCTTGCAAAACTATTACTTATGTATATGTTGATACATACGACTTTATGACCGGGCCAATGCATGTCATGCCCACCGTGAACTCACCAGCCGTTAGGTTGACACTTGTGTGGTTTTCACTTTTGCAGATCGTTGAAGAGTATCCACTGGAGGTTGGCATGGCTCGTGAAGATATTTATTTTATTAAACTAAACTGAGAATTTGAAATTGAAACTATGATTTGTAAAGCACGTGGCTAGTGCTAAGATACTGATGTTTTAATTCCGCTGCGTATGTTAAATTGTTTTATTTATGAACATTGGACTTTACTCTGATTCGTTTAGTATTTGTAACTAATGGTTGTGGTCCTGGTTTGCTCGCACCCCTTAACGGTATAAACTCCGTTAGTGGTTATTTGGGGGTGTGACACTAGGGCTCTATTGATGTATACTCTTTCGGTTATGTAATCATTCAAAATTAATTAATGACAAAATTTCCGTCTCAACCATAGAATCGATGCGTTCATGCGTTTTCATCTGGTATCAGAGTTGTTGGCTCTTTCTATGGTCTTATTGTATCTTTTTGTTCATGTTTTAGACATTAAACGAGATGTTAGGTGTGATTCATTGAGTTTCTGATTGGTTTTTTCTCAACCAAATCTTTCTGAGTCATGTATTCATCTAACAGAAGTGTCTAAGTGGTGAAATTTGATCAAATTTTGAATCTGGTGCGTTTTTCATAAAAATCCAGCCCAGTTCGTTTGAGTTCAGTTTAAGAACGTCAGATCTAAAAAATAACCGCTCCGAAGTGCGAGTGCGGGTGAGTTCGGTCTAGCGAAGTGTTGGTTCGGATAAGTTCGGATCTCAGTTCGGATTCAGTTTGGTTGATTTCAGTTTGTTTGAACTCATATCACTTCGGTGAAACTCAGTTTGGGCCAGTTCGGATGCATTTTTAGTCGAGCACTTTTGTTCAGGGGCTCTGCCCCTTAGACCCCAGCTAGGGACTCTCCCCTTAGACCCCTCCAGGGGCTGTCGCCCCTTGGACCCCGCTTCTTAGGGGCGCTAACCCCGAACCCCCGTTATGTGGGAATTTTAAAGAAGAAAATCAATTATCGGGTTTACCCTTGATTCGGTAACTGTGGGTGTTATATGGTTTTAGGTTAAAATGATTATTTTTATCTTCTTGAAAGAAATCTAGATTTCGGTACTTGTCGCGAGTTAGTTATCGAATTTCAAGAAATGAGTTGTGGGTAGTCATTGTTCTTGATGATGGACAGAGATTCAAGAACGCGTGTTTCTGATGATGGACAGAGATTCGGAGACATGAATGTGATTACTTGGGAAAGTTTTTCAGAGATTATCTTTCTACACAAATTGAATATTAAGTGAGATTAAATATTTCGTTACGGGCCACTTGAGTTTATCATTCCACTAAAAGATAGGATTTGTTCCTACGGGGTTGGAATGAAAGACTTTTGAAGATTTGAATATGTCACTTATTTATGGGGAAACTAGGGACCCCTAAAAACTTTCAAAGTTTCATAATTGAAAAAGTGAACATTTAAAAGCAATAAGTTCAGGGATGATGGTTATTTGATCTTCATGGAAAAGTGGTGTATTCTGATGTTGGTGCGAACCGATATGTCAAAGTTTTCAATTATGGTTTGGAACTCTCTGTCATATAACCGATACTTTCTAGAGTTGTGAAGACTTGGTTTGTCTAGTTTACAACAGGATATACGTTTACCGGAGTAATATACTGGGATGGATTTCATTATAAGGGGGAATTTCCGTGATTGAAGATTCTGATCGTGTTGGTTTTCATAAAGATCATAATGTATTACTATTCGGTGAAGATTAAAGATTCCTGTCAAATGCGGTGATGTTCATGACTTCTTAACAATTGCAGAACAATTTATGAAGTGAACCGTTATCATATGTCTGATCTGGAGGTGCTTGAAGCTAGGGGAACTCTATTGGTTGTGGCGATTGTACAAGATTCTGAGTTGTTTCCTGCATACCTGAAGTTTCAGTCAAGGGGTTTTTGCTAAAGATAGAAGCTTCTACAGCAAATTGACTGAAGATTGTTAGAAGATCAAAGTTTGTATTCGATTGTAACGTACAGGGGGGAATTTGTTAATACATGAACCTTGTGTGGCTGTTACTGTTTGAAATGTCAAATTAGACCGAAATAAGTGGCATACGAAGTGGAGTCCAAAGTGATCTGAAGTGACAGTTTGGGTACGTCCGAACTGGACACGAAGTGTGACATAAACTGACAGTTCGGGTCAGTTCGTGTAGGTTCGGATCAGTTCGGATAAAGCTCCAGTTCGGGTAGAATGATGAAGTATAAATAGCGTGTCACTTAGTATTTTTGTTAATTTTTTGTCCAAATTTGTGTGAATCTGTGTGTGTGTGAGGGGAGGTGTTGTCCAACCTCCCCCAGGGCTTTATTAATGCTCTTTCGATTTTTAAATTATTCGACTAAGATTCAATGATAAAAATTCCGTCTCATTCTTTCTCGAACCTAGAAGCAATCCGTAACATGCTTTTTCAATTACCAACCTAGTTCTATTAATTAGGCTATCGTAAATACGATCGCATCGTGTGGCGAAAAAGGATTTTTTTTCCTGGATTTATCACGAATAAGTAAAATATGATTTTACTAAAATGCACAACTTATTTTTCATGCAAATTAGTTGTCCATTATATTTTCATAATATAGAAGAAAACCTCAATTTCAAAATGATATTTAATGTCATCCTAGATATGAAACACTCAAACCAATCTATCTGAACCCCCTTTGTTAGCGCATACCGTGCATTAGGCCTACGGTTTTAGTACGAGGTCAAACCGCGGTTTCTATGTAACATAGGCCGGTGAAACACGTTTCTTATCTAGGGAAAATGTCACTTGTAGCGTGATAAGTGGGCATAGTTGAGGTAAACGTACAAAATGACAAATCGTGTCACGCAAATCTGAGAGTTGTGTGGAGACACAATCTGTAAGATGTTACCCACCTACGTAGCAGATGCATGAGTGAGTAGTGCTAAGCCAATCACCTCTGTAGATGTGAAAAAGGGTCATTGTCATTAATATGTTTAATTGAAGACGTAAATTAGAATTGCAATTTCATAATACATCATGAACCCCAAAAACGGAGAGTTGTGTGAGACATAATCGGTAAACATTACCCACCTTCGTAATAAATACAAGTGAATAGTGCTAAGCCAATCAATTACATCTATGAAATAAGATCTCTATTGTGACACCCGGTCAAAAATCAGGTCAAATCCTCTCTCCGTTGACTTTTGTTGACTTTTATTACGTGATAATTATTTGATTTACTGTTTTAGCTGTATGATTAACTATCGTTAGAAAAATGATTTAACTGATTTAAATCCCGCGTTTGTATGCCCATGAAATACGAAAGTCTCATATTATTAAAAATGGAATTTTAATAATAAGAAATTAAATATAAAATTTGACATTTTATATTTTATCAAAACTGATATAAACTGTTAAAACGTTTTATGAACTTAAAATGTTATGAAAAATGTTACTTTGTCAAGACTTAGCCAAACGAGTAACCCGATGACCCTATTGGGCCCGGTTAGGCCCAATAAACCCAAAACGATTCGGATGAACCCGAAACTTAACCCGATGACTCGACTCGATTAACCGAGTCACCGACCCGGACCGGCGAACCGACACGTGGCCCAACAGGCCCAGACCGAGTCTAGCCTGCTGTAGCCCAAGCGACCGAACCGGCCCAGCCGGTAACGGCGCAAACCAGCCCAGCCGGGTAAACCGGCCCAATCCCACATCGAAACTCTAATGGACTTCGGCCCACTCTTTCCAAACTATATTTTTAATGGTTTGAGCCCATCAGGTTTTTATAAAAAGCCCATTCAAATTTTATAAAAGTTTTAGCCCAATTAATTTATAAAAACCCGCCACCTTTGTAGTTTATTTCTACTAGGAATAATTTTATAAGAGGAGACAACCTCTTCACTTGTTCCCCTCACCACCAACACACACAACCATCTCTCCCTCTTGTTCCCCCTAGAACCGGCCTCCACCACCACCGTCAGCTCCGCCACTGCCGCCGGCAGCAACCACCGCCCCGCCACCTCACAGTCGCCGCAGCCCTCCACCGGCCACCTCATCCCCGCCGAACGCCACCACCGCCACCCTCCTCTCGGTTTTCCTACCTCACCCATTGTGAATGTTCTAAACCCCATCTCTTTTATGTTCTTGCATACCTTATCACCCAAGAAAAACCCACCATGTCTTGACAATAAACATAAATCACCTACACTTTTGTTAGTCATCAATCTAATCTCTTCTTTATCCTCATTCTTCTTTGATCTTAAAACATTTCCATGGTGTTCTTGGAACTTAAAGTAGCCATGGAAATGGGTTAAACACACCTAGAAATATATTGAAAGTATGGGTGTGCACCAAGATCACCATCTCTAAATCTTATGTTAGTTGGGTTAATTTTCTTACTTGAGGACAAAATCCCTAATATCCAAGAACACACTTAGATGAGTTCATGTTCTTTTCTCTTGTGAAAAATAACCCACACTTATAAGAGTTAGTGATATCATAAGAAATGACTAACAAAAGTGGAGCATTAAAATGATATCAACTAACAATTTATTCATGTTTATATTCATTTGTCCTAACATAAAGTGTTAGTGATTGTTATTTAAATTACTTGTCCTAACACTAATGTGTTAGTGATTGTTATTTATTTAATTGTCCTAACACAAAATGTGTTAGTTATTGCAATTTATTTATTTATTTTTTTATTTTTATTTTTTTTGAACGGCTAAACTATTACAAACTCCTATTCTAACCCCATAAATCACCAAATAACTGTTAATGTCTGGGTTTGAACTTAAATATTAGTTCCTAACACAAAATGTTAGTAGATATATTCGTGTGATGTTAATTGGTCCTAACACATAAAATGTGTTAATAGATTTGGACATAAATATTTGGTGGACTTATAAAAATAATAGATGAAATATCTAAAAATAATCATGACATATGATTATTTAAACTACTTGGGTTAATAAAACTAAATAAAAGTTAGAAGACTTTGACATAATTTATTCTTATAAAATCTACCTACAACTTGGAAACATTAAATATTTGGATAAAATCCATGACTTTCTTTTATTAAAAACTTTTCCTTTTTGTTAAAAGAATTTATAAACTTTTATCTAAAAATAGCAAGACATCATCTATATCAAATCATTACTTGGATTTATTATAACATTTAAGGATTCTTAAATTGCTATAAAAGGCAACAAAATCTAGCATTTGTCTTTTATGAGTAGATGAAGATTTTTATAAAAATAAATCATTTTTATAAAAATAAATACAAGTCTTACATGTTGGAAGACTTGATAAATTTTTCATAATCATTTTGTTAACTCAAAACGATCTAAACATTAAGACGTTGCGTAGTAATAAAACTGGGACCAATACGGCGATATACGTGATAACGTCGGATAAATGAGTTTATCTAAAGACACGATATTCATAAACGTTTAAGGAAAAACGTATAAGTCCAAGTAATGACTTAATCATATGCTTTCATGACGTTTTAAAGACAACATTCCTCTTCATAACAAAATAATTATTTAAACAAATAATTATTTAGAAGTTTCCAAGACTCTTCCTAACTAGTTAAAATAGTTATAAATTAATAACTATAAATTTTTTCAACTAAAAGACTCTGTTTTCACAAGTAAAATAATATACGTTATTATTTATAAAACTTGTGTAGTATTTTTCCTAACTTATAAATAATCGAACGTGAGAATATTTATGGAAACGTCATAATTATTGTTGATAATTATAACCCCGGCTTTCCGTTAAGTTTGATATAACCTAACATAGTGGAAAAGTTTATAAATAATATATGACATATTATTTAACTCGATGTTCAATACTTGATTCGTTATTAAATGATAAATCCTTGTCTATATTTATTAAACATAAATATGCATAATCATGAAAGTATTTATTTAATGAATACAAACTAACGGGTTTTCAAACGCATACAAACGGGATTTAAAATGTCAAGACTTGACCGGTATCACTTGGGTGACTTATGTTACTCAAATGATCAAAGACCTCATGCATATGTTTATTTAATTATTTAGGACGATACGTGCTACCGTTCCTACCCTGCTTATTTACTGCTTACCTACTGAATTCTGTGAGTTTCACGGCCCCTTTTCCTTTAACTGTTTATACTTTAGGGGAGAAATCATGAAATCTGATAAATGCTTTCACTTAATATTATGGTTTATCTGTTAGCCGTATGACTACTTGTTCTCTTACTGATTGCCCAATTTAGTACATTATCGTTATAAACGTTTGTATAACCGTATCCCACCATTAATTGATTTCAATTAGTTCTGTACGAAACGATAGCTAGTGAATAGATCTATTTGGGTTGACAACCCTGTCCTAACTGGTAGCTCCAGTTCTGACTCCGGATTGTCTCGGGGTACACGTCAGTTATTCTGCTCTGTTTAACATCTTTGGGCAAGAGATGCTTTGGGTGGGTAAACCGTTAGTATTTGAAATCAAGGTTCAAGTGAGCTCATACATCCACAACAATAAACCCTTGTAATATTTAAGTATACTGAAAACTGTTTTACAAATGTTTAAATGATAAATCCTAAACCTGTGAACCTCACCAACTTTATGTTGACCCTTTTTAAACTCATGATTTCTTAGGTAATTTATGCAAACACCGGGGACATGCAAATGGGGCTTATCTATGCTATCGGACCTGCTTACGGAGTCATAGTCCCGACTACCTTAATAAATCGTTCAATGTTTTTAATATTAATTTAAGACTTATTTTCAAATGTAAGACATTAGTGAATAACTCTTAAATAAAATTGGGGATGATTTCAAAAGCATGTACGCCTATAAAATGGTCTAAGAGTTGGGACATAGCTTTCAGACAAAACAGGTTTGGAGTTCGGCAATCACTAAGGAGATAACTAAACCTATGAGATTTAAACACAGTGTGGGAGATCACATAGATCAGATGGTGAGTTACATTAAAGGACTTGAGAAACTTGAGTTCCCCATACACCTAGTCACCGCTCTGAATATGATCCTGACATCCCTACTGAGCGAATATGACATATTCGCAAAAGGATACATTAAAAGCAGATTTGATGGGTTGATACCAGCTCTGAGAGAGATGCTCATTGCTGGGAAACAAAAGCTCAAGTCAGTTGGTAAACCTATGACCAAAAATCCTAACTAAGGCACGAAGAGACTCTGAAGCTGAACCTGGACTATAACCCACTCCGAAGCTACCATTTGCATGCAAGACCTCATATTCGATATGTTTACTTATGCTAGCTTATGTGTTACCTATGCATTGCTTTCTTGCTTTAGTTCTATACCATCATGATATTACTGACCACTGTTCCTGTTGGAATATTTTCGTAGAGATGACTTCCAAGGAAGTCGTATGCGTTGCCGATTCTGACGAGGAACCCAGCGTGGAGTACACCAGAGGATTACACTCCCTCACCGGAGGATTTCATACCCTCCATCCCTAAGACCGAGGGAGCCACTGTTGGTATCATTCGCCAGACACCCATTCCCCCTGGTTTCCTGAGTCCCATTAGGCGTAGGACCTCCGATGATTCCTCAAACCACCCTGCTCCCACCGTCACTGCTGGCGGTGAGGCCCCCATTGGTGCATCTAGCACCGTCGACCCCTTCGCATGGCGTGCTCGCTGTGAAGACCTATGTCGCCACACCTGGTGGCGGCAGACGGGGATTCACCCCGGGACGGGCACCTGGCCCATCCCGGATTCGTGAGGTCGGAGTCACCCCTGAGGAGCCCGCGCCCAAGCGGCGCCATGTGTTTGAGCTACCTCACCTCGCATGGATATCAGGCCAGGTTCAGCACTGGCGGATCATAGAGGAGTTTCCGAGTTGTTATGCTCGAGGAGAGTCCTCACTCCCTGACCCCTCCCGCCGAGTGCCCTTAGGCATCTCACCCTTCACTCACCAGCCTATATCTGACACTGTACCACTTCTGGTGGCTCGTTTGAGGCGCATTGAGACCGACCTGGGGGAGCTTGATGCTGATGTCCGCCAGCTGCCGACCACTCCTGAGGTGACATTCCTTAGGAACCAGATGACCGAGTTGATCGGACGCATGAGCGCTACTAACGGCGCCATGGGGTCCCTCCATGCCCACATGACCGGGGTCAGCATGGCCACTACCGATCTGCTCCTCTCACATGATAGCCTGCAGAGGAGGGTCGTAGCACTGGAGTTTGTATATGGACGACTCCTTTCCACCCTCCATGCCATGACCCAGGGCCCGGCCTTCTTTTACATGCCACCTGGTTTTCCACCCCCACCACCTTTATAGGTAGATATGACCTAGTCTTTTGATAGCCATTTTACGGATGAAACATGTTAACTTTGATTATGATCGGGACTGCGAGCCATGATGAAAAACTTGTTTCTTTTGAATGTGTTTTATCTGTAATATGGTAGAAAAACAATGGATGTATTTTGATTATGTTTAATGATATGTTATGGTTATAGATTTATTATTATCATGTTATGGTTGTGTAGTTTATATTGTTATCATTACTATGACACGTTATGTTACTTCATCCTTCCAATCTTATGTCTCTTGGTTGTGTATGCGTGTAAAATGTTTTGGCAATTGATGTATGTCATGGCAGTTATTCTCGAGCATGTAATAACCCCATTTACATATTATCTAAAATTTTCTTTATAATTGTAACTTAAAGCGAAATCATGCCACCGAGACGCCGAACCACCAGGAACGTTTCACCTCCTCCGCCCCCTCCTCCCATGACTGCTGAGGAAATCGAGGAGATGATTGCTAATCGCGTCGCAGAAACTGTTGTCGCCGCTGAAACCCAACGTCAAAACAACAATGGGGCACGCGGTAAGAACGAATTAACCAATGTTAGAAAAACACTAGACTACAATTTTCCTAAATTGTATTCAACGTTTCAACCTAACAATTGCAGGCCCCCCGTGAATGTTCATACAAAGACTTTATGAACTGCAAACCCGCGGATTTCAAGGGTTCTGAAGGCGATGTTGGTTTAGTTCGCTGGTTTGAGAAAATGGAATCCGTCTTCCGCATAAGCAACTGCCTTGATCAGTACATGGTCAAGTATTCCACATGCGCACTGACTGATAGCGCACTGACTTGGTGGAATTCTCATGTTGATGCTATGGGAACTGATTTGGCTTACGCCATGACATAGGACGAACTCAAACAACTGCTTCGCGATGAGTATTGTATAAGGGAAGAGCTTCAGAAACTCGAAGCCGAGTTCTGGAACCTATCCATGAATGGAGCCGATGTTGCTAGCTATACCAAAAGGTTCCGTGAGCTCGCTCATCTCTGTACGACCATGATCACTCCCCTGTACAAGAAGATTGAACGGTACATCTGGAGACTTGCACCTCATATCCAGAGGAACGTCCTCTCCTCAAATCCTCAGACTTTTCAGGATGCTGTGCGCCTAGCACACAACCTGCTTTACCAAGCTAACTGTCAAGGTGTGAACCTTGGCAAGAAACAGTCTGAGAGCAAGACCCCTAAAGCCAATACCACCCCCTCTGCAAACTAGAAGCCTGACAACAAGAGAAAGCGCGGATTCTGGAGGAATCGCGAAGAAAAGACCCCTGCTAAGGAAACCGAACCAACAAAGGTTTATGCTGCTACAACCCCTACCCATGCTGTCTGAAAGACTGGTTACACCGGTGGTGCACCTCTGTGCCACAAATGCAACCTCCACCACACCCTCGATTGTGGAAATGTCTACTGCAACATCTGCAAGACCAAAGGACATGTGGCACGTGAATGCCCAAAGCGCACGTGCTACGGTTGTGGAGCCACCGGACACTACAAGAAGGACTGCCCGAAGGCAAGGAACCAGGATACTAATCAGGCTAGAGGAAGAGCCTTTGTGATCAATGCCGGAGACGCTCGCCGTGACCCCAACACGGTGACGGGTACGTTTCTACTAAATAATCATTATGCTTCCGTTTTATTCGATAATGGTGCCTATAGAAGCTTCGTGTCAACCGAATTTGGCCAATTACTTGAAATTACCCCTGTTGCCTTAGACGCTAAGTTCACAGTAGAATTAGCAAACGGAGACTTAGTAGAAACTGGTATAATCTATCAAAATTGCTCGCTAGAACTCTCCAACCATTCCTTCAGCATTGATTTGATGCCCGTAGAATTAGGAAGCTTTGATGTTATCATTGGCATGGATTGGTTATCAAAGAACCATACGGAAATCGTGTGCCATGAGAAAATAGTTAGGATGCCACTCGCAGATGGCAACACTCTGAACGTGCAAGGCGAAAAGAGTGGAACCAAACTAAATCTCGTATCTAGTATGAAGGCACGGAAATTCCTTCGTAAAGGATGTCATGCTATCCTAGCACACGTAACTGAGAAGAAACCGAAGGAGAAGCATGTGGAAGATGTTCCCGTTGTTCGTGAATATCCGGAAGTCTTTCCTGAAGACTTGCCAGGTTTACCTCCAACGCGACAGGTAGAATTTCGCATCGACTTAGCACCCGGTGCCGCCCCAGTAGCCAGATCTCCATACCGTCTGGCCCCTTCTGAAATGCAGGAGTTATCTAGCCAATTACAAGAATTGCTAGATAAGGGCTTCATCCGTCCAAGCCACTCTCCATGGGGAGCACCCGTGCTATTTGTCAAGAAGAAAGACGGAACATTTCGAATGTGCATTGACTACCGGGAACTGAACAAGCTGACCGTGAAGAACCGTTACCCGCTTCCTAGGATCGACGACCTATTTGATCAACTTCAAGGATCAAGCTTCTACTCCAAGATCGATCTAAGATCAGGATACCATCAACTCAGGGTTAGAGATGAAGATGTTTCGAAGACAGCATTCAGAACACGCTATGGCCATTATGAGTTCCTCGTAATGCCATTTAGTTTGACAAACGCATCGGCTGTGTTCATGGATTTAATGAACCGCGTATGCAAACCATACCTGGATAAATTTGTTATCGTGTTCATTGACGACATACTTATCTACTCCCGTAGTAAGGAAGAACACGAACAACATCTGAGACTTATCCTGGAATTGCTGAAGAAGGAAGAACGTTACGCGAAATTCTCCAAATGCGACTTTTGGATTCGTGAAGTACACTTTTTGGGTCATGTAATCAACGATCGAGGTATTCACATGGTTCCCACAAAAATTGAGGCAATCAAGGATTGGAGTACACCTACGACTCCAACCGAGATTCGATAATTCTTGGGTCTCGCTGGCTATTATCGTCGATTTATCGAGAACTTCTCAAAGATAGCTCAGCCACTGACCGCTCTGACCCAAAAAGATAAGAAGTTCATATGGGATGCCAAGACTGAAACAGCATTCCAGTTACTGAAGCAAAAGCTATGTGATGCCCCAATTCTATCACTACCCGATGGGATCGAAGACTTCGTTGTTTACTGCGATGCTTCGCATCAAGGTCTAGGTTTTGTATTGATGCAACGAGAGAAAGTCATCGCCTACGCATCACGACAACTGAATATTCACGAGAAAAATTATACGACCCATGATCTGGAACTCGGAGCCGTTGTCTTTGCTCTCAATATCTGGAGGCACTATCTCTATGGTACTCAGTGCACCATATTCACTGATCAAAAAAGCCTCCAGCACATTTTCAATCAGAAGGAACTGAATATGAGACAACGCCGATGGGTGGAACTGCTAAATGATTACGAATGCGAGATTGTTTACCCCGGGCAAGGCTAACGTTGTAGCTGACACCTTAAGCAGGAAAGAGCACGTCAAACAACTTCGTGTTCGAACCTTAAGTATGACAATACACTCGAATCTCACTTCATAAGTGTGTGACGCTCAGATTGAAGCCCTCAAACCGGAAAACCTAGCAGGAGAAGGCCTACGTGGAATGGAGAAGCAACTGGAAGAGAAGCCTGATGGAACCAAGAACTTCATGGATAGGCTATGTGTACCTGTCTATGGAGGGTTAAGGCAATTAGTTTTCGATGAAGCTCACAAGTCAAGATATTCCATTCATCCCGGATCAGACATGATGTATCACGGGCTGAAGAAACAATTTTGGTGGCCAAACATGAAAGTAGAGGTAGCCACCTATGTCGGCAAATGCTTAACATATTCGAAGGTCAAAGCCGAATACCAGAAACCTTCTGGATTGTTGACTCAGCCAGTAATCCTTGAATGGAAATGGGAAGAAATATCCATGGATTTTATCACGAAATTGCCTAAATCTAGATCGGGATATGACGCTATCTGGGTGATAGTAGATCGATTGACAAAATCGGCACACTTCTTACCGGTCAATGAGAAGGATAAGATGGATAAGCGAGCCAAGCTTTATATAAAGGAAATCGTCTCGCGCCATGGAGTGCCTAAATCCATCATATCCGATCGAGATAATCGATTCACCGCACACTTTTGGAAATCTCTACAGAAAGCTTTGGGTACACGACTCGATATGAATACTGCTTACCATCCACAGACAGATGGCCAAAGTGAGAGAACTATTCAGACCCTCGAAGATATGCTGAGAGCATGTGTGATAGATTTCGGACCCAAGTGGGACGAGCACCTCCCTCTTGCCGAGTTCTCATATAACAACAGCTATCACACCAGCATTAAAGCCACACCCTTTGAAGCACTTTATGGGAGAAAGTGTAGATCCCCACTCTGCTGGACTGAGATTGGAGACAGTCAGTTAACTGGTCCCGAGTTAATCTTTGAAACGACTGAGAATATCTTTCAAGTCCGCGATCGTTTGAAGCCTGCCAGAGACAAACAAAAGAGCTACGCCGACAACCGACGCAAACCCTTGTCTTTCAAAAAGGGTGATCACGTCATGCTAAAGGTGTCACCTTGGAAAGGTGTCATCAGGTTCGGTAAACGGGGAAAGCTCAACCCTCGTTACATCGGTCCCTTCGAAATCACCGAAACCATCGGACCAGTAGCTTACCGTCTACATCTGCCTGCCAAGCTAAGCAGCGTTCACAATGTCTTTCACGTTTGTAACCTTAAGAAATGTCTATCCGATGAAACGCTCATCGTCCCTCTTCATGAAATTCAAGTTGACGAGACCCTGCACTTTATTGAGGAACCTGTTGAGATACTCGACCGAGAAATCAAAAAGCTGAAGCATAGCCGCATTCCCATAATCAAAGTGCGATGGAACTCTAGGCGAGGACCTGAGTACACTTGGGAACGCGAGGATCAAATGCGTCGAAGGTATCCACGTCTGTTTGAGAGCGTCGCATCTACCAGTAATCAGAACTGAATTTCGGGACGAAATTCTTCTAACTGGGGGAGAATGTGACACCCGGTCCAAAATCAGGTCAAATCCTCTCTCCGTTGACTTTTGTTGACTTTTATTACGTCATAATTATGTGATTTACTATTTTAACTGCATGATTAACTATCGTTAGTTAAATGATTTAACTGATTTAAATCCCGCGTTTGTATGCCCATGAAATACGAAAGTCTCATATTATTCAAAATGGAATTTTAATAATAAGAAATTAAATATAAAATTTGACATTTTATATTTTATCAAAACTGATATAAACTGTTAAAACATTTTATGAACTTAAAATGTTATGAAAAATGTTACGTTGTCAAGACTTAGCCAAACGAGTAACCCGGTGACCCTATTGGGCCCGGTTAGGCCCAATAAACCCAAAACGACTCGGATGAACCCGAAACTTAACCCGATGACTCGACTCGATTAACCGAGTCACCGACCCGGACCGGCGAACCGACACGCGGCCCAACCGGCCCAGACCGAGTCCAGCCTGCCGCGGCCCAAGCGACCGAACCGGCCCAGCCGGTAACGGCCCAAATCGGCCCAGCCGGGTATACCGGCCCAGCCCCACATCAAAACTCTAATGGGCTTCGGCCCACTCTTTCCAAACTATATTTTTAATGGTTTGTGCCCATGAGGTTTTTATAAAAAGCCCATTCAAATTTTATAAACGTTTTAGCCCAATTAATTTATAAAAACCCACCACCTTTGTAGTTTATTTCTACTAGGAATAATTTTATAAAAAGTTGGATTTTTAATCACCTCTAACCATGCTATATTTTATAAAAGCCTCAACCTTTTTATAAAACATGAGAAATCTTTATGAATTGAATAACCTACAAATCTCTAGTTAGTGAATAAAAAAGCCACACAATCTTGACACATTACCTAGTCTAAGTGGTTATTAGTTGTCATGCAAAGTTCAAGTCCCAAGGGGTTTAAGGTTAGCTTAGTGGTCAATGACCACTAATCAAGCTATAAGAGGAGACAACCTCTTCACTTGTTCCCCTCACCACCAACACACACAACCATCTCTCCCTCTTGTTCCCCCTAGAACCGGCCTCCACCACCACCGTCAGCTCCGCCACTGCCGCCGGCAGCAACCACCGCCCCGCCACCTCACAGTCGCGGCAGCCCTCCACTGGCCACCTCATCCCCGCCGAACGCCACCACCGCCACCCTCCTCTCGGTTTTCCTACATCACCCATTGTGAGTGTTCTAAACCCCATCTCTTTTATGTTCTTGCATACCTTATCACCCAAGAAAAACCCACCACGTCTTGACAATAAACATAAATCACCTACACTTTTGTTAGTCATCAATCTAATCTCTTCTTTATCCTCATTCTTCTTTGATCTTAAAACATTTCCATGGTGTTCTTGGAACTTAAAGTAGCCATGGAAATGGGTTAAACACACCTAGAAATATATTGAAAGTATGGGTGTGCACCAAGATCACCATCTCTAAATCTTATGTTAGTTGGGTTAATTTTCTTACTTGAGGAAAAAATCCCTAATATCCAAGAACACACTTAGATGAGTTCATGTTCTTTTCTCTTGTGAAAAATAACCCACACTTATAAGAGTTAGTGATATCATAAGAAATGACTAACAAAAGTGGAGCATTAAAATGATATCAACTAACAATTTATTCATGTTTATATTCATTTGTCCTAACACAAAGTGTTAGTGATTGTTATTTAAATTACTTGTCCTAACACTAATGTGTTAGTGATTGTTATTTATTTAATTGTCCTAACACAAAATGTGTTAGTTATTGCAATTTATTTATTTATTTTTTTATTTTATTTTTTTTGAACGGCTAAACTATTACAAACACCTATTCTAACCCCATAAATCACCAAATAACTGTTAATGTCGGGGTTTGAACTTAAATACTAGTTCCTAACACAAAATATTAGTAGATATATTCGTGTGATGTTAATTGGTCCTAACACATAAAATGTGTTAATAGATTTAGACATAAATATTTGGTGGACTTATAAAAATAATAGATGAAATATCTAAAAATAATCATGACATATGATTATGTAAACTACTTGGGTTAATAAAAATAAATAAAAGTTAGAAGACTTTGACATAATTTATATTTATAAAATCTACCTACAACTTGGAAACATTAAATATTTGGATAAAATCCATGACTTTCTTTTATTAAAAACTTTTCCTTTTTGTTAAAAGAATTTATAAACTTTTATCTAAAAATAGCAAAACATCATCTATATCAAATCATTACTTGGATTTATTATAACATTTAAGGATTCTTAAATTGCTATAAAAGGCAACAAAATCTAGCCTTTGTCTTATATGAGTAGATGAAGATTTTTATAAAAATAAATCATTTTTATAAAAATAAATACAAGTCTTACATGTTGGAAGACTTGATGAATTTTTCATAATCATTTTGTTAACTCAAAACGATCTAAACATTAAGACGTTGCGTAGTAATAAAACCGGGATCAATACGGCGATATACGCGATAACGTCGGATAAATGAGTTTATCTAAAGACACGATTTTCATAAACGTTTAAGGAAAAACGTATAAGTCCAAGTAATGACTTAATCATATGCTTTCATGACGTTTTAAAGACATCATTCCTCTTCATAGCAAATAAATAATTATTTAAACAAATAATTATTTAGAAGTTTCCAAGACTCTTCCTAACTAGTTAAAATAGTTATAAATCAATAACTATAATTTTTTTTTAACTAAAAGACTCTGTTTTCACAAGTAAAATAATATACGTTATTATTTATAAAACTTGTGTAGTATTTTTCCTAACTTATAAATAATCGAACGTGAGATTATTTATGGAAACATCATAATTATTGTTGATAATTATAACCCCGGCTTTCCGTTAAGTTTGATATAACCTAACATAGTGGAAAAGTTTATAAATAATATATGACATATTATTTAACTCGATGTTCAATACTTGATTTGTTATTAAATGATAAATCCTTGTCTATATTTATTAAACATAAATATGAATAATCATGAAAGTATTTATTTAATGAATACAAACTAACGGGTTTTCAAACGCATACAAACGGGATTTAAAATGTCAAGACTTGACCGGCATCACTTGGGTGACTTATGTTACTCAAAGGATCAAAGACCTCATGCATATGTTTATTTAATTATTTAGGACGATACGTGCTACCGTTCCTACCCTGCTTATTTACTGCTTACCTGCTGATTTCTGTGAGTTTTACGGCCCCTTTTCCTTTAACTGTTTTATACTTTGGGGGAGAAATCATGAAATCTGATAAATGCTTTTACTTAATATTATGGTTTATCTGTTAGCCGTATGACTACTCGTTCTCTTACTGATTACCCAATTTAGTACATTATCGTTATAAACGTTTGTACAACCGTATCCCACCATTAACTGATTTCAATTAGTTATGTACGAAACGATAGCTAGTGAATAGATCTATTTGGGTTGACAACCCTGCCCTAACTGGTAGCTCCAGTTCTGACTCCGGATTTTCTCGGGGTACACGTCAGTTATTCTGCTCTGTTTAACATCCACTACAACAAAAAGGGGTTTTTAGGACCTTTCATGTGGGATGCTATGAAAATAGTGTCTTAAAAAACTATCTAATAGGACAAATGAGTGTTCAGGGTCCTATTATACTATATGAAGTTAAATCGGTGTCCTAAAAAACTATGTAATAGGAGGGATGAATATTGAGGGTCCTATTATCATATAACTTAATAGGACGCTTAGTATTTGAGGTCCTAATAAAGTACATTATAGGACGTTTAGTAGTTAATGTCTTATTATGTAGTAATGTAATAGGACACTAGATCATTGAGGGACCTATTATAGCATACCTTATAGGACACTTGGAATTTGTCATAAAAGATCAGTGTAATAGGACTTTGATTTGTTGGAGTCGTATGGTAACATAACGTAATAGGACACTTGATATTTAAGTCATAAAAGTTCAGGTTAATGTTTATATATTTATCAATAGGTTATTAGATAGAATCAAAGAAAAAAAAACTCTATGTTGAAGCAGCTTCAAATCTTCTATACTATATAATAACAGAAAAGATGATCCTTCAGCTTGGTCCAAAAAAATGTCACACGTGATGTCATGCTCACAGCCCCCTTTAAATCATTTTCCCTCTCATTTTTGTGGCCAAAATGATCAGAGAAAAAAGTACGAGGATGAAAAAAAAGATCCACCAATTGCCTCTTGTTCATAAACAAATCCTCTTTCTTCCCATCGACTCTTCATTCTACATATATTTATTCAAAAATAGGGTTTTCAAACTTTTCTCTCTTGAAGCCGCCGTTATCATCACGATCTCAATCAAGATCAAAATCGTCTAGGATGACTAGAGAGAAAGAGGCGCCCGTTACTCCGATCAAAACTCAAGGAGGCTAAGGTATGATTTTGATTCACATTTCTGGATTATGCGTTCCATATCATCGTCTCGAATGGAAGAATTGATTCCGAATATGACTATCCTTACAAGGGCGTCAGTGACGTTTGCGATCCGATTCAAGTAAGTATATATCATTCAAAATCAAATTCATCTATCTATTTGATGATGAAAACTGTGATTAAAATTGAAATTGATATGCATAATAAAGCAAACATGGTTATGCGATTGAGATTAAAATTAATAGTTTAGTTAATTTAAACTGGATTCTTTCCTTTTTCTTTACTTGCATAATATTATTTCTTGGTTCCATATTACTGGATATTAATTCAATCTAAGGGATTGTCAATGTGGTGATTGAAGGGAACAATCGCATGTTTCAAACAATTAAAGTTGGATATCGCATAACCATTTTCATCTAAGGGAACATGTCAATGTTGTGATTGAGAAGTGTTGGCTAATCTTGGTTTCATATTACTGGATATTAATTCATTATGGCATTCCGATTCACAAAGTTGTATCTTTAGATCATCGAATAATGGACTCAAGGTATTGCTTGATTTTTATTTTTATCATATTTGCTTATGTTCTTATTTTTGGTTAAACTTTTTTTGCTCCCTTTTTTTAAAGAAATGTATACATTACTTATGTTTTATTTTTTCTTTTGATAAATGTTTGTCAAATTGAAATCTAGGTTTGGAGATGAAGCTTTCCTTAAAAGCATTTCAAACTCACAGAGAGACTGTAGCCAGGAGAATGGTAAATAGTTTAGATCCAAATAAAAAAGTTGGGGGCACGGAGATTGGGCGCGATTGGTGTGAGGTAAATATTCAAGTAGCTATGAAAAGAGATGAACATTTGATTAGACCATATGGGTCATTGGACACACTCCAAGCTACTATTGATGCATCTATAGCATGACTGTGTTCTTTCATTTCTATATGTCATTATTGTTAAACCTGTAATATATTATTAAGTTTATAACAAACTTTAAGCTTATATATGGATGATTAATTTGTAGGTGGTTTGTGACGAGTGAGAAGAATGCATGATGACTGAAGACTATATTCTTCTAGTGTCTTTTATTACTTTAAGTTTCATGTTTAATGTTTAGGATCTTGGATAATAATATTATAACTTTTTTTTGTTTAATGCTTTTGTTATCGAAATGACTTATTTGAATGATAATTAAACTTTATTTATTCCATTAGTTGAAGTTCATCTATCGATAAGTTGATGTATCTTATTTGTATTTATGAATCATGTTTAATGAGAACAATTTTAAGGATGTTGGTAATCGTCCTTAAAATAGGTATGCTCATATGCTTTACAAATGACTAAAACATCCCATCATCATTAGCCATGTTAGGACCCTTTTTTATGGTACTAATATAAGGATGATTTACTATTTGATCTATCCTCTTTTTAGGACGCTAATATGTGTCATAAAATGTATGCATCTTAAAACCTTATAAAGTGTCTTATTTTGTGGTTTATTAGGACGCTATAACGTGTCCTATTTTATGGTTTATTAGGACGCTCTAACGTGTCCTATTTTGTGGTATATTAGGACGCTACAAGTTTATAGGACCCCTTTAGTAAGGACACTTTTATTAGTGGTCCTATTATCTCATGCGTCCTATAAAATAACATTTTAGGACTTTTTTTAGTGTCCTATCAAGCTACTTTTGTTGTAGTGATCTCTGGGCAAGAGATGCTTTGGGTGGGTAAACCGTTAGTGTTTGAAATCAAGGTTCAAGTGAGCTCATACATCCACAACAATAAACCTTTGTAATATTTAAGTATACTGAAAACTGTTTTACAAATGTTTAAATGATAAATCCTAAACCTGTGAACCTCACCAACTTTATGTTGACACTTTTTAAACTCATGATTTCTTAGGTAATTGATGCAAACACCGGAGGACATGCAAATGGGGCTTATCTATGCTATCGGACCTGCTTACGGAGTCATAGTCCCGACTACCTTAATAAACCGTTCAATGTTTTTAATATTAATTTAAGACTTATTTAAGACTAAAAAGGGTTTTAAATTTATAAACCTAATAGTATCAAAAGGATAAAACACGCACAAGCAGGTAAGTGTACCTATCGCTTATAATTGTAGTGTATATCCTATGGGATAAAATCGGGTGTCGAAAACTAGAAACACGTACTAACAGAATCAAACGCAATTATGGCAATCACCAAATAACATATAAAAGAAATAGGAATGCAATTGATATTAAAGACATTATCTTGATTTAGAATCCTCTTGCTAGACAATTACTAATAATGAATACCTGTTTATGTTATCTTTTCCTAAAGATAACTAAGCCGATTGTTAAATTGAACTTAGCTTTTATTAAACCAGTTCTGAATACGGAATGCCCAACATATTTCTGCTAAGGAATACATCTCTCTGCCTAGAACCCCTAAAATGCTATAGACACACATTTTAGCAATCCTAACATAGTGCTATCCAATTAATCTTTTCTATATTGATTAGTGACAACCTAAGTTATTACCCACCACATTAGAGCTACCTAGCACAAACAAGATAAGAAAGACCCTATAATTCTAGAACCATTTTAGATGCAAGATGTAACAGAACACATGTCAATAGAATTCACAAGATCAATAATCCATACCTCTTTCAAAGTACAGCCTCGGGTAAAATATCAACCAGAACCCTATGACCCTAAGATAGAATTACTAAACTATAGGATTAGCAACTTCCTATACCCTAGAAAAACCACATCAGTTACATTATAAAGACTATTAACATGCATGCATATGTATCAACACACAGAAATCAATCAGATACAAATTCCATACTCAAACGCATAAAATGTCATTAAATCATGATTATTGTAATGCAAGATTCATCTCCACCAAGATGATGGTATAGTTTAGCTACTCATACTAGGTTTAAGATCCAAATCAGGTTCTCACATTTTAAACATGATAGAAATGATAAACGTAAACATAACACTAATCGAACGATGAAAACTAATGCTACTTGCTATCCTTCGATCCGGTTGCTCTGCTCCACTCTTCAAAACATTCCTGGAATTTTAAAGTCGGCCTCTGGAATTGTAAAAGTCGCCAACCCCTAGGATAGATCCGAAATGTTCTATTTATAGTGAAATTTAGGGTTTTCGGAAACTAGGGCGTAACGAGCCGTTATGATGTAACGGGTCGTTACCCTCTGTTTTTGTCAAATCTTCCAAATTTGTTATAATTTCATTCTTGGTCAACAAGCTAAGTAGAGGAATCCGGTTCAAACATAGAATTTCCAAAATTTTCCTTCAAATTCTTCAACTTTACCATTTCGGCCCTTAAAATCATGTTATTACTAAAACTAGACAACTTGATATTAGAACTGACAGGAAATAACCAATAATTGACCAAAATATGTGTGAAAATGCATATAAAAACATGTTACATTTGAAGCACATCAAACATCCACACACTTGAGCGTTGCTCGTCCCTGAGCAATCCTAAAATCATTTTAACTTTTAAAGAATATTTTCCTTTAACACTACTACAACAACATCTCAATGACACAGACATATACTGCACCACACTTGCCAAATCAATAGGATTTTACCACAATACTAGATTCAAACTCGAAAGAAGATAAACTTATATTAAGATCACATGCAGTACCCTCAAGTTTTCTTGCAACATTTCTCTCAACACACTTGCTTACCATTTTCTCTCTACTCTTAGGGTTTATTTCTGGTGGACACTTAAAGTCAAATAAGTCTAGATGTGTTCTTGAGTTTATATATTGATCATGTTGCCGAGCATTACTATTGGATCTGACCAAAGAATGGGGGAAAGAAGTTCAAAAGTTGCTCAAAGATACGGGTGTATGAGCTACCATCCTAACGTATATCTTGGCGTATACGTACAACCTGCTCACAATTTTTATTATGGTTTATTTAGTACTAAAGGTATATATATTTTTGGGTCAGCTTTCTTGAGTCATTTTGACTCTTTGACAAAGCTAGGGTTTTTGGGATTTTTCTCCTTTTAGCGGATTTTTCTCCTTTTCGGGTTTTTTTTAATGAGTAATGGATAGATATGTTGGAGTTATCAAGAAAGTCCAACATCTTCAGGCAATTAACGACCCGAAAAAGATCCAAAGTAAACTCAAGGCTTAAACGTGGTCTCAACATAAACCTAGAAGCGGTTCTAGACAAACGATATCTCTCATATGGCTATAATATTTTTCTTTCTTGTATATATCCTAAACTAAGGCTCATCTCACACAGGAATGGGGTAAGTGGATAAAATACGTTTACAAGACTCAAGTGATATTCCTGATCATGTGATTTTGATAAAAGCTGCTTGTCTAGAAGAATCTTTCTCGCTACCTAAGGACGTGGTGCATGCATGTTAAATCTGTGAATTATATTGAGAAGGTGTACTTTCTTGTTTTCAGGACTTTAAATTTTTGTGGGAGTTTGACAATTCGAAAAATTGCGAAATTTTTTTGAAAATTTTGTGTTTTTGTAGTTTTTATACCACATGGTCACACAAATATGGCCCTGGCCTCCCATCCACACACTTAGAAGCGTACATTGTCCCTAATGTACATAGAAAATAATAATAGGTGTGAGAAATGGAAAACTTCCTTGTGTTTATTGATTTTCAATCCCAATGTATTGCATGGCTATGGCACTTGTATCTTCATGCTACTCGGAGTATCAACCTGTTTGAACTTGTCATTGCAATTGCAATGCAATAATAGAGGCATGATAGAGTTATTAACATACATAGATCCATAGCATGTCACATCAAAAGTGGTAATACATATATATATATATATATATATATATATATATTAGTAACGATCATCATCCAAGTTGTTAATGTTACGGTTACAATTCCAAAACAGACAAACATAAATGAACAAAACAAACTAACAAACATAAACATAAGTGTATCCAAGTACATCATCTCAAAATGTATCAAAATAAATAGTATCATATCATCTCATCACATATCATCACCACCCAGCACATCATCAAGATCCTCATCATCATCATCGTCCCCCTGTGTATTGATGACCGGTGAATACACGCCCATGTCATCATCATCATCTCCATCATGTCCTCCTTGTTCTCCAGTCGTTGGTACCCTCGGTATAAACGGAATGAATGGCATGGTGGGTATGGTGGCAGCTCTAGTGGCCTCTTCTATCAGCCACTGCAGGCAATGGTGTATATCTGCAATCTCTACAGAGCTACCTCTACCAAGTGTAGATATAGGTGGTGGAATAGGGTAGGTGTATGGTGGAGGCTGGCTAACTTGAGTACTGGGACTGTCGATGGCCTAATAGGGGCAAGGAGGTAAGAACCACCCCCTGTAACTCGATGATATCAGTGGTGGTGAGCTGATCCTGTCCTAGAGGTGGGTGCGGATAGGGAAGTGAGATGAGCAACGACATCATCAGTGAGCAAACCGTACTAGCGGGCGCTCCGTGTAATGTAAGGACCAAAAGAAAGATCCCTGCTTCGAGCTAGTTTGATCGCCATAGCAATATCTAGTAGGTGGGAGATGTTGCACCTGTGTTGGTGCACAAGGCAATACATGATGAATGCCTTAGAAGTGTTCACTCGTTCCTTGGAGTTTGAGTGGACGTGTAAGGAGAAGGTGATGAGATGGTGGATATAATGATGGAGGGGGTCTCTATACCACCTATACCTGCATGTAGCAAGCATATAGGTGTCATCAGCAACAGTACTCCAAAATGTCCCCAACTCAATGGCAGACAGCTCACTAGTAGACATACCAGGGTCGTAGCTCGGGTCATCCCCCTCAGTAATGTCAATGAGCCCAGCACGCATAACGAACTCAATAAGGGATAAAGATCTGTCAGTGCCCCCTAGCCTAAACTGATAGCAGCGGGGCTATGGGGGTTGTTAGATCGGCTGTCGAAGTGAAAGGTGGATAGTACCTCGAGTACTAGCTCACAGTAGACAGGGATGTTGTTTATGTTAAAAGCCTGCCTCCAATCATCAGTCAATAGTTCGCGGGCTCGATCCCCGAGACCTAAAGTGTCTAGCCACGCCTCATCGATGCCATGCAGTTTACTTGGTTGCTTCCTAATGTGTTTACCCAGCCACTTGTACGTGTTACTCTTCGAGTTAAACTCTAACCATTGATGTGGATGGAGTGGGCATATGGTTCATTATCTTCGGGATTCCTCATGAGCGGAATTGTTGATGCATGAACCTTGTGTGGCTGTTACTGTTCGAATTGTCAAACAGACTGGATTGAACGGAAGACTAACTAGGGTCCGAAACCCATCGGAACTCCATGTTCGGAGTTGTCCGAACTTGGACGAACTCCAAGTTCGGAGGGAGTTCGGACAGGGTCCGGAGGTGCCCAGTTCGGATAGAATAAAGAAGTATAAATAGTTTCGTCTTTGTATTTCTTTGGAAGTTTATGTCCAATGTCTGTCCGGTTCAATGTGTTGAGAGGGGAGGTTCTATCCAACCTCCCCCGGAGCTTAAACGTTTGTATACTCCTTCAGTTTATGTAATCAGTCAACACGATATATGACAAAACTTCCGTCTCGGTATTATCTATCATAGAATTGATCCGTATATGCTTTTTCAAGATTGAAAACACGATTCGTCCTGATCTAGTGAATTTGTACATCGAAAGTTAACCCGAAACTTAAGAACACAAAAGTGTAAATTAATCTCTATTTATAGATCGAATCGGATCAACGATTACATGAATAGACTCGTTTACAGCAGCTTATCATGATCCTAGAATCAAATCTCTCTGAAAATCAAGATGAAAAAAATCCCTCCTTCTAGAAATCGATTCTTAAGAAACGGTTATGGCGAACTGTCGACCTCCGAACTCCATAACACCAAATATATAACAAACTGGCATCGTGAGTGCCGAACTTTAGGTTCGGTGACAGTTCGGCATATTGCTGAACTCTAAGTTCGGAGCTCCTCTCGATTGTCTTCAAAACCTGATCTTCAACAAATGTCTACGCATCACATTTATGTGATTTTACTAAAACACATACAAGACCCTCCACTTTAATATAATGACACAAACTACCCTATATCATGATTTAACCATTTTAACTAAAACAACTAACAAAACTAACGAGACTAACTGGTACACACACGACACACATATTTTGCACCAACAAACTCCCCCTTGACGTGTGTTGTATCAGATCTTCAACCTCGCTGAATCTGTTGTCAGTTGATGTAGAGTAGACATGACAGGAACATGACTGTGTCAACTAAACCATTTCTGAAAATAATGAACTCTTTGACAGCTTTGCAACCCTGCATGAAATCCATTATGAGATCTTTATCTGAAAGACTTTGATGATTTCAACCATAAAAATGCGGTTTCTCTTTTCCAAACATAACTTTAATCTTGGAAACAAAACTTCTCCTATGGAGAAACCAAGACATTTAGTTTTGGAAATTTGTTGTATCCCGTGTCGATCAGATAAAAAACAAAGAAGAAAGAAAATCTTTTTGGATTTTACTAAGTTTATATCAAAACACACTGAAAATATCTTTTTTGTTTTTGGCGAGAAAGATCACAACATGAGATCAGATCAGTAAGAACTTATGAAGACTCTTTACAAATACTAGAGGGAAAGATAGAAGTAATGTAGATCAGAGAGATCTAACCATGGGGGGTTTGTCTCATTTGACAACACTTGATTATCACTTAGAACTTTAAGCACTCTTATGTAAATGCTCCTCTTGACATGAAGAACTCATGAAGAACACATGAAGACTCTTTACAAATACTAGAGAGAAAGATAGAAGTAATGTTTATTTCAAACAAGGTGTGTCCTACAATGAAGAGAACGCCTTCCTTTTATAGACCAAGGAAGGACTTGATTACATCATTACTTACATCATACAACACTTCCCTAGTGGAAGATTACTACATGATCCACTTGTACTAGTGGGAAACTATTACATATTCCACTTACTAGTGGATGAATAAAACAAACAATAAAACGTAAGTGCTTTCGTCACTATAAGAGTGATTAAGCCTAAGCACACATATTAATCACTATAAGAGTGATCAACATTTATTTGATCCTAAGCACACTTAATTAAACACATTTAATTAAAATACTCATAAGTGCTGGCAGTGCTGGGTCCTTCTTCAGATTTATTTTGTCTCTGGCGGATTGTGAGAAGAGAGTTTGACATCTGGCAGGCTATGGTATCCATAAGTTGGATCTTTTGGCATATCAATAACGTGAACCTTTGAGAAGAATGGGTGTTTCTTGAGGGTATCGATAACGATTTGTTCCCATTCTTTAGCAAGGTCGTTATCTAGCAGGCCGATATCTCCTTTTAAGATATCCAGGGGGATGTCATCTTTGTATATATGATTTGTTTTCAACATCTGTTCTCTTTCATGAAACCAGTTTCTATAATAGCTCATCTTGAAGTAGTTAGAAGCAGGATTAATATCATACCAGGCTCTGATGATGTATGGTGGGAAAGCATTGTGCATGCTGGAGCAAGGGTTATTAAACATTATCGTGCAATGTTTTTTAGGAGCAGCGCCCAAGAGTTGGGTCCATATGTGAACCGGAAGGAACCATTCGAGGAACTTAAGAGTGTTCCTTTTGTCATCAGAGATTTATCCTAGCTGGCAATCGATTAGGAATGTAAGCAGCTTCCGTGCATTGAAAGCTATGACTACCATAAACTGCTTTGTAAGGTACCAAAGGAAAGCTAGAGCTTCTGTCGGCAAGTCGTCAAGCCTTCTGATTTGAAAAATGTTCAGAAAGGGGAAATCTGGGTGAAACCTGTCACCTTTAAAAACTGAACCATTTTCTTTGAGGGTGAGGCTGAAGAAAGTTTTGTAGTTTAGAGGGGTTTCTCTCGCCAGTTTGTGTTTGGTGATCACATCTAAGACCTCTTCTGGAATGAATTCTGCTTTTGGGCTTGAAGAACTCATTTTGAATGTTTTTGTTTTGGCGGGTTGATTTTTTATTCCGTTTATCCTTCTATTTAAATAGGGAGGATAGTGGTATTGTTGACGAACAGTAGTAGGCCACTTGGATTTTTTGTCACATCTTGGATACTGTTGATGAACAGTACTGGGCCACTGTGTTTTTCCGTCTAGACCTGTAGGAATCTTTAGGTGCGCCATCACGTCAGTCTTTTCTTTTGGTTTTTTGTGATGAGTAGGCTCTTCTTTTACTGTTTGCTTTATCAGTTGATCTTTTCTTGGAAATAATGATTGATTCCAGCTAGAATACTGTGCATTTTTATCAGAACACTGTACCTCTTTGTCTTCTTCGTGAAGAGGTATCTTACTGTTGCAAGCCTCCCAGTTGCAGGTGCTTGACATGTAAATCGGCATCGGACCGGAGTCTGAATCAGAAGAGTCTGTTTTATCTTCGCTGGAGCATGAATCATCGTATAAGATGGAGCAGACTGTCATTTCTCCTGGCTCGTCTTCTAAAGAGTATAGAGATTCAAGGTCATAGATATCAACTGGTTCAATCTTGTTGATAGCTTCAACAAGGGCTTGTGTTTTCCTTTTATCTTTGCAATCTCTGGCAAAATGCCCTTTCTTGTTACATACATAACATCTGTCAGTGTCATGGCCTCGTCTTGATCTCTTGTTTAGAAACTTCCAGTTTTTGCTGGATCTTGATCTGTGAGCCTGCAAAAAATCAAATTTTTTAAACATCTTGAGTCCAAATTTGGATTTCTTCGAGGAATCAGAACAGTCGCATGTGGATTCATCTTTACACTTGATTTTTAAGTGTTTATCATTGCATGTAGAACCAAGGCGTTTTCCTATTTTTTCAAAGTCAACCAAAAAACCGTTTCTGGTTGCACAGCTTTGAGAGGCCGTTCATTAGTAACTGGTAAAGTTCAACAAGTGAAGCTTGGGCAACTGTCATTCCTATATTTTCTAATGATCTGTAGGCTTCATTCGAGAGTGATTCAGGAAATGAATTTACGAAGACTTGCTTGAGATTTATATCGTCTACGCCATTGAGACAATAAAATCTTTCAGACATTATGTTATAATGTCTTTCTAGATCCTTTTGCTGAAACGAGCAACACTTCATTTTTAGGAATTCTTCTCTAGCACGAACCGTATGTTGGGTAGGGTCACCAATGAATTCACTATGTATAAAGTGTATGAATTCTTCTAGGGATTGTGAGGATCTGAGCCTTATCTGTCTGTATTCTCCAAGACTTAGGTACCAGTCTCGGAGTCTTCCTTGACATCTGGTTAGAAAGCGTTTAATAACAATGTCAAGACTGAAGTATTGGAGCTCAACAGAGCACCAAGCTAACATTTCGACACTTCTCGGTCTCCATTCTGATGGTGGGACATCATCAAAGGTGAACTGGAGTTTTGAGTCTGTGCTTGTCCTGTTTGTCTCTGGGACAGATTGCTCTGCAGTGTCATCAACTTCTGAGTAGGCAGGTTCTTCTCCCATCATGAATAGGTGCTCAAACTCGTATGTGGGTGGGATCTCCTCATAAGTATGAGATGCAGAAACCTCGTTAGAACCGGAGGTGTTTTCGTCATCTGAGCACGGAGTGATGACTGGTGCGACGAACGGGAGTGTTGTGTGCTTTTCTCTTTGAAGAGCGTGTAAAAAGGAAGAAATGGGATTTTCCTTTTCTAATGAGAGTTTACCTGGGTTCTTTGAAGAGGAAATCATCAGGTTATCATCTGGAATATATTGGCTCGTTGATGGTCTTGCGCTTTCTGAGGAAACGCTCTTCGTTGGGGAGGCCTTTCGGGCCCGGGTTTTGATCTGCGCTTGTTCCTTCGACCAGAGGTTTAAGGATGGTGAGTTCTGGAAGAACTGCGATGTTGGCAAAGGTTGAGGATCAAAAGACGGCCTCGAGAAAGGTGTGGATGGTAATCTCCACGGGTCATCCATCTGGACTGAAACCCTTTGTTGTTTATGCTGTCTCTCAAGGTCACTAAGTTGAGCCTTGAGGAACTTCATTCCAAGTAGGGTAAACATAACGCAACATGCACACTGCAATTTCAAAATACTAAGCATGCAAGCCAAGCTGACTGAGAATACAACCATTTGGTTTATTTCAGCTAAAGCAGGTCATTGTCTATAGCTTTCTGATATGAAATTAAGTGTATTTATCGAGCATAGATAACATGGTACTCACACAATCAGGAATACTGGCAATCCGCTTATTTCATATTTTTGTATTTTTCTTTTATTCAAGACAAGTTACTCGTAGCAGATTTCTCATACTGATATTGTAAACTTGCTTATACAGAATATATCATCCACAGAGATTTCTAGTTCACGGTGTTTCTTGAAAAAAGAAAGCAGAAGCCTCAAATACTTAGCAATCAGGTCGGCCTTGTGAGCACGCAGAGAATGCATAAGTATTGAGAAAATAAATTTAAAAAAAATCAAACAAGTTGAAGTTGTATAACCCAACAACAATCAGGTCGGTGCTCACGCACACGCAGAGAAAGTCCGATGAATTATACGAAACACCAAAGAAAATCAAACAGAATGTCAAACGAACAACGATCAGGTCGATCTTTCGATACGCAGAGAAAGTCCGATCGTTTGACAAAATAAAGAAAATCAAACAAGTTGAAATCTTTGCAAAATAAAGCAAGCGTACACCAGAACATCTCTTTATTCTGTTTTTGGTATTTTCAAATTTTATTTTGCCAGATATGCACAGTACCCATCATAATTTGTAACCACACTTATCAAGCAAGCATTATCTTTATATCATACTCGCATATATCAGACTATTTAGCACATTCAAGCAAATCAAGCAAGTACCTACAGCCTTTCTTTCTACTTTATTAATGTCAGATAACGTATGCTGATGTACCATCATCTCTCATCTTGTGTTGGATCAATTTCTCATTTTACTTTTTTTCATACTTTTTGCATTTTTCATTTTTTTATATTTTGCATTTTCCCCACTAAAATTCAACAAACTCTATTTCTTAAATTTTCCAAAATTTCTCCCCCTAAAGATATGAAAGAAAGTAAAAGAAAATAGAAATAAAATTGATCGACCAACACGGATACCTCGGATTTTTGGATTTTCAAAAATCATTTTTTTCAAAAATCTTTGTGAAATATCAACTCTGTGAAAAGCTAACTTAAGCAAAATACTCCACTTCAGCAACTTTGCAATCACTATTAGGTCTTCTTGAAGTACCTGCACACAACCTCAAACAATTTTTAGTTAAATACGGGAACCCAAACCGGCTTGGGTCGTCCCATATCCTCAACAAAATCGTTTCCCGCCGAGGTTGCCATTTTCTATTTCTAAGAACGAAATGGTTTAGATGATTTAACCCGATGTGAATCAGAACCATTGACATACCGTGACAAGTTGGACACAATATTTAACAACTCACCAACTAACATTTTCTCAGATTTTGGATGACGTTGGTTATGTTGTCTAGGCCCATAGTAAGAAAGATCATTTGAGTAAGGCATTTTAAACTCATTTTGGAAAAATTGTTTTTGTTTTAAAAATTATGGTGACCAATCATCATAATTTGAGGTTTTACCAACAACCGGCTTCTTAGAAGCTGGCTGTCGTTGGTTCTTCTGATTTTGGCTAATAGGTACCTCATCGAGAATCATTGAATCGGATGATGATGATCGATATGAACCACGGGAAAATCTTTTTCGAATAGCACAATCATGAATCACATGTCCTTTCTTGTTGTAGTAAACGCAAGCTCTCACATCAGCCAACTTAGGAGATAACATGGATTATGTTAACATTGTTGAATGTTGAGAAGAATCACTCTCTTGGCATTCTAACTTAGAATTTGTTGACAGAAAATCAGCATCCGGTTCACACATGATATGATTCTCAACTGGAATCTCCTTTTCTTTGTGAACCTTAATATCCTCCACAATTTCTTCTATCTGAAGCACATCTTGGAAATCGTTTCCAACATTCACGTTCTCGTCTTTGCTTTCATATCCCAGACCACCATTCTTGTTAGATTTATCTGGTACCGACTTAGGTTTTTCATGACCTTGTGAAGCAAGTCGAGAAAACTCATCCTTGATGACATTTAAATCAATTTTATTGGAAAGCAAAGATTCATCAGTCACAATCTCCGAGAATTTGTCGACTTTCACTTTTCCTGAATTGTCGTCAAAAACCTTTTCCTTATCAAGCAATATGGAACTTGAAACAAATTTAGTTCTCTTGGTAGCATAAAAATTCTCTTCATTTTTCTTCTGCGACTTTGACTTTTTCTTCTCAGAAGAATTATAAGCAAACCTTGAATAATCATGAACTTCTTCCGTTGCTTTCAAAGTATTGATAGAATTTTCAATAACCACAGGAGGTGGAACATTTTTCAGAATACCATCACCAAAAATCTGTTGCAAATTATCCTTTTTGCATAATAATTTGTGAAAGACGATGAATTATTGAGATTATGCAACTGTCTTTTGAAATCACGAACCTCAATCTTCATGTCTGCAATTTTCTTTTGCGCTTCAGCCAACTCTTTTTGTGTTGCAATAAGTTCTTCTGTTGTTCTATTCAGAGTAAAATTTTCTCTCCTTAACTGATCATGAGCATCATATGTTTCTTGAACAACCTTTTCCCATTTTTGTTTATAAATCTCAACATTCTGCTTCAAAAGCTTGTTTTCACGAAGCAACTCAACTTTAGCATCTAACAGCTTCGTGTTGTCCTCTTGATGACTTAATTCTTTAGCAGTAAGATCAGCAACTTCCTTTTCTAGACCTTCAAGTTTGATCTTTTATTTTGCAAACAAATCATCAAAAAGTGCAGCCATATCATTTTCTTCTTTCTTCCATTTCTCAACTTCCTTTATCAAATCATCATTTGTTTCAGTCAGTTTTGAAACTTTTGCAATCAACTCCGCATTCTCATGCTTAAGCTTCAATTCATTCTTAGCAGCTTCACATTTTAAAGAACCATCTTTTTGAACTTCTTCAATTGGAATGTCTTTGTTTTTGTGAACCTGGGCATCCTCAAACACCTTTTCTATCTAGATCTTCTCCTTGTCATTTTGAATACCATTGACAAGTCCATCTATTTTTTGAAGAATTTTGTTCTCTTTCAATGCAATCCTTTCAGAGAATGTCAATAATATGTCAGAAGATGACTTTTGAGTTGGAAACATCGTTGTTTCTTCCAGAATGACACCATTTATCTCCTCATTCTTGACCTCAAGCTTGACTTTCAATTCTGACACTTCTTTTGTCAAGGCATCAATTTTCTCTTTGTAGAATTTTTCATCCTCCAAAAACTTTTTGTATTCTGAACTCATATTATTCAAATCATCAAGCAACTTTTTATTTTGCTCTTGAGGACTGTCAAGTTTGGTAGTATATTTAGTACACGTTTTTGTCAGAATCTCACAATTTGCACAGGGTTTAGATTTCTGAATGTCAATCTTCTTTCCGGATTCATTCATTTCAGCATATTTCTGAGCAAGAGCATCCCATAACTCTTTCGAAGTCTTGAACTGTTTGAACTGACAGAGGATCTCTTTAGATAATGCCATCATCAAAGCATCATAAGCTATCTTTTCTCTATCATGATCTATAACCTCATATTCAACCAACTCTAATAGTATCTTTGGTGGTGATATTCTTAGACCTCCCTTTGTTATATTTTTAATAACTGGGAACTCATATCCATCTTGAATTGGATTCCAAAGATATTTGTGTATACCAACCAAGAATACTTCAAATTGACCTTTCCATTTGTGATAATCATCAAACTGAAGTAGCATTGGAACTTCACTGTCAATCCTTTTGAAAATCATCAAAATATCAGAAAATGAATACCGGTAATAACCTGCCATCTTCTTGTAATCACACCAAAGAAACACTTTGAAGTGTGAACCCGGCTCAAAAATACTTGATGAACAATCCCAAGACTTCAATTAACCAAGTAATAAAATCTTTTGATCACCGAATTTAAAAAAAAACTTTGACAAACAAAATGTTTTGTTATTTTTTTCTTTTTATGAAAGAAATAAGCAACGGAAAAAAAATAACACTTGTAAAATCAAACAAAAACAAATGAGTTTATGTGAACTAATTGATTCAATGAATGCAAAAATATTTTGCGTTCACGAAACAATTCAATGAACACAAAAACTTGTGTTAATCTTTTTTTTAAAGAAAAAACATTTGTGTTGTTTTTTTTTTTAAATCTTATGTAAATTTTTTTAAAAGAAACTTTGTTTTGTTTGTTTGTTTTTTTTTAAGTATGAAAGCACTTGTATAAAACTTTGAAAGTAGAGGACTAAATGTGAAATTTGTCAAAAATGACAAAATAGTCGTGAATTGTAAAAAAAATTGAGTTCCGGCCGGAGAATGAAAGAAAATTCAGGCGAGATAGGATTTTTCCGGTGAGTAAACTTCTTAATTCACCACAAACTTCAAACGATCATAACTCCTTCGTTTCTTGACGAAAATTGATTTTCTAAGTTTCGTTGAATCCGCATCGACGAAACAAATCAAACTAGCACCATTGTTGATAGGTTTTGAGTTGGTTCAAGCAACGAAAAAAAAACTCCGGTGAATGACAAAGTTGGTGATTTTGTGATCTTCTCAAAACTCAACCAAATTGAAAACCGATCGTTAGAATAGCTTCACATGATCAAACCAGTTCTATAGCAATGAGAATTACTCAAAATGATCATGTATTTGAGATTTCACCATTGTTGAAGATTAAGAACATGAAGCTTACTGTGAAATCGCAAAATTCACTAAAACTTCATGGAATTGAATTCTATAACTTGTAATATATGCGTGATGATTTGCTAAAACTTCCTGTATCGCAAAGTTTGACCTCAAAAAGTCAAACTTGATGAATAACCAAATAACACGATTTCGATCCAGAAAATAGTGTAGAATCACGCCTGGATTGCTCTGATACCAATTGAAAACACGATTCGTCCCGATCTAGTGAATTTGTACACCGAAATTAGACCAAAAGTTAGCCTGAAACTTAAGAACACAAAAGTGTAAATTAATCTATGTTTATAGCTCGAATCGGATCAACGATTACATCAATAGACTCGCTTACAGCAGCTAATCATGATCCTAGACTCAAATCTCTCTGAAAATCAAGATGAAAAAAATCCCTCCTTCTAGAAATGGATTCTCAAGAAACGGTTATGGCGAACTGTCGACCTCCAACTCCATAACACCAAATATATAACAAACTGGTTTCGTGAGTGCCGAACTTTAGGTTCGGTGACAGTTCGGCATATTTCCGAACTCTAAGTTCGGAGCTCCTCTCGATTGTCTTCAAAACCTGATCTTCAACAAATGTCTACGCATCACATTTATGTGATTTTACTAAAACACACACAAGACCCTCCACTTTAATATAATGACACAAACTACTCTATATCATGATTTAACCATTCTAACTAAAACAGCTAACAAAAATAACGAGACTAACTGATACACACACGACACACATATTTTGCACCAACAGGAATCGATACCTTCTGTCTCTTTTCCCTTTCTTGACCTTTCGGGAGCTTGATTCAGCCATTGTACCTGTTTAAAATGGAAGTCACATCATCAAAACTCAAATCCGGCAATTTTTTTACAGAACGACCCATAATGTCATCACAAGTCGTTACACCAGCATTTTCGCAAAACAGGAAAATGGACTGAAGGTTCTCGTCCATTTTAACGAAAGTTTAGTCCTAGCTAGTGTGCGAGTTTGGTGCGGTGCAAATGGGTCAAAAGCCATTTGATATCGAGTCTAATTCGTAGGCTTTTGCCAAAGGATTACCCGAAACCCAGAAATTGAATTTTTGTGAATACAAGAGGTTATTACCTTGATTTGCTAAAGATTTGTGATGGAGAATGATGAGGGATGGTGGAGGAGTATCGGAATCGCCTGAATCACCGGAGCTCCCTTCGATTTTAAGTTTGGTGTGAAATGGCTCCGTCACGAGGCGTGTCCGACATATTTAGCGATTTTAAGCTGATAACGACCCGTTAGGGGATAACGGGTCATTACGTATGGCGATCCAGAAAATTTAAAATCTCCATTCTCCCATCCACACACTTAATTTAGTACAAATTGAGTGTGAAATGGATACACGAAATCAACAAACTGAGAAATGAAATTAAATAGAAGAAAAATACAAAATCGGGTTGCGTCCCGGAAAAGCTTGTTTATTTAAGACTCATTAGCTTGACTCATAATGCGTTTCGCGTTCACGTGGTTTTTTCGAGGTTGATGTCTTCATCCTCGATTTCTTTAATTGGTCCGCCTAAGTAGTGTTTCAATCGTTGGCCGTTTACACGGAACGTTATACCGTCCTTTATAACTTCTACTGATCGCAGTTTTCCGGGAAAGTGTCTCAATCATGAATTATATAAGGGAACCCGATCTCCTGGTTCAAGTACTTTCTCTCCGCGTAAATAGTGATCGTGGAGACGTTTAGTGCATTCTTTAAACTTAGCAAATACGTTTTATGCGTCATCAAGCATTTCCTCTAGCTCATGTAATTGGATGTAACATCCTCTTCCCGCTCCTTCAAGATCTAGGTTAGCAGCTCTCAAGGCCTAATAAGCTTTGTGTTCTAGTTCTACCGGGAGATGACACGCTTTCCCATAGACTAGCCTAAAAGGTATTGTGCCTATTAGCGATTTATATGCAGTTCCGAATGCCCAGAGCGCATCGTCAAGCTTTTCTGACCAGTCTTTTTGATTGCCACCAACAGTTTTCTTGAGAATTCTCTTAAGACCTCGATTGGTGACTTCTACTTGTCCGCTTGACTGGGGGTGGTATGGTGTAGCTAACATGTGAGTGACCCCATATCTTTTCAAGATTTTCTCCATTTGAGCGTTACAAAAATGAGTTCCCCTATCGTTGATCAACGATTTAGGTTTTCGTATCTTGAGAAGAGATTTTTTGAGAAAGCGAACTACAATTCTCGCATCATTGGTTGGTAGTGCTTGTGCCTCTGCCCATTTGGACACGTAGTCCACAGCGACTACAATGTACTAATTTCCATAAGAACTTGGGAAAGTCCCATGAAGTCTATTCCCCATACATTAAACACTTCATATTATTTGGACTCCCTTATGTGGCATTTCATCCCTTTTGGAAATATTCCCAGCTTTCTGACATGGATCGCATCTACTGACCATCTCTTTGGCATCCTAAAAGATAGTAGCCCAATAGAAGCCTACATCGAAAACTTTCTTAGCAGTATAACTTGGTCCATCATGTCTACCAGTTGGTCCTTCATGAAAATGTTTGAGGATAGAGTCTGCCTCGTAGCAATCTACGCATATCTAGTCTCGCTTTGGATATTTTATGCCCTAGTACGATGCTTTCTCTTACCATGAAGTGACATTTTTCCCAATTAAGTACTAGGTTAGTCTCCTTGTATTGAGCTAAGATTTTCCCCATACTCACCAGACATTGATCAATATTATCTCCAAACACCGAAAAGTCATTCATGAAAACTTCCATGGAGCCTTTGATCATGTCCTAAAAAATTGCTATCATACAACGTTGCAAAGTAGCAGCAGCGTTACATAAACCAAATGGCATACGTCTATATGAGAATGTACCAAAGGGACATGTAAATGTAGTGTTTTCCTGGTCTTCAGGTGCAATTAGAATTTGAAAGTATCCTGAGAATCCATCAGGAAGCAATAGTAGTCATGTTTTGCTAGCCTTTTTAACATCCGATCCATAACGGGTCAAAGAAAGTAATCTTTCCTGGTGGCATTATTTAATTTATGATAGTCTATACATACATGCCATCCTGTCACAGTCCTTGTGGAGATTAGTTCATCATCCTTTTTTATAACGGTCATTCCTCCCTTTTTAGGAACGACTTGAACTGGACTTCCCATGGGGAGTCTGAAATTGGGTATATCAAACCGGCATCGAGGAGTTTCAAAACTTCTATGCGCACTACATGCTGCATGTTAGGATTGAGACGCCTATGTTCTTGAGCCACGGGTTTATATGATTCTTCCATCAGTATCTTATGGGTACAGAAAGATGGATTTATGCTCTTAATGTTCATGATTTTCCAAGCCATGGCCTCTTTGTTTTGTTAGAGCATTTCAACAACTTTTTCTTTTTGGTGAGGTTCTACTTTTGTGGCGATGATTACGAGTAGCCTGGAATTTTCCTCCAGAAAAGCATACTCTAAGTGATCAGGGAGTTCTTTTAGTTCTACCTCAGGTGGCTCTTCCACCGAGGGTTTTATGCTAGGTTCCTTGGAACCTTCTAGATAATAACAATTGTTTTCTTTATCAAGCGTTAACTTGAATGGCTCTGGTTCACATTCTTTAGCAGAGGCAAGAGGGGTATTGGAGTTTAGTTGCATAAATAGTTGAGATTAGTCTGGTTGTGATTCCGAACTCATATCGAATGCTTCTCTATAGTTCACTACTTCATCTTGCAGAAAGTATAAGATATCTTCATGATCATACTCCATGTTCTGGTCTATTTCGATAGAAAGAGATTAACTGTCCACTCTAAGAGTTAGTTGTCCTTTTTGAACATCTATTATATTCCGTTTAGTGGCTAAAAGTGGGTGTCCAAGAATTATAGGAACATTTTCATCTTCGGTCATGTCTAGAATGACGAAATCGACTGGAAAGGTGAAGCTTCTTACTTGTATTATCACATCTTCCGCAACTCCTCTAGGATATTTGACAGAGTGATCTGCCAGTTGTATGTTGATTTGGACAGGTCGAACATCTCCTAAACTGAGTCTGTTGAACAATGATAAAGGCATAAGATTTATGCTAGCTCCTAAGTCAGAAACTGCTCTCTTAACCTCACATCCTTGGATGTGGTAAGGAATGGTGAAGCTGCCTGGATCTTTCCTCTCTTGTGGCGGAGTGTTTTGGCACATGGTTGTGCACATCTCTTTAAGCGTGATATGGGAAACGCCTGCAAACTTTTTCTTGTTGGAAGAATACCCTTTTAAGAATCTATTTACAGGAGGAATATGGTCTATTGCATCCAGGATAGGTATCCGAATCTCTAGTGGTTCAAACATCTCTCGAATCTTCTTAAAATTTTCTCCTTCTTCAGATGATTTCAATTGTTTAGGAAATGGCATTAGAGGCTTATAGTCTTTTGGCTTTTCCTTTGCCTTGGCTAGCTCCTCAGGTGAGCTTTTCTTGTGAGTGAGTTTTCCTTTCCAGTTTCTTCAGTTGATGTCTTTGGAGTACTCTTCCCGTTTCTTGTGGCTATTTTTATTGTTTCCATGTAACCTCTACAAGGGTCTGGGTTTCTTTGATTGCGAAGCTCCTCCTTAAGGTTGTTGAGTTCTGTCATAACTCTTATCATCTCCTCGTTCTGTTGTACGACTGTCACCTCTAATAAATGTTGGGTTTTCAATGAATCTGTTGAACCTCCAAAATGTCTTCTCTATTTATTCCGACGCCCTCTTTTACTTCAGTTAATGCCCTGGTAAGTTGAGATTGAGAGGTAGCCCTTATAGCACAAACCGTTTAGCGCTCGAGCTAAATTCCTTCAACAGTTGTAGTGAGAGTATTCAGCTTCAACTCTAGAGACGTGACTTGAGTAGAAATGTTTTTTAAATGGAGGTAAGGTTTATCCTTTGGCCAATGGCTCTCATTATTAGTGGCGGTTTCTATTAAGGTTCGGGATTTTTTTGGGACTTAATCCTAGCCACGATCCATGGGCACTCATGTCTAAAGGAAGAAGAGTTTCAGGAAAGATTGCCCAATAGAAGGTGTTTAGTAGGAATCCCTCTGTGATTTTGTGATGAGAACAACTTCAGATAAGGATTGAGTATCGTTCCATGCGTCGTTGAAGGATTCTTTTCTCTTTGCGTGAATGACGAAATTTGTGATCGAAGTTGGATAGTAAGAGATGGAGGGAAGTATTTTTCAACAAAACAATCACAGAGCTCCTTCCAGCTTGTGATAGAGTTTCGCTTAAGAGAACTGAGTCACTATTGAGATGCTCCTTTAAGACTGAACGGAAATAGACGAAGCTTGACGTCGTCTTCAGTGATCCATTAAGTTGGAATGTGTCGCAATGTTCTTCGAATTTGGTGATATGCGTGAGAGGTGAGTCTTTGTCAGAACCAGAAACTCTACCGGCTTTTTCGAGTAAGGTAATGAAATCAGGGCTGGTTTCAAAGGCAGTTGCCTTAATTTCTGGTTTAACGATACAGGATCGTGAGAGTGCAGCGGATGGTTTATTATACCACCCAATGGACATTCCCAAAGTATCCATAGGAATGGATACTAATGGTGATAAAACACCTGAGTAAGATTGAGTTAGGAACTTGTGTTCCTCGGCAACGGCGCCAAAAAATCTTTGTTGCGCGTGAGTCGTATATCAATAATGAGGGACTATTGCACTAAAATGGGTTTTAAATTTATAAACCTAATACTATCAAAAGGATAAAACACGCACAAACTGATAAGTGTACCTATCTCTTATAATTGTAGTATATATCCTATAGGATAGAATCGGGTGTCGAACACTAGGAACACGTACTAATAGAATGAAACGCATTTATGAGAATCACCAAATAACATATAAAAGAAATAGGAATGCAATTGATATTAAAGACATCATCTTGATTTAAAATCCTCTTGCTAGATAACTACCAATCATGAATACCTATTTATGCTCACTTTTTCTATAGATAACGAAGCCGATTGTTAAATTGAACTTACTTTCTATTAAACCAGTTATGAATATGGAATGCCCAACATATTTCTGCTAAGGAATACATATCTCTGCCTAGAACTCCTAAAATGCTATATACACACATTTTAGCAATCCTAATATAGTGCTATCTAATTAATCTTTTCTATATTGATTAGTGACCTCCTAAGTTATTACCCACCACAGTAGAGCTACCTAGCACATGACACATAACAAGATAAGAAAGACCATATAATTCTAGAACCATTTTAGATGCTAGATTTAACAGAACACATGATAATAGAATTCACAAGATCAATAATCCATACCTTTTTCAAAGTACAGCCTCGGGTAAAATATCAACCAGAACCCTATGACCCTAAGATAGAATTACTAAACTATAGGATTAGCAACTTCCTACACCCTAGCAAAACCACATCATTGACATTATAAATACTATCAACATACATGCATATGTATCAACACAAAGAAATCAATCGGCCTCTAGTTTTTCAAAAGTCGCTAACCCCTAGGATAGATCCGAAATGTTCTATTTATAGTGAAATTTAGGGTTTTCAGAAACTAGGGCGTAACGAGCCGTTATGATGTAACAGGTCGTTACCGTCTGTTTTTGTCAAATCTTCCAAATTTGTTATAATTTCATTCTTGGTCAACAACCTAAGTAGAGGAATCCGGTTCAAACATAGGACTTCCAAAATTTTCCTTCAAATTCTTCAACTTTACCATTTCGGCCCTTGAATTCCTGATTTTACTAAAACTAGACAACTTGATATTAGAACTAACAAGAAATAACCAGTATTTGACCAAAAGATGTGTGAAAATGCATATAAAAATATGTTACATTTGAAGCACATCAAGACACTAACAGAATATGTGTTCACATTTTGATTTGCAGGATGTGGAATTCAGCGACGATGGGGAAAACGATGAAGACTGAAGTGACTTGAGAAGTCGACTGAAGCTAGAGATATAAAGGAGTTATTTCGTCATTTAAACAATTGTGTTTTGTTTTAGAGACATCGTTTGTTTATACTTTTGTTTGCAAATATTTACCTTATGGTTTGAGATTTTATTATTTCTACTATTTAATATTTGTTTCATACAAAAGGCAAATCTATGGGATTGATATCCTCTCAATGACGAATATATTGTCTTTTATGCATGAATAAGATTCAAAGTATTAAAGTTTATCATGTAAACAAATGTTAGCATGTTAGAGATTTCTTGAGAGATTATTTTAAAAAGAAAAGCAACTAAGTGTGCAAACGTAGTTTGAACATGACTAACTAGTAACGAGATTGATTGAAAATCAGATTCGCTAACACTTTCATGAAGATGCAGCAAGGTAAAGACAATAATACAAAACTTAATTGCATCTCTTCAAGAGACCACAAAGAATAGCAGATTCTTGAAAATTAAGTAGAGAATATGATCCGTCAAATGAGACACACTTTTGATGAGATCAGAACAAATGCCTTAGCTAGAATACTGGACAAATCATTAGATAAATCTTCTTAAAGTCTAAAAGGAAGTTTTAGTAAAGAAGGACATGACTTTCAGAAGTCAAACTAATGACGGAAGTATACAAGTATATCTAGGGTTCACACTCACCATTCCATAAGATTAGTTGGAATCTTAGAAGAGCTTTAAAAATCACTGGAACTAACAAGAGATGTTAAATTTCTAAGTCCAGCAACACGATTGCAGATACTTCATGAGATGATAATCTTACGATTAGAGATAAAAGATCTTTAAAGGTGCTAGATATGGGATATGAACTGAATAGACGAAAGGTCAGATACTTGGACAAGAGATGAGACGGGTAATGGTGAAATTTGTCATTTAACAATTCAATGGCTTCCCAGACAAATTACTATACTTAGTGAAGTATGAATAAACAAATCTTAAGAGTAAGGATTGTAGAAAACGATGTTGAGACAAGTAGGAGTTCAGCAACATATCTGAGTGAAGGAATGATAAGATCATAAAAGGAGTTTTATGATACATCAAGAGCTTAGACTAGACAAACTGTCGTGATTGATTAAAGATATGATATACCTAATCATCACATATCCCTGGACTGTGAGATGAGATCTGAAATAGACCCGTGAGCGAGTTAATAATGGAAGGATGTTGATATGAGATATCAAGATCAAGAAAACATTATGAACATTGAAAAGGAGATCTTAGAGAAGACCAGTGAAAATGGTATACCATGAATAGATCCAATTGAGGAAGAGTCCACGATTAAATAAAGCAAGAGAAAGGATAGAGTGATCTCTATGAACCCTCTTGTGTGTTCATACACCAGAAAAGATATATTGATATCAGAAGGTCCAAGCAAAATTCTGATCGTTGAGTTAATTTTCATAAGCCAAGTGAATTTTCATGAAATAACACAGAGTATGGATCCAGACTTTCATATCACAACATAAAAGAACTAGGGCAATCATCTCAATACTTAATCAACACAAGTTAAGACATTATCTATGAAATACAAAACATCAACACTTGAAAGATTAACAAAAGATCAAGATAATTGTCCAACAACAAGTACAAGTGAAATGAAAGTTTTACAATTGAAACCAATACTAAGAATGCTATGTTTGAGTTGCCACCAACCCTAGAAAGATCTTACAAATTCCCCATTTGGTGGTAAAACAAACATGACTGACAACTACCTGATCTGACCCAGTAACTTCAGCAAGAACCTCCAGTATTTCTGAGCAAGATTCCTGTAGCGGTTATATAAGCAGACAGTCTGTTCATCATACAATATCCAAAGGTCCTTCCATGAGAATTTCTTCAAATCAAAGTAGTGCCACATTTCCAGCACCCTTTCAGATCCACGAGAGAGATATCAAATCCCTCAACCACCCATGATCCAGTGTTTTAAGGTACTCAGGCTCTCTGTGGTCATCTTCTTAGCAGCAATTGCATTCCCTGCACCACCATCTTAGGAACAAGCCAAAATAGTTTGCATCAACTATCTTGTATGGCCTGAGCCTTCGAGGAATGGTGTCCAGGCGATTGTAGAATAACCACTTAAGATAACTCCTTTGTATATGACCTTATGTGGAACCACAGCTCTTTATCTTTTGAATGTTTTATATTTCTTCTTCTCTGTCTTAAGGGGGCGAGTAGAACTGACATTATAGATGGATTTTATTTATTCTTCAGCATTTCTTCCCACAAGATCATTTGTGTGGTTTATTAGATTTCTCCATCTGAATTGATTCAGCTCCCATGAGAACAGGTTCAGAAGATCTCTTATTTTGGCAAAGAACTACACGAATCCATTTCTTCGCTTGACAATAAATGCCTTGAACTCATGATCGTATTTCCATTCGAGGATCTTCATCCCATCATCTGATTCAATGTTGGGAGGCATATCTCTAAGCTTCTTAGCAGTGAATTGCACCAAAGCTTTTCGATAAGGTGCCATCTCCTTTCAATCGTCAACCAAAGTAGGGGCTTCTTTCCTTCGATGTTCCTCGACCCTTACTGCTTCCCGTTCATCCAGTTGTCGCTTGACTTTTTAATTTTCTTTGATTATGTGATTTTTGACCATTGTTCAAAGACCGGGAAGCTATTTTCTTCTGTAGCTTTTGCAAGTATAACCCTTCCTGTTTAGGAAGTCTTGCATCTCTTTCTTGTTCATTCGGCTGACTCCAAGCGTAGCTGTCATGGGACTAGGAGGAGGTGAAATATGATCAAAGATCCCTGGTGGAGGAGGCATATACTGTGTGTGCATCTCATGGATCTTTTCCCTTAGGTTGTCATTAAATTGCAGGTACTCAAACTTTTTGTCTGTGTCAGCAAAAGGATTTGCTCTGGGATCAGTTAGCTTTTCAGCAAGCTTGTAGATATGGAGGTGGTTCTCTATCTCTTGCTCATCGGTATATAGTTCAAATAGTTGGGCATCCGTAAGAGTCATCAAGTAGGATAGAGGAATCCCACGAGGAATGAGCTCTCTGACATAATTTTCTATCTCTAAGGTGTCAACGTTTTCACCAGCAAGGTCGGGGATTATCCTTATTCTTGGTTCTCCCGCATCGTTATTTGGATCATTTGGCTCAAAATGTTCAGATCCATGCCAAATTTTTGTTTGAGGATGACTGGATTTAATCATCTATTTGATAGCCTCTTCTTTGGCCATTTCATCCAGTGCCCTTTCAAGCATTTCTTTGGCAACTCTGAGAGCTTCATCCTTCTTCCTTTGTTTCTCCATTTCTTATTCAGAAACTTCTTCAGGAGTCAGTTTCCTCTTGCCTTTTTCAGGTCTACTAGAAGGACCAGCATCTTGTGTAGAGTTTAGATTATTGTTAGCTTGACCACCACTTGCACTTGTCACTGGCTGAATCAGAACAGTTTCAGGAACAGCATGAGTGGTGGCTTCAGTAGACTCTGGCACATGCTCAGAAATTTGAGTTTCTACTCCTTCTTGAATAACTTCTCTTTCTTCAGAATGATGAACTGGTGAAGAGATTGGTGACATATTTACATCATCTTGAATTTGAGGCTCACTAAACACAGGCTCAGATCTCAAAGGAGTTGGAGCTAAGATATCAGCCGGTTCTTCCTTGATCTCTTAGATGATTTCCTCGTCATATTCATCATCAGTGGTGAATTCCGGATTTATGAAGTTTGTTGCACTGGAGTCATAAATGAGATGTTTTAGATGATCAGCCAACAAGAGATCATTGTATATCTCATCTGGAATCAAACTGAAAGGTTGAGCTTGCAAGGCTTCTCTGGCTTCTATATTCTCTTCAGTAACAATTACAGCGCTTTGGCTGCTGGGGTCAGTAGCAAGGGTGCTTGCATGAAACTCGCGAAATGAATTTCTCCCAATATCCAGAAATTCAGGATCAACATTTATGTGCTTTAGTTGCTCTGAAATATCGAAGATAGCACTTGCAGGCATTTCCATGCTTATTGGCTGTTGTACTGGAGGATCCAATTGAAGTTGCAATCAGAGCTCAGGAATGACAGGCGGTACATCTGGTTCACCCAATGTTAGAGCAAGGTCTCTTCTGAAGATGATAGATTTGCTTCAAGTGCGGCACTTGAGAATCTTGGAAGTTTGAGGTCTCAGGAGGTGGCACGAAGCTTATGACAGATTGGTATATTTCATCTTCCTTCTCAGCATTTGGTTCATCATTAAGAAAGGTGTCTCCATAAGAAATGTCTACTTCAGATTCAGAAGTATCATCATCACATGATGGGAAGTCAGCAAGATGAGTATCATCTATATCTTGTTTAGTGACAATGATAGAGGATTTTGCTCCAGATTCTTTGCCAGCTTGGCTTAGACTTAGCTCCTTATTTGGTTGAATGTTTTCAGCAGAGGGAGGCTCGTCTATCATCTGATCATCACCATGATTTCCATTTCCATTACCACCCACATCATCATCATTAGCTCTGGCAATTTGATTATTTTGCAAAGCTTCAGCCAATAACCTCTTCAGTCTTTTAATTGCTTCAACTTGCTCCTTTATTTTTTTATTTGCTTTAAGAAGCTCTTGATCCTGTTCTTTGATCTTGTTAGTAGCTTCTCTAAGTTTATCAGCAGCAGGAGTATTGGAGATTTCAATACTTTGCTCCAAAGTTAGCTCTTGATGAACCAAGGAGGTATATGCCCTAGGTACAATTACATGAGTAGGAGCAGTTGGCATAGGCTGAGACTCTGATTGAATTGTCGGATCTAAGCTTGTGATGTTAATGTCAGCAGTTGTATCAATGTCTTGAATGGTTGCCTCAACCGTGGTTATGGGAGCAGATTGAACACTTTGCTACACAATGTTGTCTAGTTCAGGTTGAACAGATGATTGTATGGCAGCAGCAGCATGTAAGGGTCGGTTTTATGAGGCTTATACATTCGAATAATGGGCTAGAAATGTATTGAAAACCAAAAATTTATGTTCAGCCCAATCATCCATGATTTCTTCGGGATTGAAATGTATTGAAAAGAGGCATTTGGGTATGGCGACCTCTTTTCAAAAGACACAAGTTCGTCCTAAAAGAAGTAATTTGAAGTTGTCAGTGGCTAAATGAAGGCTGTACTCTACTTAATTGTCAGGCGTGGCGTTGTCCAAAACTTGATGGTTTGGTAAATACCCATGTAGGGTCATATACATACATAATCGATTAAACTAACAACTCACTTGGTAGCTAGTGAACATTTTTGACAAACAGTCATAGATAGACTGTGCAGGAACAATGATTGTTGGGTTTCTGACAGTGGTATACGGGTGCCCGGTGACGTTAAAAAAAACTTGACCGTTTAATTAAAACATTACCGACCGGGTTTAGTAAATTAAGAGTTAAAACGGATTAAACCGGTAATCCGTTTACGCAGCGAAATAAAATGATTTTACTAATTAAGACGCGTAAACCGTAGGTGTCGAAAACGTGTCAACAGGATCACGATCACCAAAAATAATTAATCACGCAAACACCATTTTGCGGTAAACATTTTAGCGCGAAAATAATAACGATTACATTTAATCGAAATAAAACATCTAAACTAAAATGGAGTTTAGATATACCTTCGCGGTGATCTAACAAACGCTAGAGACACCGAGGAACAACGTGACGATGCTAGGTTTTCACGGAATAACCGATCCGACGTTCGGATCAAATCGTTTAGCAAATCGCCAAAACCGTCTTTAACCGATTCGTTGAAAACTACAACGATTCGGTTTATGGTGGCGACAATCGAGCACCAACGAATAAAGACTATGACGACGTCTAGGGTTTAGCCTAGATGGACGAACGATTATGGCGACAAAGCTCGCACTCGCGATATCGTAACGACGACGACAAGGCGAGTGGTTATGGTGTCGCGCGAAACGGAGATACACTAGATCGCGACGGCGATCTAGGGTTTGATGGCGTCGGCCCTAAGAAGAGGGGCGACAGCGGCGGCGGCGACAAGGACGGCGGCGGAGGCGGTTCTTGAATGATGATGATCCACCGATGATCGTTTGCAAGAAACGAGAAGCGATCACCAACGAAAAGCTCCTACGATGAAGAGGTTGGTTGCGAGAAGGAAAAGGAGGGAGGCGGCACTAAAAGTGGCGCAGAGAGAGAGAGAGAGAGGGAGGGAATGAGCAACCAAAACCCTAATCCCTAGCTCTCCTTATATAGGCAACATAGTTGCATCTAGCCCCCTCCTTGTTTTTCTTTTTACAACCAACTATCTAAGTTTACGATTTATTAATAAGACAACTTTTATTAATAAACACACATGTCGTAAACTTCAAGACACACAAATAACTATTTATTTGTTTCACAGGTAAAACACTAATCGATAAATCGAAATGTATTTCTCCGTTTATTATCGCAAGGATAATTATTTGTAATTAAATAAATATGAAGATCAATGTAGGGAGGAATTCATCTTTTGTTTAGTTTCTTTGTAATAGTTTAGTTTCTTGTAATTGTTAGATTTTGGTAGGCTAGCGAAACTGTAAGTTACCGAGCGAAACTGTAGTTTCGCTCGGTACCTAGATTAGACTGTCTCAGTGACAGTTTCGCTTGGCCAGCGAAACTGCCAGCGAAACTGTTCACTGGACAGTATATATGCGCAGCCATTGTGCAGCCAAATGTAACTTTCTCAAACCTTTGAACCCTAATACAAGAAATCTTCATTTGGTGAGTTTTGGTGACGGCTAGGAGCTTATTTCATTATATTGTAGCTTGTTTATCATCATTTATCAATCTATTGGTTCATATTGAGATTGTTCAAGGCTAGAAAACCATTTTAGTCATTGGAAATCCTATTTTGTGTTGTTTATTTGGTTTTCTTCTCAAATACACCTTCATTTGCACTGATAAAGATCAGTGAGGACCAACAATATGGTATCAGAGCCTCTGTGCTCTTGATTTTGGTGTTTTTGAGTGTTTTTGGGTAAACTTTGAAAAATCTATTTGATTCTGAAATCAGCTTGTCTTGGACTGGAAATTGATTGAATATTGTGTGTTTTGGTGTCTTGAACACTAGGCAATCAACCGATCATTAACCCATAGTGATTTGGGTTGATTTCTGATCATTTCTTCTTCAAAAAGAGGGTTTTCTGTTCTGGGCGAAACTGCTGTTTATTCAGCGAAACTGTGCCTTCAAACAGCGAAACTATCAAGTCGTTTGGCAGTTTCGCCGGATTATCACCGAGCGAAACTACCATCACCGAGCGAAACTATTCTTTCGCCGAACATCGAGAAGCGAAACTATTGTCAGTTTTATTGAACGAAAGTTCAAACCAGTTTCCAGCGAAACTAGCTAGCGAAACTGTGTGTCATCGGGTATTTCCGAGCGAAACTACTGCCCGTGCATACAGCGAAACTAGTTGGCGAAATTGCTGATCTGGTTCAGTATTGTCAAGCGAAACTGCTGGCGAAATTACAAAATCCAGCGAAATTGTTCACCTGTTCAGGATTTCCGAGCGAAATTGCTGGCGAAACTATATCTCCCAGCGAAACTAATCAATTTGTTTTGTTCTTGGTTTGTTCTTTGTCTTTCTTATTTCAGGCTGACTTAAGATGGCGTCCGGTACAAATTCCACTGAAACTGAAAGTATCGCCCCGAATCGACCACCAAGGCTGATAAATGGCGACAATTTTGAAGATTGGAAACGATGCCTGAAATCGTTTTTCCTATACACCGATTACAACCAGTGGCTGTCGATTGTCAACGGTCCACACGTTCCAACAACTACTACCGGCGAAGTGACACAAATCAACAATAATCCGTCTTCCTTTACCGAGAAGGACCTGAAACTCATTGATCGTGATCAGAAAGCTCTCGGTGCTCTTTCTCTATGCCTGTCACAAGAAATCTATAACCGATTTGCTGAGCACACTGACGCCAAAAGTCTATTTGACGCTCTCTGTGAATTTTACGATGGCAATGAAGACCTGGTAAAGGACAAGGAAGCCCAAGCCACCAAAGAATTCAATTCTTTCACAAGCATGAAGAACGAAAAGCTGGTGGATTTAACCAATCGCTTCCTAACTGTTTCAAGCAATCTGAAGAAATATGATGCGCAACTCACTAACTCAGAACAAATCAAGAAGCTTCTGGATGCTCTTCCTCCCGAGTGGAGCATTCAGGTTCGCATGCTAAAGCAAGAAAGAAGTTTTCCCGACTACAAGCTCATGGATGTTATTAACAAGCTCAAATCCTTTGAGTTAGATGTGCAAAGGAGAGAATACAATCAAAGCATGGGTCCAACTAAAGTTTACTCTCAAAATTCTGCTTTCATCTCTACCGTCACACCCAAAGGAGCTTTCTCTCAACTTCAATCTTCACATCCTGGATCTGGGTCATCCTCAACTGCATCTGCTTCCGCCGCCAATCAGCAAACATCCCAGATTTCACCTGAATACATGGGATTGTTCTCGTTGTTTACTAACAGCTATCAAGCTTTCGCTGCTGGAGAACTTCAAGGTTCAACTCTGACTGCTGAGGACATGTACCAAGTTGATCCGGATGATTTAGAAGAAACTGACCTGAAATGGCAAATGGCCATGTTAACTGTTCGAGCTAGAAAATTCTTCGAACGCACTGGGAGAAACACATTCAAGAATCAAAATGGACGAGTTGGTTTCGATAAGGCTAAGCTTAGATGCTATAACTGTAAGCAACTCGGCCATTTCAAAAGGGAGTGCCCAAGTCCAATTGTGACTGAACCAACCTCCGAGCCTGCAACTCGCGTCATTCCTATCACTGACAAAGCAGAAGCCAAGCCAACCAAAGAAGTGGCTCTTCTGACAAACTTTGACTGGAGTGCAGAAGCCTCTGAAGCTGAGGAGGCCATCAATCAAGCTCTTGCCGCTCAAATTCAGGAACAAAGCAATGAACACACGGTTAACAGCAGTGAGAAGAAAGAAGATGCAAAGAAGGTGAATGAGTCAAAGGCAAGCACACCAGCATGCACTTGTGAGAAAGCCCTTGCTGCTGAAAAGGTAATATTGGATTTATCATATGAATCTGTTCAAGATATGTGCACTCACTCTTGTAGAACCCGTCTGTTCGGTATCTACAAGGCCAATCGATTGTTGATTGACAACAATAATGAATTGCAAACTATGAACACTCAATTGAAAGAAAATGAATCAAAATATTTTGTGAAACTAAATGAGGCATTGCATGAAAATGAACATTTAAAACAAACTCTTCTTGCTAAAAACGTTGAAATCAACATGCTTTCTGAAAGAGTAACTTTAGCCCAATTTGAAGCCTCTGAGCTTCAGACTAAGTTAGATAGATGGACTATTTCTCAAATGAAAGTTGAGGAAATGTTAGTTAAGCAACGAGGTGCTAGAATAAAAACTGGGGTGGGTATGGAGGAAAAAGAAAAGGAGCTTCCTAAAGTTTACCCTCCTCCAAGTACACATTGCTACTCGCCCACTCCGACACCTCACCCTTTAAATGATTTAATTCCCAGTGATGCTAACAATCTGCATGCAGGTCTAGAAGGAGTTAACCTTAAGGAGCTCAGAGAAAATTTTGATCATGGATATGGTGACACAAGTGGACTTGGTTGCGGTAGCCTTAAGCCTAAGGAGTCTGTTAAGAGTAGTAGTTTTCATTCAAAGAAGTCTAGCATAGACAGTAGTGTAGCTAGTAGTTGTTCCACTTCAGATAGCAGTAGTGAAGAGTCTGTGTCTGTTAGTCAAGAAAGATTTGCTTCTAATGAAAATGTTCAATGTCATGCCAGTACATCTCAAAATCGCTTCAACAAATTTCTTTCTAATCCAATTCCTTCTTTCACACCGATACGAATTTCAAAACCAACAGAAAAACATGTTTCTCAAAAGAAGGAATCATTTTTGAAAACTAATAATCCAAGAATTTCAAAAGATAAAACAAAAGTGGATTTTGAAACAAACAGCGACTCTGATTATAAAACATCAGATTCTGAGGAGGAAAGTACTTCAGATACCTCTTCTTGCTCAAGTCACAGATCACACTGTTTCAGATGTGGTAAGGATGATCATGTTGTTAAAAATTGTAAAGAAAAATTAAATCGAACAAACCATGATAGATCCTTTGGCCACAAGGTAACTAGTTTTGTAAAAGAATTCTTTGGGGGAAAACAGAAAGTCACAAATCCCGGAATTGCAAAAGTCTGGGTACCAGTTATTAAGTAATTTTTCGTTTTGTATTGCCAGGCACTCCCGAAGAACAGTTACTGGCATATTGATTCGGGATGCTCTCGGCACATGACAGGGATGAAAGACCTGCTCACAAATTATAGAATTTTGGATGGTGGATTCGTGTCTTTTGCAGGAAATAAAAAGGGTGGTAAGATGGTTGGTCAAGGAGACGTGTCTGCTGGGTCTCTTACTCTGGAACACGTCAATCATGTACCCGAATTAAAGTTTAATCTTCTGAGCGTATCACAGATCTGTGATAAGAATATTCCAGTATTGTTCAAAGCCAATGAATGCCTGTTCCTCAAGCCTGAATTTTCCGTGCCCGAAGAGATGGTGGCAATGCGTGCGCCACGCATCAATGACACATATTTGCTGAATTTGACCTCAACTGCAACTCTCAACTCTTCCATGACTTGTTTACTTTCAAAGGCATCTGTTTCTGAGTGTTTCTTGTGGCATAGACGTCTAGGACACATAAATTTCAAAATTCTAAACAACCTGGTTAAAAACAATTTGGTCCGAGGTCTTCCATACAAGGATTTTTCTGTTGTTGAAAAATGTCTTTCATGTGCTAAAGGAAAACAACACAAGAAGCCACATAAGCCTAAATTGGAGAATTCTATTTCAAGTCCCTTAGAATTGCTCCATACTGATTTATTTGGACCTATTAGTGTACCAAGTTTGGGAAAGAGAACTTACTGTCTTGTTGTGACTGATGACTATTCCAGGTACTCTTGGGTCAGATTCTTGAAGCACAAGAGTGAAACGTCTGAAGCTCTACAAAATATCATTCTGTCAGTGGAAAGCTCAAGAAGCAAGAAGGTCAAAGCAATCAGGAGTGACAACGGAACTGAGTTTCGCAATCAGATCTTTGACTCATTCTGTGCAAACAAGGGGATTCTTCGACAATACAGCGCAGCAAGAACTCCGCAACAAAATGGTGTTGCTGAAAGGAAGAATCGCACTCTTGTGGAAGCCGCTCGTACCATGCTGATTGAATCAAAGCTCCCGATCATTTTCTGGGCTGAAGCAGTAAATTGTGCGTCCTACATACTGAACCGTGTCCTGATCGTGAAAGACAAAATGAAGACATCATATGAACTGTATCATGGAAGGAAGCCACTGATCGACTTTTTTAGGCCATTTGGATGTTCGTGCACGTTGTTGAATACCGAAGCTCAAATTACAAAATTTGGAGCTGTCTCCGATGAATGTTTCTTCATGGGGTATTCTTCATCACAAAAAGCTTATCGTGTTTATAACAAACGTACTCGTGTTGTGCAGGAATCCTACTACGTGGACTGGCAAGAATCGAACTCTCCAAACACCGGCACTGGTCCCGAATGGTTTTATGATTCAGACACACTGTTCAAGTCATTCAATCTTCCTATCCTAGCTGATGCAGAAGATACTCCTCCTCTCGTAACTATCACCCCTCAACCTGAAATTCCAAAACCTATCCAATCCTCAACCCCACAACCCACTCAGCAACCCGATCTTCCATCTTCCTCTCATGAACTACCACAAACCACCGAACCCGCTCCCGCCCACCTTGACTCAAATTTCAAATCCCTAAAAGACCATCCGCATGACCTCGTCATTGGATCGATTACGGATGGAGTGAGGACTCGTCATCAGTCTGGTTTGATTAATGAATGTTTGTTTGCATGTTTTCTGTCTCAGATTGTTCCCAAGAATATAGATGAAGCCTTAGCTGATCCAAGTTGGGTAGATTCCATGCAGGCCGAGCTTCAACAATTCAGAAAGCTAAAGGTGTGGAAATTGGTGGATCTTCCAGAAAATAAAGTTCCTATTGGCACGAAGTGGGTTTTCCGGAACAAAATGGATGATAGAGGTATTGTTATAAGAAACAAATCAAGACTGGTGGTTCAAGGTTTTTATCAGGAAGAAGGCATCGACTATACAGACGTGTTTGCACCGGTTGCACGCATTGAGGCGATCCGAATTTTTCTAGCTCATGCTGCATACAAGGACTTCAAGGTGTTCCAAATGGACGTCAAGTGTGCATTCTTGTACGGGGATATTGATGAAGATATTTATGTGCTTCAACCTCCTGGCTTCGAAGATCATGAATTTCCTGACAAAGTCTACAAGCTGGATAAATCTCTGTACGGTCTTCATCAGGCACCCAGAATATGGTATGAAACGTTGACTCAGTACCTATTGGGAAAAGGTTTTACTCGTGGGTCTATCGATATGACGCTGTTCAAGAAAGAGGTGAATGGAGAAATGCTGATGGTTCAAGTGTATGTGGACGATATCATCTTCGGCTCAACCAATGAGAAGATGTGTAGAGAATTTGAGGAATTGATGAAGGAGCATTTTGAAATGAGCATGATGGGTGAGATGAATTTCTTTCTAGGATTACAAGTGGAACAAAAGCCAGATGGTATCCTCATCCATCAAGAAAAATACATTCTGGAGATTCTGAAGAAATTCAAAATGAACGACGCCTCAGCTGAGCTTACTCCCTTCACATCTCAGACATGTTTGACTCCCGACAGTGAAGGAAAACGGGTTGACCAGAAACTGTATCGATCAATGATTGGGTCCCTCATGTATCTCACAGCCAGTCGCCCAGATATCACCTTTGCTGTGTGCTACTGTGCTCGTTATCAAGCTGATCCAAGGGAATCTCATGAAAAGGCGGTCAAACGTATCTTCCGTTATTTGAAAGGATCATCCAGATTGGGCTTATGGTATCCTAAAGGTGGAAGTTTTGAGCTTAATTCTTATTCAGACAGTGATCACGGAGGATGCAAACTCGATAGAAAGTCTGTTTCTGGGGGATGCCAGTTTTTGGGGGAATGCTTGGTTTCGTGGCAAAGCAAGAAGCAAACAACAGTCTCCTTATCTACAGGCGAAGCCGAATACATTGCTGCTTCTAGTTGCTGCTGCCAAGTGCTGTGGATTCAACATCAGATGATGGATTACGGGATCAATTTTCTTCATACACCGTTGTTCTGCGACAACGAAGCTGCCGTCGGAATTTCCAAGAATCCAATTCATCATTCCCGAACCAAACATATTGAAACACGGATTCATGCAATCCGTGATGCTCAGGAAAAAGGGTTTATTGATGTTGTCCCCATCGAAACCAAAGCTCAAAAAGCGGATATTTTTACTAAAACCTTTGATAAACCCCGCTTCTATGAGCTTATTAAAATGCTGGGCATGATAACTTTTTAAATTTTTGGTAAATAAAAAAAAAAAAAAAAAAGGAGGATTAAATAAACCTTTTTGTGAATACTTCTTTAAATTTTACTTCATCTTGTTTGTTATTGTCTAAACTGAATGCCAATTTCTTTTTGTCAATGAATCAGGTGATGTTCGGAACTGAATCTGATTATCAAGAAATCAATGATCCTGCAGTTCTCCACAAATGATTCCTGGCCTTTCATCATCTGAACATAATCAGGGGAGTATTTTAGTTTCATTTACCTTGCAATTCTCTCTTAACTGATTTTGATGTCCTTACCGTTAGTTTGTGGGGGAATTGGGGGTAAATCACACTAAAATACCTAAATTTCATGAATTCGAAGCGGATTTCCTGTCAAACTTTTCTTCGATTATGTGCCTCCTTTCTAGTGTCTGTCTTTCCTTGTTGTGTCAAGTATCGATCGAATCATTTTATTTTGTTTTATTTACTTTATTGAAAATCCAAAAATAGAGTATTTATGGATTTTGGGGGAAAATTGAAGTCCTCAGAAAATTTTGATACATAAATAAAATTTCAAAACTGAAAATGAGAAATTGATCCGACCATGTGAGAAATGATTGTTTATCAACCTGCGTTATCTGCCATGGATAGAGTAAAAATAAAGGCTGCATTGTGCTTGTACGATCTTTGAGTGTGTATGCCTAATATGATATCTATGAGTAGGATATAAACATAACGCTTGCCTGATTTTGCTCTAGTTTTCATTTCTTGATAAGTGTTGCAATGATTCTGTCAATTAAGAGATGTTCTGATGTACGCATGCTTTGCAAATAAGGCTTTATGCCATTTTTACACTCGACTCAGTGGGTCTTCTTTGCGTGCCTAGGCGGCCGACCTGATCACCTGCTGATTGAGTTTTCTGCTTTATTTTCTTGGTGTTTAGTGTATATCATCGGACTTTCTCTGCGTGCCCACAAGCCGACCTGATTGTTGTTGATATACACGATTTCTGCTTTATTTTTCTTTTTTATTTTCCTAAGTGTATCGGGCTTTCTCTGCGTGCTTTGCGGCCGACCTGATTGCTGTTCTCTTAGGGTTCTGCTTTATTTTTGCATGAAACATCATGAACGTATATCTCATTTGAAAAAGAATTAAAAGAAAAATAATGATAAATATGATGACTTGTTAACATCTTTGATAGAGTGAGGCTGGGTAATCAGTGCCTGATTAATATACCTTAAGCATATCCAAAAATGTTAAATACTATTAGTGCATGCTTAATATCAATGTGATGCATTCGGGATCTGCTTGACGTGCATGCTGATTAAAATTGAAATTGAAATGTGTATGATGCGTATCGGTTGATGTGATTTCACGTCTGGATCTTTCTCACAAATTAATTTAAATTTCTGCTTGTATAGTTGTTTTAATTTACATTTGAAAAAGCTCAAAAAGATTTTCTGTCTGCGTTATTTTTGATAAGATCGATACTTTGTAAATAATTTGTCGTTTTGTGTGTGTTTGTCGGTTTTTCCAAAAGTCAAAATCAAAATTTGGTCAAAATTGAAAATTAGGGTTTCAGCGAAACTAAGTTTCGCTCTGTTAGTTTCGCCGTGTGGGTTCACAGCGAATCTGTTTGTTTCGTTACCGGCGAAACTGTTTTGTTGATCTTGTCTCGAGCGAATCTGCTCTTTCGCTCAGGCGAAACTATTGTTTCGCCGAGCGAAATTACGAGCGAAACTGTCCTCATATATATACATCCATCGTGAATCTCGGTCAGAATTACCGAAACCCTAAACCAAAAAAAAAACACGTCAAACCCCTCATCGCGAAACTCATTTTCGCTCTAACTGTTTCATCCTAACTGTTTCATCCTCTCTTCGTCATATTGATTCCGGTCTGATATTAGAGTAAGTGTGAAGTTATCATGAGAGTTTACAGCATCTTTAACCGATTTCAGATTCGAAAATTTTGGGGTTTTTGAACCGAAAGGTCAACAGGAATTTCTAGTATCTTAAACTGTTGTTAATCAATGTTTTGAACCCGCACTGTACTCGTCGTGTGGTTTTTATGGTGTGTGTAAGTTTGGATTGCGAAAACTGGGCTTAAAACGAGTTTCGGAAATTTAAATTTCAAAAATTCGCGTCCAGCGAAACTAACCGTTCTTCCAGCGAAACTGAACGAAAGTTCACGAGTTACGAGCGAAACTGTCTAGCCGTCATGCCCAAACTTCGCTGACAGTTTCGCCGTGACACGCAGCGAAACTGCTGTTTCGCCTTCAGCGAAATTACAGTTTCGTAGCGAAACTACAGTTTCTCGGCGAAACTGACCTAGTCAATGTCGCCGAGACCAATGTCGCGAAACTGGTTATTTCGCCGTGTGCGACCTTGTGGCATGTCAGCGAAACTATACTTTCGCAGCGAAACTGTCAAACTTTTGAAATTTCATATTTAATTTAATTTAATTTAATGTAAGTTCGGTTTTACTTACAAGATCTCCGTTTCGTGTGCAGACAATGTCCAATCTTAAACACGATCCTCGGAGCAATGTGACTGCCTGGCTGAATGATAACCTTGACAAATCTACCGGCTTCCGTGATTGTATAAAGTGGCTCAAACAATCTTGCATTCATTATGCCATCTCACACTCTACAATCATTGACGAAAGACACATCAAAGAATTCTGGCTGTCTGCTGAATATGATGTCAAAGCCACTCCTGAATGCATTCGTGCTAGGATCATGCAGAAAGATATCGTCATTACCATGAAAACCATTGCTGAAGCACTTAAACTAGAAGAAGATGTTGGTGATGCACCCAAGTTAAATGACATGGACGTATTGAAGGGTTTTGAAAAGCACATGGGGTATGAAGGAGGTCATTTGTGGAAGAATAAGAAAGAGATTAAAAAGTCTTACATGTCTAAAGAATGGAGATTCATTGCTCACGTCATCATCTCCTGCATTGATGACAGAAAGGGTGGATCAGATGGATTGAATTTAAACTGGGCTGAAGCTATGTTGCTGTTGTGTAAGGGAAAGAAGGCTAACATCCCCCAGAGAATATTTGAAGCTATGGTTGCAAATATTCAAGCTCTGAAGAAATCAAGATGGCTTCTGTATCCGAGATTCCTGGAGATAATTATAGAATATCTAGAACCTGAGCTGCCGAAGCAAAGCACAGCACTTGTTATAAATCCTATGCACTCAAGGATTCTATCTGATTGTTGTGCTGTAAGAGAAGATTTTTCTGGGCATACCACCTATTTAATGAAGCATATGTATTCTGCAGAAAGATATGAATACATCAAGAAGCTGATCGAAGACGAAAACAAGAGAAAAACTCAAGGTAAGGCTGGTGAGAATGTAAAGGGAAAAAGGAAACAATATGTGAGGAGTTCGGGGAAAGAAGCTGGAGATGAAATTGAAGATGAGCTCGAAAATCTATCTCGTAAAGGAAAGAACATCTCTCAAAAACAAAGTGTTCCGACTGAAGATGAGTTGAGAGCTTCAAAGAAAAGAAGAATAGACCCCAGAGCTGAATTAGACGAAGACATCATCAGAGGTGTAAATACCTCTTTGTCAAATGAATTGGGGATGATTAAAACCAAGTTGGTTAACTCTGAAATTCGGGAGAAGGAGAAGGATGATCAGATTAAACACATGAACGAGGTCATAGCCAAACAATCTTCCATGATCAAATTTTTGATGGTAGAATTGAACGATATCAAGAAGCATCTGAACTTGCCTGGTATAATGAGTGATGCTGAGATTGAATCTGTGAATGACATCTTGAAAGACACATCCGGAGCAGCGGGTGGAAGTGGTTCTGGTGAGGCTGATAAAGCAGGAGGAAGTGGATCGGGTGGAGTTGGAGGAAGTGGTACAGGTTTGAATGATGCTGATGACAATGGAGCTCCCAATGCTGAAGATCTGGAGGCTATCAACGTCAGTGATGCTAATCTATTTAGTGTTGAAACAGAACAACCTCAGCCAGAGATCGTTCAAGCCAAATTCGTGTTGATTGATGAAGATGAGGAAGAAGCTGAAATTGACGATCACTCTGAGCCAAGAAGCTATGAATGGAAAGAGCATGGTCTTACTTATCTTGCAAAGATAAGCTCGGTCAGTGAAGAGGTTCTAGAGTTCAAGAGAGATGAATGGTTTAAGAAACCAGAACTCGAAGATCAGACGCCTTTGTTTCAAAACATGGCCCAACCAAAGAGAAAGGAGTCTGATCGACACATTATCAGCTGGAAGTACAGTGAAGCAGTTCATGGATTCATGATCAAGCGAAGAGGGGGAAGTATCACTTACATCCGCAAACGAGAAAACTTCAATACCCTGCCAAGATGGGATCTAAGAAGACTGGCAGAGCTCCCCCTCCTGAACGAAGAAAAAAGCGTCAGAGCTCAAAATCTGAAATTAATGCTTCAGCAGGCAGCGAAGGACGACTTTGCGTCGTTTGGTTTCATGAAAGGAAAAAGGGTAAAGTCTACAACAGAAATTGATGAAGGTAGCGGGAAACCAAAGGTCACCCTAAAGTTCAAAGCAGCCAAGACTATGACCAGAATCCGAATTCCTGATCAGCAACTGTCAAGGCTGCAAAACTTCCAGAAATGGTTTTATGACAATCTGACTGGAGAAGCCGTCATACGAATTGGAAATGATGCTGAAATTCGATTATTCGATCCCATGGAAGTATTTTCCTTCAGCAATGATGATTTGAAAACTTTGTGCGAAAATCATATCCGATTCGGGGCTGGAGAAGACACTGCAGAAGAAGCTGGCTTGTTTATGCGAGTAGCCAACAAAGCCCGGGGCATCATAAAGGAAATTAAAGATTTAGCACTGAAAGTAAAGGCAGCTGAAGACAAAATGGAAGAAGATCGGGATCTGGCGAATCAAATGAACAAATCCTTGAGCGGACTTGGAGAATCCTCTTCACATATCCCAGATCCAGAGACTGCTGTCCCCGTCGCCGAAGAGACAATCATTCTGGGGGAACCAGAGTCTGAAACCCCAGGTGCTGATGAAACAACTGTTGTGGGGGAATCTGAAGAAACTGTCCCCGTTGCTGACACGACAACTACTTTGGGGGAATCAGGGACTCCTGATTTGAATCAAGAGCCGAACCAGAATGAAGCCGATGCTGACATGTGAAGATCCTGTGGCTGAATCCCTCCCTAGGGGGAATATTGAAGATCAATGTAGGGAGGAATTCATCTTTTGTTTAGTTTCTTTGTAATAGTTTAGTTTCTTGTAATTGTTAGATTTTGGTAGGCTAGCGAAACTGTAAGTTACCGAGCGAAACTGTAGTTTCGCTCGGTACCTAGATTAGACTGTCTCAGTGACAGTTTCGCTTGGCCAGCGAAACTGCCAGCGAAACTGTTCACTGGACAGTATATATGCGCAGCCATTGTGCAGCCAAATGTAACTTTCTCAAACCTTTGAACCCTAATACAAGAAATCTTCATTTGGTGAGTTTTGGTGACGGCTAGGAGCTTATTTCATTATATTGTAGCTTGTTTATCATCATTTATCAATCTATTGGTTCATATTGAGATTGTTCAAGGCTAGAAAACCATTTTAGTCATTGGAAATCCTATTTTGTGTTGTTTATTTGGTTTTCTTCTCAAATACACCTTCATTTGCACTGATAAAGATCAGTGAGGACCAACAAAATAATTACACAATTCCATGAATTACCGGTTAAACAATTTAAGCGGATTTTTATCTCGTTGCCCTCAGTGTAACTCTTTACGGGTCAAACCGGGTCGGGTTCTTGTTGTTGTCGGGTCTGGACAACCATTATCCAACAATGATAACATGGAAATGCTTAATATTTAGTTAGAAATTAAAGGTATGAAACACAATCGCATGAAATACAAGTTCATGGAACTAAAGTGAATGAAATACAACAACAACAACAACATACCCAGTAAAATCTCACCCTAAAGGTAGGTTCTGGGGAGGATAAGAAGAGGGCAAACCTTACCTTTACCCCAGGGGGTAAAGAGGCCGCACCCAAGGAGACCCCCGGCCCGACGAAAAGCCACACAAAAACAAAGAAGTAAACACACATGAGCGATAATAAACACATACAAGCTAACGCAGGACTATGCAATGAAAAAAAGCATAAGACGGCACAAAGAGACACAAAAAGCCAACTGAGAAATATGACAACACACAACCCTAGAAGTCCCTAACATTTATCCTACGTTTCCAAACATTCCTATCATAGATCATGTCCTCGGAAATGTGTAAGTCTAACAAATCATGTTTAATTTGTACATCCCATGTGAGTTTCGGTCTACCTCTATTTCTTCTCCCTTCAACTATAAGCCTCTCCACGCTCCTAACCGGAGCCATCAACGGTCGCGTCCCCACATGCCCGAACCATCTTAACCTCCCTTCTCTAATCTTATCCGAGATCCACACCACCCCTGGTCTACCTCTAAAGATCTCATTCTTTATCTGGTCTAACCTTGTGTGGCCACACATCCATTTTAGCATCCTCATATCTGCCGTCTCCAACTTTCGCGTCTGAGTCTTTTTTTATTGGCAACACTCAGACCCGTACAACTAAACTAAAGTGAATGAAATGAAAACACTTAATATGATGAGCACATATAACAATCAACAAAAAACTTGTGAGCCGCGCGGATCCGTTGTCTTGTTTGTTTGAATTATTATTCTTCCAGCCAGCCATAATATACGAGAGTCGAGAGCCTCGTGTCACTTTTTCTGTTCCCGAAATAAAATGCCACGATGCATAACTGCTCATTCATCTGATCTTTCTCCCCCAAAATTCACAGCTAGCAAGGTCGCCACAAATTCTGGAATAAGAAGATCACGATTGTCCCCCTGATTGGATCAAGCATTGTGTGAAGAACGGCATGGAGACGTTGCAGGATCTGATCGAAGAGGCCAAGATTCGTACAACGTGGTGGGCGATTTGTATTTTTCTCCTCGCTTTCTTCTTATCTCGTAAGTTTCTCTAATCTCATGTTCATCGCTTTTAATCATCATCATCATCATCGTGTATATCTATCTATCTATCTCAATTAAAGATCATTGTTTCTCCGGTGACTTGAAATCACTTTGAAATTGTTAAATTTTGGATCAAACAAACCAATTGTTTGATTATCACAGACAGACACCATCATTTTGTCAAATTGAGTTGAAGATGTTTTGGTGGTAGTTGTCAAAGGCGTAATGGGTGAGCCTTGGGCTAAGTAAGGTTACACCATTTTTAAGATTGTTACAGGAGGGCCACAAGGCGTTTTACCTGCGCGCCTTTGACATTAACTATGACTTTTTGCCCGGGACATGTAATCATATTCCAAAGTGGTATTTTTTTTTCTTTTTGCATGAATTTAAGATCAAAACAACCAATTAATTGTAGATAAATGTTGATCACTCAATGGTATGATTACGACAGACACCAGCAAATCAATGTGGATGAATGTTCCGGTAGCAGTTCTTCTAGTATCTGGGGTTCATGTTATAATAAGACAAGTGGAATTCCACTGGAAGCTGAGGAAACCCAAACAATCATACTTATCGCATCTAGAGAAAAAACAGTTATCTGTGAATGATTCTCGTCTTACCACATTGCCTCCCCCACCTAAATGGAAGAAAAAGATTGATTCTCCGGTAGTTGAGGCTGCCATGGAGGATTTTGTTAACAAGCTTTTGCAAGAATTTGTGGTTGATTTGTGGTATTCAGGTATTACACCTGATGAAGATGCACCACAGCTCTTACATGCAGTTATTATGGATGTTCTTGCTGAAATCTCTAGGAGAGTCAAAGAGATAAACCTTGTTGACTTGCTAACCAGGTGGCTACTGTCGTACAATAACAACTTGCTTATATTTGTGGTCTAGTCTGTACATACCAATATAACAGGTAAAAAGATGAAGTGGTTTAAAAAATGAGTTAGTGCGGTAATTTGTTGTACATACCAATATAACAGATAAAAAGATGAAGTGGTAAGACACTTCGTTAAAAAATGCCAATATAACCGCTACAGAGGTGAATTGGCAAGCCACCTCATTAGACAATGAAACTTATTCCTTTTTGAGATGGACTAGTTTGGTAATTTAGTGATAAGCCACTTCATCAGAAAAAAAGTGTCACATAAGCAAGAAATCAGGTCATTTGATGATCAAATTTCAAAAAGGTATATCTACTAAGTTGATACATTACAGAGTATAGTTACCAAATCCAAATTTTGAAAATTACACTAGCTTTGATTGTGAATCAATTATGCATTCCATTGTTTTAGGGATGTAGTTGATTTAGCAGGGGCTCATTTAGAGCTTTTTAGGAAAAACCAAGCTGTAATTGGGAGGGATGTTATGGTGACATTATCTTCCGAAGAACGAGATGAAAGATTAAAACACCATCTAATGGCTTCTAAAGAGCTTCATCCAGCTTTAATATCTTCAGAGAGTGAGTACAAGGTGTGAGTGGAGAGTTTTATTATAACAATTGCTAATATCTCTAACTAACATTTTGCACAAGTTATTTAATGTTGCTTCATTTTGTAGTTTCTTAAAGGGGTTATGGGGGCGCTTTTGACTGCAGTTCTTAGACCACGAGAAGCGCAATGCCCTTTGGTTCGGTGCATTACACGTGAGCTTTTAACATGTTTGGTAATGGAACCCGTAATGAGATTTGCAAGCCCTGGGTGAGTTTTAAGAATTAAAGTAGGGGTTTTTGGGATTTTTGCTAATTCAAACAGATTATAAGCAGAAGCAGATGATCAATTTACTGAAATGAACTTACTTTACCATATGGGTAAACTTGTAAGTTGTAAGTTTGAATCTACAAAGAGTAATCAATTTGAAATAAGCAGTTTCAAATTTCTTATTGAAAACATCTTATTTCACCTACAAAACAGATAAAGTGTTTATCTGCTTTTAATAACACAATTAGCGGAAGATAAGCTGTATAAATAAGTAAATCCCAAACACCCAATTTGAAAGAAAAAAACCTCAAAGTTTCAAAAAATCTAAGATATTACCTAAGATAACTGCTTTTCATAAGGCTGCATCAGGAAGAGAGAAATATGGTCAAAGTTATTAATACATCAACTGTCATGTCATAAGCTTCATTTTCACTTAGTAACCGGGTCAGGTTACCTTAAACCAAAACCTTTTGAAGCTGGTTACCTTAAATCAAAATTTAGAAACTTTGATGGCATTTTCTGGGCTAAAAAGGTTGAACTTCCTTTTTACGCAATTGTCCCTTTTCTTAATTATAACTTATATAATATAATGTATGTGCTTTCAATCCTGTAATTTTGCATTTTATACATATTCTATTAACAGGCGTATCAACGAGTTGATTGAGGTTATTTTTCTTGCCAACAATACTAAAGAAGGAAAAGGTGCAGGTGATGATCAGTCAACTAATGTCATAGGTCACAGTCAAACCCCAAATCAGGAAAAAAATCAAGATTCAGATTTCATGAAAAATGGGCCTTCTAGCAGTCAAAAGAATGATACAACTAAAGACCAAAAAGAACCGGTTTTAAACCCACCTGAGCCCATGTCTTCTGGTCTGGTTCAAGATGAACCGTTGAACCCACCATCCTCTGCTTGGGCCCGGGTTCTTGAGGCTGCAACCCAAAGAAGAACAGAAGTCCTTCATCCTGAAAACCTTGAAAATATGTGGACCAAAGGAAGAAACTATAAAAAGAAAACTCATAAGAAAATAGAAGGCTCCGGAGTAAATGAATATTTTAATGATCAAACAAGAGAGCATAATCTTGATGAAATTTTGTGTGATCAAAGCAAGACATCTGATCCTTTCGATTTAATTGATGAAAATATTTCTAATGTTCTTGGAAGTAAATCTAAACTGGAAAGATCAAATAGTGTTACTGACATTCAAAATCAAGTTCGTGGATCGATCATTTCGGAGTTGTATAGAGCAAATGCTGGAGATAGTGATGTAAATAATATTAATAATGTTTCTGATAAAGTAACACGTGCCGAAGGATATGTTCCGAAGCTTAGATGCCGGGTAAGCTTATTTTTAAGAACTTTCAATTCAGAAGCTACTAACATACTTTTTTTTTTCTTTCATTCGTTTCTTTTTAGTCACTGTACTTCTTTGTACATCCAAGTCATTAAAAGATGTTTATGTCTCCCTGATATTCATTATGTAACTCATAATTCAACAATTTTGTGTAAAATTCAACATTATGTATGAATCTAACATTTTTGTATGTAAACTTACTTTTTATAAAAGCTATAATTTTAAAAAGCTGGTTGTTGACCTGCAAAATGAACCAAAGGGGACAGAAGACCATCTTCTAATACCTCATGTTTAAAAGGAAGTTTGGTGACTAAGCAGGACACACTAAAAGGTGTGTTGATATTTTATCATAAAACCCTAAATTTGAAAATATCTTTTGAAAAAAATGTAATGATTTTGAGGCTATGTTCATTTTACAGGTTGTAGGAGCATACTTCGAAAATCTGGACTCAAAATCATTTGCAGTTTATTCAATTGCGGTTACAAATGCTGATAACAAGACTTGGTTTGTCAAAAGAAGGTATTGTTTCTGACTTTCTGATCTCTTTGTTGTTGCTTATTAATATTAGAACGGTTAATTTGCTTATTACATGTTGATAGAGCAATAAGCTGTTTTTAGTCTGCTTATCGAAGATGTCTCTGATTATCTAATTATTTGATTATTCAAGGTTAAATAAGCGCGTTATACCAGCAGCAACAAACTAATTATTTAAGGGTAATGGAAACTATATATTTGTTAATCTTCGAACGATGATCACTTCGCTGATCATCAGAATGATCAGACTTCTTTACTTTATTAATCATGCGATGATCACAAGTCTGATCACCATTCATCCGCTGCTTTAATTTTGAGAGCATACTTGATTTGGAATGGAATGAGTAATCCGTATACGAGATTGTGTGCGTAAAGGAATTTGAGAGAATTTTGGAAACTGAATAATTTTGATAAGGACGTAAGTTTCAATTACAATCAGCCCCCCTATTTAAATGACTCCTTCTAACGGTAAAACTAACACCGTTGGAAGTTAGACGCTTTAACCGACACAACTACTAACGGTCCTAATGGAAACCGTTAATCCAACAATCTATTGGGCTCCCGTGTTAAATACAACCCAAGGACTTGGCCTCCGGCCCATAAATATATTGTTCGACCCGTTAACTAAATAAAACAAATACAAAATGACTAAAACGATTTACTAACAATACACCCCCTAAATCGTTCATGTCGTTGCTGCTACTTTTCTTCAACTTTCAGGTTCAAGGAGGATGTAATCCTCATCAACGGACTGACCTGCTGCTGCCTCCTCTTCTTCGGGCTCACTTTCTTCGATTCTTTCTTCTTCATGCATGCCAACAAGTCCTCCACTTGGTCCGCAACCGGCTGGAAAATCTCGAACTGCACTTACACACCTTTTCTTCCACTTTGGAATCTCTTGACCACTTTGTTCTTCTTCTTTTTCTTTGGCAATTCGTTCTTTGATCCTCCGTTCTTCCTCCTTGCACCTCCTTATGTCATCTTTCTCCTTGTCGGTGTAATGGATCTTGTTCTTTGCTTCATGGTAGTAGAACTCGAGCAAATCCAAATATTTCACATATGCCAAACGTATCTCGTTTCCTTTACCAAAACCATAACCCATATCTCTACCAACTTTGTTCCATGCTTTATCTTGGCATACCATCTCGTACCCTCCTTCTCTTTGTACCGCCAAGTAAAGGTTAAGGATATCTATCCTACTTCCATCCGATAAAGTTGGTGGAAAAGACTTGTTCCTTAGGATTCTAAGGTAATCTTTAACGAACCATTCCACCAAATTTTCAAACTCCGTATGAAAGGCAAACTTGTGTTTCATGAATAAATCATGAACCTTCAAAAGTTCTATGAAATTGATACAACTATTCACATTCTGATCATTAATTAAAACAATAGACTCACCGGTCAATGTAGTGGGCTCGTAGTTGATCCTATTCCATATGTCTTGTCTTTGCAAATCGTGTATCATGTGTGGTTCCCTTTCTATTAGTGATAGATATTCTTGAATCGCTTGCTTCTCCTTAACAAAGAAGTCACCACGTTCTCCTTGTATCACACCCGAATCTACATCATTTTCATCACCCCCTTCAACGATGATGTTAAGAGTCTCATCCTCTTGTTCTTGTTCACGCCCATCATACCAACCATGTAGATACGCTTCGAGTGCATCCCTCTCTCGTTCATACTCCATCTTTTCGGTTAACCTTTCGAAATACCTCTCCAAATAGGCTTCTTCGACATCCACCAAGGCACCCATGTTAATGGGTTCTTCATACTTCATCTTCCTTTTAATCATCCTTTCGATGTAACAACGTTCTCCATCGAATACAACCTCCAAACCTTGATGTGTTAATTGATCCAAACTAAGGGAATTCTTTGTGTGTTTGGGTACATAATACACACATTGAATCGTGCGAATAGAGTTCTCCACGATCATCTTTATCTCACCGATTCCATGTATGAATATGAAATCGTTTTCCCCTTCGATTGTATCCACTCCGAAAGTTCCTTTAAATCTGCTAAACATCGCTTTGTTTCCACACATGTGATGCTTCAAACGAGTATCTACATACCACATCTCATTCCAAGGACCCCCATCGGTCCCATGTACCAAAAACTCCACTTCTTTGACAGATTTTGGTATATCTAAATACTTACATGGAAAAAATAGCGCGCAATGCCCGACGTCATCACACACGTAACAAGTAGCCACTCCCTTCTGAGTTTTCTGACTTCTCCTTGCCCGTGAACCCTTCTTTCTCGAACCCCTTGCCCGTCTGGCCTTGGTTCCACTCTGCCCCTCATCCACCATTACCGACTTGCCCTTATCTGCAACCCTATTTTGCAGATTTAATCTCGAAAGACCCACTGTCACCCCTTTGCCTCTTGCATCGGTCTGGTCAACATGGTTACTGCCCTTCGAATCAACCTTCACGCGAGGAATCACACCCCCTTTTACAGCAATCGATGATGATGATGGAGACTGGTCTGTCTCTTCGCTAAGAACAGCCCCCGAACGCCACTGCACTGCCCTATCTGCCCTCCCTGGATCGTTCCTTGCTCTGATGCCACTGTTAATCTTCGAACGATGATCACTTCGCTGATCATCAGAATGATCAGACTTCTTTACTTTATTAATCATGCGATGATCACAAGTCTGATCACCATTCATCCGCTGCTTTAATTTTGAGAGCATACTTGATTTGGAATGGAATGAGTAATCCGTATACGAGATTGTGTGCGTAAAGGAATTTGAGAGAATTTTGGAAACTGAATAATTTTGATAAGGACGTAAGTTTCAATTACAATCAGCCCCCCTATTTAAATGACTCCTTCTAACGGTAAAACTTGTTGGACTTAATTATTGATCAAGTTTGACACACAAAGTTACGGGTAGATTATGTAATTACTAGAAAATATAGTTTAGTATCTTTGTGTATTTGTTATTAGTTCAGGGGTTGTAAGTGTCAAAGTTGAAAGTCTACAACCGCTTTCAACCGACTTCAACCGCCATGTCGTATGTATATAAATATCGATGTATAGGCATAAACGATGGAATCGAACGTGATGTTCGATCAATGAAAGTTCCGGTTTCTCTAAATTGTGTTCATTCAGTATTCTTGATGATTCGATGATTGATTGTTGTTCAAAAGATCCGTGTAGGGACCAATAAATGGTATCAGAGCCGAAGGCTCTATCAATCGATCGATATCATCATCGTTGTCGGATTCGTGTTTGTGGTATTCATCAAAATATCGCAGATTGTTTTTCTGTTTTAAACCCACTGTTTGATCACATCTTTAAACGAATTGGAGTCGTTTTTAGTTATCGCAATCAAAGGGAACAGAGGAGTGTTGATCGTTTGATTGGCGAAGTCGCGGGATACCGGAATCGTGTTCGGTGTCGCTACAGTAATCGGACAAAAGAAAGGAACAAAGGGGGTTTCTTTTTTGGGGTTGCTGTTTGTGATCAGATAGTAAGAAAAAAAGGATCGAAGGGATTTCTTTTTGGGTTTGTTGTTGCGATCAAAAGGAAAAAGAGTTTTTTGTTTTTGATTGCTTGGTCTCGATCGAACAAAGGAGGAACAAAAAAAAATTCTTTTTGTTGGTTTCCTTGATCGGACGAAAAGGAGAGGACCAGGGGTGGTTTTTCCTTATTTTGAAATCATAGGATTTCAATTATTTGCAAGACAGGAAAATCGAAGGGAGTGCATCGAGATTTTTTTACGCCAGACGGGTGTTGTTTTTTCGGTGCGTGAATCCGAGAAATTCAAGGATCAAAGTTGAGAAAACTTTGATTAAAAGAACACGAGGAAGAAATCGAAGTTTGTTTCCAGCGGGGAGACAGGCGAGTCTCCATCATCATCATCGGTTGCATAAGGGAGGAATGCGAGTCCTCGAGAGAAACAGGGTTCGAAGGGTTGTAACCACGGGGGCCAGACGGGCCAGACCAGTGCGAGAGGCAAAGGGGTGACTGTGGGTCTTTCGAAATTGAATCTGCAAAACGGAGTTGCGGATAAGGGAAAATCGGTGATGGTGGATGAGGGGCAGAGTGGAACCAAGGCCAGACGGGCAAGGGGTTCAAGAAAGAAGACGGTGATTAGCCGTACAAGAGAAACCAAGACATGGAAGATCAAGAAGCAAACTTGGATCAACAATTAGGGGGGTGTATGTTGGACTTAATTATTGATCAAGTTTGACACACAAAGTTACGGGTAGATTATGTAATTACTAGAAAATATAGTTTAGTATCTTTGTGTATTTGTTATTAGTTCAGGGGTTGTAAGTGTCAAAGTTGAAAGTCTACAACCGCTTTCAACCGACTTTAACCGCCATGTCGTATGTATATATATATCGATGTATAGGCATAAACGATGGAATCGAACGTGATGTTCGATCAATGAAAGTTCCGGTTTCTCTAAATTGTGTTCATTCAGTATTCTTGATGATTCGATGATTGATTGTTGTTCAAAAGATCCGTGTAGGGACCAATAAAACTAACACCGTTGGAAGTTAGACGCTTTAACCGACACAACTACTAACGGTCCTAATGGAAACCGTTAATCCAACAATCTAGACATCGTTTGGACTTTTATTTACGGGTTGGGCTCCCGTGTTAAATACAACCGAAGGACTTGGCCTCCGGCCCATAAATATATTGTTCGACCCGTTAACTAAATAAAACAAATACAAAACGACTAAAACGATTTACTAACAATATTCACCCTTCTTGAAATCTAATATGAGAGACATTTGCTCTTATTACTCTCACTGTCTCGTTTTATTCACCAAAATTGTTTTTAGTTTATACTCTTCAAACTATCAGAAATTGCCAAAAACTCAAATTTAGTAAACCTTCAAACACCAAAAGCACATACAAACACAGTCTTCTATTAACCCATTTCATTGCGGTTAATTATTATCTGATGTTCATTACTTAATTTCAGATAATCACTTTGAAAATTCATCCAAACACCTCCTCGGTAATTTTTTTTTTACTTTGTTAGCAGATACAGGAACTTTGAGAGATTGCACCGACGTCTTAAGGACATTCCTAATTTTACGTTACATTTGCCTCCTAAAAGAATATTCTCATCTAGCACAGAGGATGCATTTGTTTATCAACGTTGTATACAACTCGATAAATATCTTCAAGTATGGTCTTATATTTTTATAATTTCCAAAAACTGAATCTCTTGGATTGAGATTGAAATTTTCTTTTTATTGCAGGATCTTTTGTCTGTAGCCAATATTGTTGAGCAACATGAAGTATGGGACTTCTTAAGCCTGTCTTCAGAGGTGTGTATTATTTTACATACCAAAACATGAGAATTCAACTAAGAATATTTATTCTTAAGGGTGAGAGAGCCGAGTTAGCCTCATACCTTGTAATGGTTTCAATCCGTAACAATCGACCATTCTTAAGGGTCAACGTCCTCGTTGGTTACGGCTGGCTCCATCTCAGCCACCACTCTGAGTCCTCGTTGGTCACGGTTGGCTTCGTCAAGGCCTCCACTTCGAGTTGGCTCTGATACTGCTATTACAGACCAAACATGAGAACTCAACCTAAAAGACTAGTCTAATGGGTGAGAGTACCCATTTGGTCTATAAACCCCACATCAGTTGCCTATACCACCCATGTGGGACAAGTCTCATACCTTGCAGTGGTTTCAATTCGTAACAGTGTGTTTATGTATACATTTGCTTATGCTAAAATTGAGTATTAGTACTTTTAAAAGATAATACCAATTTACTACCGCAGAGTTATTGTTTTGGAAGGTCATCATCTGTTGTGAGAACCTTAGCAGGTATGTTGTTAGTTCCTAAAGTGCTTAATATATATGATTATTACTTTATTGTGCAAGATGCACAAAAGAGAAACAAACTTTTTACTTCCTTTTTCTGATCATAGCATCCAAGTTACATTTATTACCATTTGTAGCAACTAGCAATGATCGACCTGTTCAACCAGTAGCATTAGCAAGTAATCTTTTTTTTTTTTTCATTTTTAAAACATTTCTGACATGGCAAAATATATTTTATATTACCATGTAATCTGTATATGTCGCGTGGGATTTCATTCAACATGTAATAATTACTTTTAGGCAAGAGCTGAAAAAGCTAATTTTTCTTTATTATACTTGTAAATCAAACTTTTTTTTACATATGTGGCAGCTTGCATATCATCAACAAGTGTCACGTCATGATTTTACCTGTACAATAAGTTTAAATGAGGTTGATTGCTAGAATTGGTAATAGCTACCCCCTACCAGATAAAGAGAGTATGATAACCAAAACCAACCAGTTGTACTTTTTACTATTTGTGACATTTTCCTTTCTTGGTCACCAGTCAATGTGGATGATGCTGTGAATGATATTGTACGCCAATTCAAAGGGGTTCCAGATGGCTCAATGAGAAAAGTTGTGGGCCCGTGTTCACCATCTGAATCTTCTTATTCAGTTGCTAACAGAAATGCATCATTGAAAACTGATTCTGTTATGAAGCTAACTACCTCGGATTTGGCTAATGGTTATTCTGACAATGAAGAAGGTGCAAAAGATAGATTACTTCCCCTTGAAGTAAAAGCGGGGCCTTCTGCACAAGCTAATGAGCAAATTTCGGAGAAAAGTGATGAACAAAATAGAAATAGTTCAGAGGTTCGATCTGAAATACTCAGTCTTGCTGCAAATTTCCCTTCAACTTCTGGTCTTAAGGAAGATCCACTTGGTGTGCCTGCAGAGGTAAACTGAAACTTCCGAATAATTCTTTATGGGCTTACTGTAACAAGAAAACAAAGAAACTAACATATTTCACTGAAGTATAGGGTCTAATCCTTGAAAGTATTTCTTGGTTGATTCGATTCTCCAAATCTGAAAATGCGGTTCACTCCCAAAAAAATTATATTACATGTGCCAAAATGGGTCGGCTTGTGACACAAAATGTTTCTTTTCCAAATTGTTTTTTATTTTGTTTTTAAATGATGTTACATATGAATACAAGTTTAATAATTTATTTTTTTATTAAAGCAGTTTTATGCAGATTTGATTTAGTTTTAGCTTTGTTATATTGAAGTTTTGATCCCTTGTGTGATTTTTCATCTAAATCCATTATTTTTTTCTGCATTTTTTCTTTGCAGTGGAGTCCACCAAATGTAAGTGTTCCCTTGCTAAATTTAGTGGACAAGATATTTCAACTCAACAGACGAGGCTGGTTAAGGTTTTTGCTATTTTCTGCTTATTTCTATTCAATGTTTTAGCATCATTTGGTTCTGTTGGACAGTGGGTTTGGATTGATTTGTGCAAAGATTTGTGACAAAGGAGAACACCGAAAGATTTGGAGGGAAACAGATATATTTGAGCATTATGAACTTTACCGATATATGGTTCATTATTTATACACTCTTGTTGGCGCCAAAACCAACCATTGTGTTGGTTGAAAATGACCGCCAACATGACCCTTAACATGCCTTAGCCAACGCTACCTAGGACTTTAAATAAAATGTTACATAATAAGTTTCTATACCCCAAGTACATGAATTACATATTCCTAGTATAGCAATTTTTAAAACGCATCAAACCTAACAGTTAATATTGTGTATGCAGACGGCAGGTTTTTTGGATATCAAAGCAAATTTTGCAACTAATGATGGAAGATGCCATTGATGATTGGCTTGTAAGGCAAATTCATTGTCTTAGGACAGATAATACTGTTGCTCAAGGAATTCATATGATACAAGATGTAATTTTCTAATTAGTTTATATATCTAAATATATTTTATCTAATATTAACCAATTTAAATAGTGTTCCCTTGTCATTAGTTTTTTTTTTTCTTTCTATAATGTTAAAATTAAGTAACCAAATGGAACAAACATAAAACTTGGTTGCTATTTAGTAATTTTTCTTTTCAATTTTGACATGAAGCACAAGATAATTGTGAAGAGAAAAAGTCACTAAATAATGGCCACATTTGATAATCGTTCCATTTAGGTCACTAAGTTTAAGAATTTCACAACAATGGAACAATATTTTAACTCAAGTGGTTTTGTAGTTGGAAAAATTGTGAGTGACTTTATTGGAACAATTATAAAACTTGGTTACTATTCAAAATAATCAGTATTTAATATATTACTATATTAGTAAACTAATTTGAAATGTTGACTTTTGTTAGATTCTCTGGCCTGAAGGCACTTTTTTTCTGAAATCAAGGGAAATGGATTCTTCTCAGTCAAACGAAGGATCTTGCAGCTCTGGCAATAAAAATAATAAACAAGGGTATTTTGAGGAGCAGCTTGAAGCTGCACGTAGAGCCAGTGATATCAAGAAGATGATATTCAGTAAATATTCATTGTTTTTCATTTCATTTAAATGCATTTTTGTTGTAATTATTATGTTTACTAGCAAACATGATGGTCTTTTCTTTTTTGGATTTCAGAGGGCGCACCGAGTACATTGGTTAGCTTGATTGGACGTAAGCAGTACAAGCGAAGTGCTAAAGACATATATTACTTTCTCCAGGTAAAATACACACTCGTATCTGCAAGAATACATGTGGCAAGATGGTCTTATACCTTAATAGCCCTGAGATACACGACTATAAGTCGCGCATCCACGTTTACACTGATGGAAATTTTTATACGTGACTCCACTTGACAACCTGAATAAATCATTAAGCTTTGGACATTGATAATTTCATAAAACAATGTGAGATTAATCATATTCATCTACCTATATCTATGTATATATTAAGTTATAAAAGTCCAAGGGTTAGTTGTGTCATATGTCTAAAGTTAAAGTCTAGTGTCAAACTGTAAATATGTATCTAGTTCAGGGGTCTGTTTGTCAAAACTGGAAGTCTATAACTTCCCTGTATGTGTCGTACGTATATATGTATTGCGATGGGCAGACCATCGACAACACAATTATTATCATATACAAAGTTTCAAGTTTTAGTCAAATTCTCTCTAATTCTGTGTAATCGATCGATCCTTAATCCAACATTTGGCATCAGAGCCACGTTTCACAATCGATTACACTTTCGATTTCAAGATTGAAGATCTGAAAATCATCCTATTGTTCCTGCCGTTCCTTTTTCAAATCGATTTGCAGATTGTTGTTCTTGTTGATCGCGATTAACAATTCGAAAGAGATCTTGATTAGGGATTGATCGAATTGCAGTGTGGAATCAAGGGATTGCCACATATTTTTTCGTGATTCAAAGGGCCGAAAATCAGATTTTTTTTCGTCCCTGTTTTCTCATCATTCACAAATCGTTTTTTTGTTAAAACTTACAAACCCTAATCCGCAAATTACCAATTCGAAAGAGGCCAGACGGGTTGATCGAATTTAGAAGTTAATCAGGGATTGCTTCAAGATTGTGTGGATTGGAAACTGAAGAACATCACAGGAGACATCAAATTTTTCGCAAAAACCCAGAGGCTACGGGCTGTTAGTTTGTTGCGGGAATTCAGAATCATCAAATTCCAGGTTTTATCGTTTATTTACTTTGGAATTTATCTAGATTACAAATTCTAGATTATTACTATTATACTATACGAATTCTAGAAGAGAATTGCATAAAGTATATTTTTCTACTACTTTAATTTTTTCAAAACGAAGATCTTGAAAAATATGTCGGATGGTGACAACCCAAGTGGTAGTAACGCAATTATTGTACAAAAGGAAACGGTGTCCTCACCGAATTTCAAATGCCCTATATTAAAATCACTTAATTATACGGTATGGGCCATTCAAATGAAAACCATACTAGAGGCAAATGGACTTTGGGAAAGGATTGAACCGACAGAAAATACGGAAGCGGATGTCAAGAAGGACAAGACCGCAAGCGCGTATTTATTCCAGGCATTACCGGAAGATATGATACTCCAAGTCGCAAGTTGCAAGACGGCGAAAGAAATTTGGGACGCATTAAAAACACGTCACGTTGGAGTAGATCGCGTGCAGAAGGCACGATTGCAAACACTCAAAACCGAGTTTGAGTTGTTGCAAATGAAAGAGGAAGAATCAATAGATTCTTTCACTTCTAGATTAAATAACATCGTCTCACGGGCAAGTGCCTTAGGTTCAACGTTAGAACAATCGGCACTAACACGGAAACTTTTAAGTTCTGTGCCCGAAAGATTTTCACATATTGTCGCCACTATCGAACAATTTTGTGATTTAGACGAAATGAGTCTAAACGAGACAATTGGACGCTTGAAGGCTTTCGAAGAAAGAATTAAAGTGAAGAAAGGAGGACAGACAGACGGTCAAGACAAACTCCTACTTACGCGTCAAGACAACCAGTACAATCGTGGAAAAGGATCTGGGAATAACGGATCAGGAAGATTCAAGTCCTACAACAAGAAGTGGAAAAACAAGAAGTTTAGGCAAAATGATAAAGAAGAAACCTCATCTCAGAAGTCACGAGAAAATAACCTTAGCAAAGGAAACAAACCTAAGAAGGATATGAGCAAAGAGAAATGCTATAACTGCAACAAGTTTGGACACTACGCTAAAGATTGTCGTCAGAAAGATCAGATGACTGAACAATCTAATCTTGTAGAAGAAGACTTAGAACCAACACTGCTGTGGCTTTCGATGACAAGGTTGCCGAAAATGAGGAAGTTTGCCTTAATGAAGAAAAGGTTCATCCAAAGAACTACACGTCCACCAACAAGAGTCTATGGTACTTAGACAATGGTGCTAGTAACCATATGACGGGGACTCTTACACATTTTACTGAGATAGACGAGAAGATCTCGGGAAATGTTCGCTTTGGAGATGGTTCACGTGTAACTATCAAAGGCAGAGGATCCATATTGATAGAATGCAAAAATCAAGAGCAACGAGTTATATCTCAAGTTTATTATATTCCTAGTCTAAGAAGCAATATTCTAAGTCTGGGACAATTAACTGAGATCGGTTGCAAAGTCATTATGGAGAACGATACCCTATCTCTCTATGACCCTAGTAGGGAACTTCTACTAAAGGTCAAACGTGCGAAGAACCGACTTTACAACATCAATTTGAAGATCGGGTCACCAACCTGCCTAATGTCAAGTTTGGAGGATAAGGCATGGTTATGGCATGCAAGATTGGGACATCTCAATTTCGAGTCAATCAAGACAATGACTCAAAAGGAACTGGTACATGGGATACCTAAGATCAGTCACACAACCCAAATCTGTGATGCTTGTCTATTAGGAAAACACATTAGGACTCCATTCCCACAAAAGGCTAAATTCAAATCAGAAGAACCTTTAGATTTAGTCTATGGAGATCTATGTGGATCTATATCACCACCAAGACCCTCAGGAAAGAGATACATGTTCCTTCTAGTAGACGACTGTACAAGGTACATGTGGGTGTATTTTCTTAAGTCAAAAGACGAAGCTTTTGAGACTTTCAAAGAATTCAAAATTAAGGTGGAAAACGAGGTAAAGACAAATTTGAAGATGCTAAGAACAGATAGAGGTGGAGAGTTCACATCTCACGGGTTCACTAAGTTTTGCAAAGACAATGGAACTGCAAGACAACTTACTGCCCCATACTCCCCACAACAGAATGGAGTGGTTGAACGAAGAAATCAGACAATAATGTCCACAACTCGTAGTATGTTAAAGGCTACAAAAATGCCACAAGATTTTTGGGCTGAAGCAGTCAGACATGCTATTTACATACTAAATCGAGTTCCAACCAAGGCTGTGTTGAACAGTACTCCTTACGAAGCTTTGAAGGGCAGAAAACCCAAAATGGATCATTTAAGGATATTTGGCTGTATAGCATATGCCAAGGTAACCATTCCTAACCAAAAGAAATTAGATGACAGAAGTGTTAAAATGGTTTACCTAGGATCTGAAGAGGGATCAAAGGCATATAGGCTATTTGATCCAGTTAACTACAAAATCTGTGTTAGCAGAGACGTAAAGTTCAAGGAAGATGAGACATGGAACTGGAAAGAATACTTGGATGATATGGATAATGGGAATGCTGAATGGACTGACTTTGTAACGTCAGAAAAGCAGCTAGAGACTGCTCACGTTACTCAAAGAGAAGAGTCATCCAATTCAGAAGATGAATCTGAAGAAGAAGGTGCATATGAGAATGATCAGCATCAATCACCTTTTAATCATTCGGAGAATTCCCACACGCCTCATAATAGCTCAAGGACCAACACTCCTTATACATACACCTATGAGCCTAACTCATCACAAATTACGGTGTACAACTCAAACAAAAGTTCAGCAAGACCTTTCGATCACACACCACTAAAAGGTTTTAGAGACTTGGCCGAACTTACTCAAAAGGCTCCAAGTGTAGATCCACGAGGTATCTATGGAGAATTAATGTTAGCAGAAGAAGAACCAAGAAATTATAAAGAAGCTGCTAAAGATAGAAAATGGATCGAAGCAATGAATAGTGAGTTAGAATCCATAAACAGGAATAATACATGGAAATTAACTAACTTACCCGACAACCAAAAGGCAATAGGTCTTAAATGGGTATTCAAGACAAAGCGAGATGCAAATGGGAAGATTACAAAGCATAAGGCTCGCTTAGTAGCAAAAGGCTATGTGCAAGAACAAGGAATAGACTTCGATGAAGTATTTGCACCAGTAGCTCGAATAGAGACAGTTCGTCTTATTCTGGCACTTGCAGCATATAATGAATGGGAAGTACATCACCTCGATGTAAAATCCGCATTCCTTAATGGAGACTTAAAGGAAGAAGTCTACGTATTACAACCAGAAGGGTTTGTAAAACCAGGAACCGAGAAGAAAGTATACAAGCTCTCTAAGGCACTGTATGGATTGAAACAAGCACCACGAGCATGGAATATCAAGTTAGACCACACTCTGAAAACGGTCAATTTTCAGAAATGCTCATTGGAACATGCAGTCTACATAAAGAAGAGCAACACATCAACTATAATAATTGGAGTTTATGTGGATGACCTCATAGTAACTGGAGCACCAAAGAATGAAATAGATCATTTCAAGTCACAAATGGAGAAAGAATTCGAAATGAGTGACTCAGGGCTCCTAGCATACTATCTTGGTATAGAAGTCACCCAAGCAGGGGGTGAAATATCCATCAAACAAACAGGATACATAAACAAGATCTTGAAAGAAACTAATATGCTTGATTGTAACGAAACAAAGATTCCTATGGAACCAGGAACAAGACTTACAAGAACTGAAGAAGGAGAACTGGTAAATCCTACGGAATACAGAAGCTTAATAGGATGTTTGAGGTACTTACTACATACGAGACCAGATCTGAGTTACGCAGTTAATCTACTCAGTCGTTTCATGCAAGAACCAAAAGAGCATCATCTGAAGGGAATCAAACAAGTACTACGCTACATCAAAGGAACCAAAGATCATGGAATAACCTACAAGAAGACTGGAGGTTGCAAGATAACAGGTTACAGTGATAGTAGTTATGGTGTCAATACTGAAAAGGGAAGAGGCACTACAGGTTATGTTTTCTACTTTGGAAACTCACCTATTACTTGGTGCACTCAGAAACAGCAAACGGTGGCACTCTCATCATGTGAATCAGAATTCATAGCAGCCACTGCAGCCGCACAACAAGCACTGTGGTTACAAAGATTACTCAAAGATTTGACGGGATGGAAAGAAGAAAAGATAACACTAATGGTTGACAACATCTCAGCAATAGCATTAATGAAGAATCCAGTGTTTCATGGAAGAAGCAAGCACATTGACAAAAGATATCATTTCATCAGAGAATGCGTAGAAAATGACCAGATTCAAGTTGAACATGTAAGCGGAGAAATTCAACGAGCAGACATACTGACGAAGGCACTAGCAAGAGTCAAGTTTATCACAATGCGAGAACTGCTTGGCGTTCAAGATTTGAAGAATCAAGAATGAAGATGATATGATTAAGGGGGTGAATGTGAGATTAATCATATTCATCTACCTATATCTATGTATATATTAAGTTATAAAAGTCCAAGGGTTAGTTGTGTCATATGTCTAAAGTTAAAGTCTAGTGTCAAACTGTAAATATGTATCTAGTTCAGGGGTCTGTTTGTCAAAACTGGAAGTCTATAACTTCCCTGTATGTGTCGTACGTATATATGTATTGCGATGGGCAGACCATCGACAACACAATTATTATCATATACAAAGTTTCAAGTTTCAGTCAAATTCTCTCTAATTCTGTGTAATCGATCGATCCTTAATCCAACAAACAACTTAGACTTGTCATATAAGGCATTGAGCCCTGCATTAATAAGTTAAATATGATATTTAAAAAGAAAGAAATCAGAACCTGCATTGGTTGTCTTGGACTGGACAAATTATTGAAGTCGAAACCAAGATGTTGCATGTACGTGAATGGAAATAGGATACGCGACTCAGAGTTGTGTATGATGGTCTATTGGGCAGACGAAAAGATATTGTGATGCAGATACTTGAATTTTATTTACTTCACAGTTACTTTTGGTTTGTTTTCTTGTATTATCCCTATACGTAATAGGTGATACGTGAGTAAAAGTAGATATACCACCGAGGATTCACATATGTGTGAAATTCTTCTGACATGATCACACATGTATAACACGCCCAAGAAAATGAACTAGTTTAGAGATTATTTATTATCATAAAAACGTACAAAAATTGACTCTTGATTCTAAATTCGCAGTCTGCTGTGTGTTTGAAGCAACTTGGGTATGGTTTACTTGAACTTGCACTCATAACAGTTTTCCCAGAGCTACAAGACATTATATTAAAGGTTCATGAAAAGAAAAAAGAGCAGGTGGTGTAGATATGCCTCACTAATTAGATCACAAAGTTTTGATTTTATATTTTGACACATATTGTAACATTCTTTCATGGGTATTGGTATGTATGTAATTAGGTCAAAATCATTTTAGGTAATCACAAAGAAATTACTGTTAAATAATCAACCAATCATATAGTCCGAAAGAAAGTTTTCTTAAAGGGAACTCAAAAACCAAAAGAAATTACTTCTAAATGGAACTCAAAGTACAAAAGGCTACATTAGCTATATATTAAGGCAAAATTTTCCCTTATTGTCCTCCTAAACCGTCTCATAACCAAGGAGGGAAGGACTGTTGTTGAAACATATGGTTCTTATAACACTTAAACAATTTCTAAGTGGGAAGTTCTACTCTCATCCACATCTAATGAACCATAACACTCTAGTGGTATTTGAGGTCAGACATTTCTTATGAACCTATAATCTCTTTTGTCCACGACCTATGTAGGATTTTCCTAGGATGATACAGTCTTAGGGTGATATAGTCTTGAAGAGACATCTTGGTGGTAAGGCTTTGTGTAGTCATTAAGCCCCTGCATGGGGCGTTAACCGTCATGTGACGGTTCAGTCAATAAGGAGCTTTATGGCTTAAAAGTGTGTAGTGTATAAAGCCCTATAACCTCTCTACTTAAAAAAAGCTTTATAAATTATACACCAATAAGAAAAGAAAAATGGATTTAAATAATCCCAACTATTGCCTATTGGCTGACAATAATCCTACCAAACTTTTTGTGATACAAATAATTGTTCTGTCTATCCCACTAACTGACGCTACTATATGTTGACATGGAAAATCACTGTTGTAAAACTCGGCCTAAGCGGCTGCCTAGGCGCTCCTCGGACTCTTACTGAGACCGCTTTTGTCAACTCGGCTAAGCTAGGCATAGGCGGTCAACCTCGATCAACATCGGAGCAACCCGGCCTTGGCCGCCTAGGCCGAGTTGTTCTGATTTTCACCGAGTTTGATCGCCAACGACTTGCTCAGCCGAGTTGCCTTGGGCTCTTATTGAGACAACTTTAGGCAACTCGGGTGAGCAATTCGTAGGCGGTCAACCTCGGTCAACATCAGAGAAACTCGGGCAACTCGGCTAGGCGTCAACCTCGGCTCAAGATTGGATTGTAGAAGAGGAATTGGAGTCCGAAGTACCTTCGAAAACAGTTAATGAAGCTGCGGGTGATGATGAATCCTTAAAAAACCAAAGAAGTGCTAGATTGAGAGAACTTGAAGAAGATTTCGTATCCGAAGAAGAAGAGTTGAATGATAACATTGAATACGAGTAAAGACTAGTAAATGGTGATATCAATATATGATACTTTAGTATTTGAAGTTTGAACAACTAATGGTGATATCAATATTAAATTATTATTATTCACATATTTTGTTATAAATATTAGCATTTGCACATGTATATAATTTATAATAAAATATAAAAAAAATGGATTTAAATAAGTTCAACTATTCCTTATTGGCCGGCAAATAATCTCAAACTATTGACTATTGTCTCAAACTATTGCCTATTAGCCGGCAATAAGTCCCAACTATAATATTTAAGGTATCCGCGTCAGCATATAGTAACGACGGTTAGTGAGATGGACAAAATGATTATTAAAAAAATATGGCTTAAAGATAAGACTGTTTTATTACAAAAAATTGATGGGATTATTGTCAGCTAATAGGCAATAGTTAAATCCATTTTCCATAAGAAATAAGGATTAACAATGTTACCAATCACAATTCACCCAACCAGGTGCTATGGTCATCACGAGAAAACAAGGTTGGGACGCTATAGCACCGTAACGGTGTTGGGGCGCAATTGGGACGCTATGTTTCACGTCCACTATGAATAGCCTAACAAGGTGTTCTCTAACTAAAAGATTATAGATTTTAAATTTTAAAAGATTATAGATTTAAATTTGACTAAATTATAATTTTTAACTTTTATACTTTACAAAACTATGGATTTTAACCTTTATACTTTATAAAACTATGGATTTTAACATGTTTAAATAAACTTTCAAGTTTTACCCTTTATTTGAAAACTTGTTTCATGTTTTAACATTTACACTAACCCCATTAAAAAACTCAGTTAGTTGTCTAATAAATGAAGGGTAATATTGTAATTTTACAACAATAACAAAACCCTTAAACCCCTTTTGATCGAGATTTACCCAGACCTATTTTACAATTATAGATCTCTTATGACATAACTGTAGAAAAGAAATAACATACTTAAAAGGCAATCCTTACCACGTAGATTCATTAGCATGGACGAGATATGTATGAATATCTTACCGTGGCACTGGATGACGGTATCTTTCTGAAGTAAACGTCTTTAATATCATCAAAGTCACTTAATATCAAATGCTATAGATTACTGCCTTAAGGTCAAGGATGCAAGGTAACCAAAGTAAAATCAGAATCATGCACAATGAGATCATTAAAAGTAATCAAAAGTTCCTAAGTTTATTTTAACCCCATTTCATGTTCAGGACAGCGAATTTTGATTATTTCGAATGAATTGGAAAAAAATAAACATGTTGGACAGCGAATTTACCTACCTCATCGGGACACCCATAGAATCTACGTCTAGGATTTTTTTGAGTCCAAGAAGTTCGGATTATCGCTTGCTTCCCACAATTACAAAAACCATCTTTAATTTGGGGTTGAGCACTTGATTTAGGGTTACGAGATTTTGGGTTGGGTCGATGCTTCTGATCTGCGATCTGCTGCTAATCGTCCCTAATCTTCACAGTTCAAGGTTCTTTAGCAGGATATTGGAGAACGTCTGGATGATGAAGATCAACTACAACAGTGGAAGGCCGTCGTCTGGATACAACAGAAGAATGGAGATCGAAATTTGATCTCCAAGCAAACACGTCGATGTAATTCTCGTTCAAAAGATTTAAGGGTTTTGTTTTTTTAAATTACAATACTACTCCTCTTTATTAGAAAACTAACGGAGAAATTTAACTGGGTTAGTGTAAAGTTAGTGTAAATGTTAAAACATGAAACAAGTTTTCAAATAAAGGGTAAAGCTTAAAAGTTTTTTTTTAAAAAAAAGGTTAAAATCCATAGTTTTGTAAAATATAAAGGTTAAATTGTAATTTAGTCTTTTAAATTTTTTATGATACATATTGGAGTGATTTTATACTATATCTAGGAATTGATTAATAAAATAGGATTGAGGATTTCACCTTTGAGTAATTAAGCGAATACACATGTTTCTTTCTAGCTCAATTTATTTCTTTATTAATTTTTTTGGAATCAGAACATGTTTATTAAATAACCTTGAAATTACAAAGAGATAAAAAGGCAAACGTGCAACAAGCTGCGCCGCTAAACCCTTTTGTATAGCAAAACCAAGCTGTTTAAAAACTACATTCATAGATCTAGGTGTCATGACATTACTGTGCATGACACGTTGGACCCTGCCAAGTAGCTCAATGACCTCAGGTGCGAGAAAGCCAAAGGTATCAAAAGCAAATGGTATAAACACATGTTGGTTGTCAAGACATGCTTTCTAATGTTTGGTCACTTTGCTTGAAGCGGCCTATAAAGCAGCATGCCATGCTATGAAGGTACCGCACCCTAAGCTCACGAGAAGGAAAACCCCTGTAAGATCCATACAAGATATTTCCTCCCAATCCATCCAAATACCAAATTATCATAATTAACATGTTTATAACAATATTTAACAAATTCGTACAATAATCCCTTAGCTAGTTATGATCTACAATATTATGATTCTCTTACATACATTTTGGCAAGCGAAAGTCTGTGATATTATAAAAAGCAAACTTCATTTTTAATATTATAAACATATAAATAGATGCTCTGTTATGTGACAAAAATGTATACTTCAACTTTATACACAAGCACAATATATCCTTTACTTCAGTTTTAAACTTTTAAATAATCGTTACTTAACATGTGATGTTTATCAAATAATCATATTATTATATAATATAAACAAATAGGTTATCAATCTAATTATTCAAAATCATGTGAGAATATCTAGCTGAAATCTTTGGATTGAATCCTGTCTTGCCGCGTACATCTTCCATGCAATTTCCTGCATCACACGTCTATAACCACAATAATTGAGATATTAATAATCCTCACATCTTTATACGACTCTTCAAGGGTTCCAAAGGCTATATTAAACCCACTTCATTCATTTCCTTTTCATCATATATACACACACTATATATGCACAAACACACACACACACACACACACACTATATATATATATATATATATATATATATATATATGCATATAACATGTTGCATACATATATAACAAGAACAAAAAAAAAACTAAGAGATGGTAGAGAAACTGGAAATATGTGTTAACATTTTAAGGATGGGGTATGAGTTTATGATGGTGTTCTTTGGAGACTTGAAGCTTGCAATTCATCAAAGTACCAACCAACAAGGCTTTTCTTGCACTTCTCAAACTCCCTACATTGGTCTTCTTCCTTGACATATTTGTTGTCCTTTGCAATATTTTCCATTATAAATTTTTAGCATTTGTTTGTAAATTTGGAATACCAGTCATATACGAAGTTGGGATACGAGATGGATTAGAAAAGCGTTTAGTGAATTGTCTTTGTTCTTTATCACATGCGGCCTTATTTGTAAGTTTTTGAAGGAGATTCTTTAGATCCCTACTTCTAAAAGGATGTAAAAGTATTAAAGAAGGCTTGCAAGGCGGTGGGACTTCTGTTGCAATCTGAATTGCATTAGATTAGGATTGTATTTTAAATATTTTAATTCCTTGTTTGTATACGGTTCACGGGTTTTATATATACATAACCAAGTAGGGTTAGAGGGTATAGACTTAACAATTGTAAGGTGAGGTTTGTGAGATTTCCTTTCCTAATAAATCAAGAGTTATTTGATTTAACTTTGTGTGTTGATTACCAATCTTGATTTATTAGGAAAGGAAATCTCTCAAACCTCACCTTACAATTGTTAAGTCTATACCCTCTAACCCTACTTGGTTATGTATATATAAAACCCGTGAACCGACTTCCTCAACGGATATACAAACAAGAAATTAAAATAATTAAAATACAATCCTAATCTAATGCAATTCGGATTAAAACATAAGTCTCACCGCCTTGCAAGCCTTCTTTAAGAGTTTTGCCATCTTGCACCCCTCTTATTTAGGAGTTTGCCAACTTGCATCCTCCTTGTTTACGAAAATTGCTAATAATCACCCCCTAATTTTCGAATCATATTAGTGAGGTCTTCGACTCCCATTAGTTTTTGCATTTCTTGAAACTTTACACGAGCCAAAGGCTTAGTTAGAATGTCTGCTTTTTGTGTTTCGCCACTCACATGCTCCACGGTTATTATGCCTTCTCCCACACATTCACGTATATAATGATACCTCGTATGGATATGCTTGCTTCTCTCGTGGAAAACGGGGTTCTTCATGAGAGCTATCGCGGATTGATTATCAACTTTCAAAGTCACCGCTTTTTCGTTCCACCCCGTGATCTCGTTTAACACCCCCCGTAACCAAACCGCTTGCTTTGCACCTTCGGTAGCGGCCATAAACTCGGCCTCACACGAAGAGAGTGCAACCGTAGCTTGCTTTTGAGTAGCCTATGTGAGCGGATAATTATTGAAGTAAAATATTACTCCACTCGTACTCTTGCCATCATCTTTATCGGGAGAATGACTACTATCACTATACCCAATTAATTCTTTATTTCCACCTCTCTTGTAAAAAATACCATAATTAATTGTACCTTTCAAGTACATAAGAATATGTTTCACTAGTTGCATATGAGATGCCTTCGGTTCCTGCATATACCTACTTGCTATGCTTACCGAATAAGATAGGTCGGGACGCGTGTGTAAAAGATACCTTAGACACCCGATGATCTTGCGATATTCTGTTGGATCTACCGGCTCTCCCTCTTCATCTTTTGACACAATAGTCCCTGGCCCCATAGGACATTTAGTTGAGTTTGCATTCTTGATGCCTGATTGTTTTGGATTTTTGTTGCGTAGCTTCTCTGTGTAACAATTATTCCATCACATCCTTGCATAACTTCAAGCCCCAAATAGTAGGTTAATTTACCCAGATCAGTCATAACGAAATGCTCCTTCATCAGTCCTTTGAACCTTTCAATTTGTTCCGTACATGAACTGGTAACCAATAAGTCATCGACGTAGACTCCTACTATTAGTAAACCTCTTGCTTCATGCTTCGTGTAAATGGCTTGTTCGCGCTTACATCTTTTAAACCCAAGACCCTTTAGCGTAGTGTCAAGTTTAAGATTCCAAGCTCTAGGTGCTTGTCGTAAGCCGTAGAGAGCTTTGTGCAACCGATACACCTTGTCTTCAGCCCCTTTCTTTTTGAACCCATCAGGTTGACTCACGTAGACCTCTTCCTTTAGTTCGCCATGCAAGAATGCCGTTTTGACATCTAAATGGTGAACTATCCATCCTTCGAAGGCTGCTAGGGATAGTAAAAGACGTACCGTTTCCATCCTAGCGACTGGAGAGAACACCTCTTCGTAGTCAATACCGTGCTCTTGTACGTATCCTTTAGCGACTAGTCTCGCCTTGTACTTGTTAATTGTACCATCTGGATTCCGTTTTATTTTGTATAGCCATTTTAACCCAATTACCTTGTGTCTTTTAGGAGGATCGGTTAGGACCCATGTCCCATTCTTGATGATTGAATCAAGTTCGGTCTTCATAGCCATTTCTCAATCATTATTTCCTTTTGCATCACGATAACATCGTGGTTCATCATCGGCGGCTAACAATAGGTCTTCTTCATCATGAGATTGTCTTTTAACCCCATCCTCGACAACATAGTCTTGAAGCCTGAGTGGAATTTTTCTTGCCCTCCCTGATCTCCGATTGCACGTATCTGGCTCACCCAAGTTTGTAACGTTGTGGGTCTGATCTAGATGGTCTTCTTGGACCTGATAGGAATTTTCTTCTTGGTTTTGGGCCTCAACATGAGGCTGCTCCTGGGTCGTTGTATTACTCGCATCCCACTCAACTCCATCATCAGTAAGAAAATTATCAATTTTGAATTCCACATAATTTTCGTGACCCTTCTATCATTCCAAGGCCAACTTTTTGTTTCATCAAAGATTATATCTCTATTAATACAGACTCGATTAGTATTAGGGTCAATCATTCGATTGCCTTTTTTGTCGGGTTCCGGGCCAAAGTACACCATCTTCTTGCTCCGGTCGTCTAGCTTCTTTTGACCCACTTGCAGGTTTTTAACATACCCGATACACCCAAATACATGAAGGTGTTCAACGTTCGGTTTCGAGCCTTTTAGAGCTTCGTATGGGGTCTTCTTTGCAACCTCTTTTGTAGGAGAGCGGTTTAACACATAAATAACATGTAAAGTAGCTTCACCCCAAAATTCTTGAGGTACCTCCGCTGTCTTTAGCATACTTCTTACTGTGTTAATCACTGTTCGGTTTCTTCTCTCTACCACCCCGTTTTGTTGGGGTGTATAAGGCCCCGTGAGATTTCTTCATATGGCTTCTTTATTGCACCAATCGTTGAAATCTTGAGATGTAAACTCTCCTCCTCGAACGGTCCGTAATGTGCCAATCTTGTATCCCGTCTCGGCTTTAATGATACCTTTAAAGGTTTTAAAGGCTTGATCTTTGGACTTCAACAAGTATGACCACATGTACCTCGAGTAATCGTCAACTAATAAAAATATGTATTTATTTCCGGATGGAGTTTCGGGTGTGATAAGCCCACATAAATCTGCATGGATCAATTAGAGCGGTCTCGTTGCTCTAAACTAAGTCGTGTCCGAGAACGGTTGTCGTACCTGTTTTGCAACAACACACACATTGCAAATACTAGTAGGACAATTAATATGTGAAATACCGCGTACCATACCGTTCGAAAGCAATCGAAGGCCATCGTAACTGAGATGCCCATAACGTGCATGCCACACTTGACTTAGATCTTTTGCATGGGTGAGCATGCATTTAGAATCAGCTAGTTTGAAGAAGTCAGTTTGCTTTAAATAGCCTTTATACAACCTGTTTGAAGATCTACATATCTTCAACACTCGTTTTCGATTTTGATCAAATAGGAACATAAGCTCATCCTCCATTATTACTTTATACTCGATCTCCGTAGCTTGGCCGAGACTTATGATGTTGCTCTTGAGGCTTGGTATGAAGTATGATTCCTTTAGGATTATTTGATCTCCAGTTCTGCTTTCTAGGACCACCGTGCCATTTCCTCTTATCTCAATGCTTGAGTTATCACTGAATTTGACCCGCCCGGTCACGTTTCATTGAGGTTCCTAAAGAAATCTCGGTGTACTGTCATATGATTACTAGCTTCGTTATCTAAATACCACATGTTTTCAGACTCGTCTTCGTAATCGGTCGGTATCACCCTTTTTTCTATAAGGAGGATGTTTTGCTTCAAGTTGCTGTCTTCCTGTACTACTTGAACCATGTACAAGGAGGCATCATCTCCATTTGTTTCCATGAAATTTTCTTCAGGAGCTTTTCCCTTTCGATCTGGACAAACCGAGGCGAAGTGCCCGAATTTATCATAGCGGGAGCATTGCACTTGTGACCTATCCTTCTTGCCTTTTCCGCGTTCGTTTTTCTGACTTGATTCACATCCTCGTGATCGTGTTTGCTCCGGTTCATGGGTCTTTGGTTTGCCTTTGTAATTGGATCCCTTCCCATTTCGGTCACTGTTAGAAGCCTTAGAACATTCCCCATTTGTAAACATGAGTTTGTTGGAGCTAGGTCCTTATACCGGGCCCTGAACTCGCTCCTCGAAGGCTTTAAGCCTCCCCACCGCCTCTTGAAACGGCATGGTTTTAACGTCGGCGAATTGCTCGATCGAAGCAACTATCAGCATGAACTTCTGTGGGACTGCTCCGAGGAGTTTTCGTACAAGCTTCTTTCCCTCGATTTCAGCCCCTAAACTTGATGACTTAGTCACAAGTTTTGACAACTTTGCAGCAAAATCATCGATCGAGTCTCCTTCTTGCATCCTTAGATTCTCGAATTCAGTTTCAAGGGTCGCCATTCTTGCCTCACGAACCCTTTCAACACCTACATGACGAGTCTTCAAGGCATCCCAAATCTCCTTCGCCGAGTCGAATTGAGCCACCTGTAAAACAAATTCTTCAGGGATTGATTGTAGCAATAATGTTATAGCCATATCATCCTTCTTCTTGTCCGCAAGTACGACTTCGTTTTCAAGAACGTGTTAGATCCCATGCACACGAAACACTGCTTTGATTCGTGCCACCCACACGTTGTAGTTTGTAGATGTGAGCATGGGACATGAGAGAGTTGCCATGTTTTCCTTCACTATCGTCGATGATGAATTTGGTTCGGTAGACATCATAAATTTGTATGTTCTTGAACCCTTTCCTTGGGATTGCTTAACACCCAAGCCAACTTGCTTGGGTCTTCTGTCTTCGTATCCTCCAAAAAGATTCCTTTGAATATTAAAAACTCCTCAGCCGTCTCTGATACCAATTCAAGATTGGTAATCGACACACAAAGTTAAATCAAATAACTCTTGATTTATTAGGAAAGGAAATCTCTCAAACCTCACCTTACAATTGTTAAGTCTATACCCTTTAACCCTACTTGGTTATGTATATATAAAACCCGTGAACTGACTTGCCTAACGGATATACAAACAAGGAATTAAAATAATTAAAATACAATCCTAATCTAATGCAATTCGGATTGCAACAGAAGTCCCACCGCCTTCCAAGCCTTCTTTAAGAGTCTTGCCATCTTGCACCCTTCTTATTTAGGAGTTTGCCAACTTGCATCCTCCTTGTTTACAAAAATTTCTAACAAAAAGATGAAGTTTTTTAATGATACGTAATACGTTAGCCCTTAGCAACTGTATACTTTCTTGAGTAAATTACTATTTGCATCCCTGAGTTTTTGTCAGTTTAGCCACCTGCATTCGATTTTCAAATTATTAACAAATCTCACATGAGGTTTGTATTTTGTTGCCATATGAGCCCTTGGGGTTAACGGTGTTAAGTTTTTATGTTAAGTGAAAGGGCATGATAGTCATTTCACACATGATGGGTTATTTATCTAAATTTAAATGTAACTAAAAAATAAGGACTAATATTGTAATTTAATTATAATGATTAAAATCTTAAAATAACAAAACCTCCCATTTGACATTCTTGCAGACCACCCCCATTTGACATCTCATGTGCAGACCACCATTTGACATTCTTGCCCTAAAACCCATCTCCGCCGAACCACCACCATTTACCTCCGGGTTGTCCTCGTATTGCTCCGGCCTTTGGGTGGTGGGCCGATTCGGATCATCCTCGTTGCTCAACTTATCGATGACTTTATCCACCGCCGTCTCCTCCGCTGGAGTATCAACTTTTCGTCGTCCGATTTTCGTCGCCGATTGCTTGAGCTTTTTGCGAACTTTGTTCTCCATCAAATTTCAGACTGGTTTTGATTCTATTTGGTTGATTGAGAATCGAGCCATCAGGGCATCAGGTGAATTGGGGGTTATTTGGATGTAATATTTTTATGAGTTGATTGAATCTAGAATAGACAAAGAGGTTTTAGAAGGTGTATCTAGCTTGAAATTGAGGTATGGTGACTGATGTGGAAATGGATATGACCGGAGAAGATGAGTCAAAAGGTGTGCCTAATTTGTTCCTAACAAATTTGCACTTTTCATACTTTCTACTAGGCTTTAGAGCCCCACAACAACTTCGATCAACGCCGCCCCTCCTATCCATCAATCGCCGCTGCCCCTCCGACCCACCCATCAATCGTCGCCGGCGGGTTCTTGATTTAAGGCTTTGTTTTATACTTTTATTGTGTGTCGCTCAGATGATCGAGAGATTGGGGAAAGACAGATAAGGCAGAGGAACGCCGGCGAGCGGAGGAACGCCGACAGAGAGTCGTCAGCTTCATTCAAACAGAAAAAAGTGGAGGGGACGAAGGCTGTGCTCTTTCTTCTCTCTCTTCTTGTTATATTTCTTTTTAATTTACAAAACAACCCCTAAATTTATCAATGTACAAAATCAGTCCCTCATTTGTGAAATGACTAAGATACCCTTCCACTTAACAGAAAAATCTAACCCCTGTTAGTCCGATGGACTCAGATGGTAACAAAATGCAAACCTCAGATGAGATTTGTTAATAATTTGAAAATCGAATGCAGGTGACAAAAGTGGTCAAACCTCAGGAACGCAAATAGTAATTTACTCTACTTTCATTATTATATACTCTAATCTAATAGTTCTTATGATGTTGATTTCCCATTTGGTTGTTCAACCCTAATATCTTTATATTTTTGCATTTGATTAAAGTTGCCCAGATTAAAAATATATATATTTTTAGGCATTATATATTGTTGAGTAATTTTTAAATGATGTTTATTGCCATTCTAAGAATTCAATATCTTTTATAAATTATTAAATATCTTTTATAAATTAAATAAAAAAAACATCCAAGGTGTTGTGTTAGTTAGTTTGCGTGGCGACTTTTGATATAATATTAACAATGGAAAAAATATCACAACTTGGGCATTTGGTCTAGTGGTATGATTCTCGCTTAGGGTGCGAGAGGTCCCGAGTTCAATTCTCGAAATGCCCCTTCTTTTTTATAATCCATTTAATTTAATAATTGATATTGATTCTTCTAGAGTTAACTTTTATAATAATTTACCGGTTAAACCGTTGACCCATGTATTTTTTTTCCATTTAGTTATCAAGTTAGACCCAAGGAATTGTATGTAACTAGATGTCGTTGGTCGCGCTTTGCCACGGGTCTAACGTGAGAATATAAAGCGGGGATGTTTTTATTGTACGATTGAACTGTTCCATTTAATGGTTCACATACAAAAGATCTTTAAACTCTAAAAAAACATTGAAAATTTCTTCGCTTTCATCGGCTTCATATCCATTACTCCTACATCATTAGTTATTTTTTGTATCTTATCCTAAAATCTCAAACTAATAACACCAACCCAATTAAGGTAAAAACACAGTATAAATGAAGAAAAATACAACTAAACTAAACTGTTAACAACATCTTTTAATTTATCTCTCAATTCATAGTAAAACAGAGTTCAATTCGGAAAAACATGAAATCCATGTCAACAAAGTCAATTTCAACATCAAACGCTACATTCCATAACATGAACATTTTCATTTTATAGGACGTTGACCTCAGCTTTTACAATTTGGATTGTGCTGTGAACAAAATCTTGAAACGATTTTGCAACCATATGAATAGAAAATTCTACAATTTTTATATCAACGTAACAAATTACTTTCTTTAAAACTAATTTTTATACCGTACAAAATATAGAGAAAAGAAGAAGGGAAGAATACCAAGTACAAGATAAGTTGGGTGTAACATTAATAATTTCAATATCATCCATGGAGCCAATAATGCAAAGATGTAGAATGCCGACACAGTCTATCTTCAAATGCTTAAAATGCTCAAAAAGCTCTAAAACACAATCTTTCATACACATGCGAATGGGCTCGGATTTAGATCATCATAGCATCATAAGAAGCACATACAACCTCAGAAAAAGAATAGAAGACAAAGATATACTAATAAGTTATTGATTTTTGGAAAATACCATGTTGATCGAATCCTGAATCGTTAGTATAAAATACAGATAATAATAATAATAAAGATTACCTGTAGTGAACTGGTTGAGATCAGCAGCGGTAGGGTTGTCCATCCTGTTAGTAGCCTTGGTTCCCCTTTAGGGTGTATGTCAATGATGGGATGAATTCGTGAGGGTTCACGAATTTAGCGAGAGAGACGAGAGAGAGAGAGGTCGAATATTATGTAGGTGATTAACCTTTTATCTCTTCAATAAGGCTCTATTTATATACACCCAAGGGGAAACCCTAGTCTATCTAATAAGGGCAATTACGTCCATCAAATAATGCCAGATAGGGCTAAATAAGTAATTGACTATTTAAGATAAATGATTAAAGGACATAATAAGATTTATATATATATATATATATATCCGAAATATATATATATATATATATATATATATATATATATATATATAGTGAAAAGTTCATTGTAGACACCTCCATAAGTGTAGACAGATAGACACCTCTTTTCACCATTAGATCTCATGATCTAATGGTTATGATTAATTTCTTTTTTCTTTTTTTTTCCTTTTTCTCGCTGTTCAGAAAATTTCACATGTGAAATAAAGTAATTTCACATGTGAAATAGGGTGTCTACCTGTCTACACTTATGAGGGTGTCTACAATGAACCTCACCCTATATATTATATATATATATATATATATATATATATATATATATATATATATATATATATAAATTACGTCTTACATTCTCCCACTTGGCCGAATGATCATTTATATGAGGTATTAGCTAAGTCTGATCAGAATTTAACACTCATTTCAATTTTAAATCAAAATTGCAGCAGAAAAATACAGTCATAGAGTTGATTATCCAACTCAAGACCCCCATTAATCATACTACAACCCTAAATTTAAAATTCAACATAAATTCAGAATCAATCACAAAATAAGCCCTTAACGTTGATTTATAATAAACTGTCTATATGTCAATAATGCATGCATAACATATTTAGAGACAAAATCAAACGGAAGAAGAAATTAAATTAAAATAAGAAGTATGATATGCTAGTTAAGGTCTTTAGTAAAGCCCATTCTCGAAACAAGTTCTTCGAATACTTTAGTTGGGAGACCCTTAGTCATCGGATCCGCAAGCATATCCTTAGTACTTATATACTCAATACAAAAAACATTTTCCTCAACTCGTTCACGAACGAACAAGTACTTTGTATCGAGATATAGTCCAGCGCCAGTCGAACTGTTACTGTTCGAGAAAGTAACGGCAGCCGAATTATCACAATAAAGCTTCAATGGTCTAGAAATGGAATTAACAATTATAAGTCCAGTGATCAGGTTTCTGAGCAACATTCCATGACAGGTTGCGTTGTAAACAGCAATGTACTCTGCCATCATAGTGGATGTTGAAGTTAGCTGTTGTGTATGACTCTTCCATGAAATGGGCCCGCCTGCTAACATAAAGATGTATCCCGAAGTGGATTTCTTATCATCTTTGCATTTAGCAAAATCGGAATCAGAATATCCGACTAATTCCAGATTATCACTTCTTCTGTAGGTTAGTTTGTAGTCTCTCGTCCCATTCAGATATCTAAGAACTTTCTTAGCTGCTGTCCAGTGGTCATGGCCAAGATTAGTTTGATAACGGCCTAACATGCCAGCAATGTAAGCGATATCTGGACGAGTACATACTTGAGCATACATGATGCTACCAACTACAGACTCATAAGGTATCATTCTCATTTGCTCCTTTTCTTCATCTGTTTTTGGACATTGGAAAGTGCCAAAAACATCTCCTTTAACTACAGGAGCTTTAGAGGGGTTACTATGTTGCATGTTATATCGAGCAAGGACGCGCTCAATATAGGCCTTTTGGGATAAGCCTAAGATCCCTTTGGCTCTATCTCGGTGAATTTCGATGCCTATAACGTAAGAAGCCTCTCCGAGATCTTTCATGTCAAAGTTGAGCGAAAGTAATCGCTTTGACTCATGTAGCATGTCTAAACTATTACTTGCCAAGAGAATGTCATCTACGTATAGGACAATTATAGTAAAGTTGCTCCCACTCATCTTAAGAAATGTGCATTGGTCCACTTGATTCTTCAGGAAACCTTGTTTCTTCATGACTTCATCAAACTTTAGATACCACTGACGCGATGCTTGTTTCAACCTGTATATCGATTTCTTAAGCTTGCAGACTAAATGATCTTGACCTTCTGGTTTAAACCCATCAGGCTGCGTCATGAACACTTCCTCATACAAGTCACCGTTCAGGAAAGCAGTTTTGACGTCCATCGTGGTTGAACCGCAAGTTCAAGTGCTTGGTTTAGCAGCAGCGAATGCATTGCCGTGGGCAGAGTTCATGAGGTTGTTAATCGAGGAGTATTGTCCTCGTATGGAAGTAAAGAAGTTGGAGGTTGAGTTTTCTAACTTAAAGATGGAAGGTTCCGAGATTGAGACGTACACATCGCGCCAGAATAAATTGGCCTTGCTTTGTCCTACCATGGTTGACCTACCCCCTACCGCCATATAGAAAGGTACATTGATGGATTAGCGCCTCAAATTCAGAGTTTGGTGACCTCAAGAAATCCTGGAAACATCCGTTATACGATTCATCTAGCTCATAAGCTAACTGATCAGAATGTGCAACAAGGGGTTTTGCCACAGCGAAAGGCAGTAACTGGTGTGGCGGATAACAAGAGAAAGTGGGAGACCTCTGAAGGAAATGGTAGTGGTTCTAGTCAAAATTAGAATCGCAGAAATGATGGTAATGGTAAAGATGGTCATGGGAATCAAAATTCAACAAATCACGGGAGACAACCCAAATGCAACAAATGGGACCAGCATTATTATGGGAACTATGCAATCAAATGCAATAAATGTGGAAAGCTGAGTCATAAGGCTGTTGACCGTCGGGTGAGATTCAACAATTAAGAAGCGCAGAATCAAGAAAATCAAAACCGCCAGGGTAATCGAGCTGGTTGTTTTGAGTGTGGTGTGATTGGTCATTTCAAGAAGGATTGCCCAATGCTTAAAAGGAAACGGAAATGGAAACGGTGGTAACATAGGAGGAAATGGCAACGAAAATGGTGGTAATAGAAATGGTGGAGCAGCTGGTAGTGTAACACCCCGACCGACGACGGAATACGTCGGTGCGCAATGATTGTCCAAATGCACACAACACTATTAATGTTGCGATATTCTTAATCAGTCAATTTCATATAAGAAAAAAATAACTAAGTGCTCAAAGTAAATTACATATTCGATAATAGTTAGTTTAATATTTATTAGGTCACAACTAAGGCAACATGCATCCCTAAGGCGACATGAACAAGCTTATGATCAACATTCAGCAAAAATTTGCAACATGTATAAAATAGGAGTCAACTACAAGTAGTTGGTGAGTAAACATAGGTTGTGTACTACATAGATAAAAGCATGTGAACCAATCAATGAGTTAAGTGTAGTCGAGTACGATAAACTGAACATGAAATAGAGCACATAAGGGTGCATGAACCAACCCTGACCTCAAGGTTTCCAATCACGAGGTGCCACACGCGAGGCATGCCAAGTGGGCTTCTCAGGCCAATAGATCTATTACCGTGACACGACTTTTTACAGCTAATGTCACGTGAGCATGGACATGAAATTGAGCTTGATCACAACATAACACAAATAACCACACAAGTTCACATACAAGAGCACACATAACAACATAGAGTTCGCACGTAGTGTTTGAGTAAAGAATATTGAGTAAGGGTTTTGAATACTATACATGTTGCACCCCAAAACGTTTAAAATAAAGAGGGACTATGAATACTCACGTGATATAGAGACACAAAGGAAAGAATGACACCACGACACGAGACGAATAAAATCCAAATATGACTCGACGGCTAAACTAGATGGATGAACAAATGAATAAATAAGTGAATAAATGATGAGATAAATAAGCAAATAAATTCTCACGACACAGGTAGGTCATTCTTAAATCTAAATATGCGATGAAAAATAAATGACGCTAAAACTATTTATTTTCATGACAACACAATATGTATTTATTTTACATTAAAATATGCGGGCCTGTAGAGGCTAGATTATGAGGCTTGTAATATTAAATATGTTGGGCTGGGCTTAGAGGGTTTCATTAGATTAGTAGGCTAGTTTTATTATTATGTTTAGGGTAGTTTACTATTAGATATGGGCATGGGCTTGGGTTTATGATTAGGGTTTAAGAGCCCAATAGTAAACTCATGGGATGGCTATATAAACCCCATGAGTTTACTATTCAAGGGGGGCAAGTTTATGACTCAAGAGAGAGAGAGAGAGCTAGTGTTTATGATCGAAATCTAGAGAGAGAGAGGAGCTTACGATTACAAGATTTGTACCCGACAAGCTCATCTTGTGTGCAAAGATCAAGTTTTTATTGTTTTAATCATCGTATTCTTGTGTTCTCTTCATCTCTATTCTTGAATCACTAATCTAAACGGTTTCCGCACGTCTAGATTAGATAATATCATGAACGGTTGTTGATTCCGGACCAACAATTGGTATCAGAGCCAAAAAACGAGAGTTTCGTGGTTCTCATGATATTGATTCAAGAGTTTCTGACGGTTTTCTTGAGTTTGCTTGAAGATTTGAAGGTTTATGATCAAGGCTTGAAGATTTGAAGGTTTATGATCAAGGATTGAAGATTTGAAGGTTTATGATCAAGGCTTGAAGATTTGAAGGTTTATGATCAAAGGCTTGAAGATTTGAAGGTTTATGATCAAGGCTTGAAGATTTGAAGGTTTATGATCAAGGCTTGAAGATTTGAAGGTTTATGATCAAGGCTTGAAGATTTGAATTGAAGATTTGAAGGTTTATGATCAAGGCTTTAAGATTTGAAGGTTTATGATCAAGGCTTGAAGATTTGAAGGTTTATAATCAAGGCTTGAAGATTTGAAGGTTTATGATCAAGATTTGAAGGTTTAAGATCCAACACAATCATAAACTGAGTTTACTATTGGAGTTTACTATCAGAGTTTACTATCGGAGTTTACTAACGGTGTTTACTATTGGACTTTACTATCGGAGTTTACTATCGGAGTTTACTATCGGAGTTTGCTATCGGAGTTTACTATCGGAGTTTACTATCGGAGTTTACTATCAGAGTTTACTATCGGAGTTTACTATTAGAGTCTACGACCGGAGCGTGTTTGCGATTCCCACTGTGTTTACGATTGGGTTTACGACTCGGGGGTGTTTACGATCACTGTTTACGATCGGAAACTAGTTTGCGGCAAAAAGTCATTATTTCACACTTTCACGGAAACGGACATAACTTTTGACTCGTTTGGAGTTAGATACTCAAATTTTAACACGACGTTCGTGACAACAAGACCCAGAATTGCCCCCGACTAACGTCCAAGGGAGCTCGTTTGGACCCCCAAATTCCACTCCGAAGGCCTCCGTTTTTCAGTTTAAATTCTTGACACTATTCTTTGAATAGTGATTTTGCCGTTTTTGTTGATTTTTCAAAATTTTCAAAAGCTGCATATCTAAAGAAAGAAAATGAGTTCAGTGGTTGAAGAAAAGAATATGGTTGAGAACAAGGATGCTTTCGCAGCTGAAGTAGATGAAACTAAGATATGCCCCAATCCTACTTATGCTCGATTAATTCCTGGCTTAAGACAACTCTGGAAAAATGCTGAAATCGAACTTTTTAACATGCAATGTTCTAGGAGTTCATTTAAAGGTAGGTGGTAAAAGAGTGAAGAGAAAGTAAAAGCTTAAAAATTAGACATTGAGAAATATCGTGGATTAGCCACCGAGAAGACTTTCTCATATGATCGGTCTAAGATTGAGATTGGTGAGCAAAAGAAGCAACTGGATGAACTGCAACAAAAATATAATGAGCTGCAGGTTAAGTATGATTGCAATCAGGAAAGAAATAAGCGAACGCTAAATGCTGGAAACGAATTGTCACATGCTGTTGTAACTGGTCAAGTTGGGAAAGACACAACTGGGTTCGGATCAGAGAAAACTGATAAGTCCTTGGCTGCAAACAGCATTATTCCTCCACCAGTTCCCAGAGACATTATAGGAATGCTTCTTAGTGAGGATCAAGTTGAACGAACCAAGTCTGATTATAAAGAAGCTGCTCCTCCTATTGATAGTGTCTTGGTTGGAACTACACCATTAACTCAAGAAGAAATTGATAATGAAGCAAACATGACTTATGGTGAAGGGAGAGTAGAGGATATATCAGACAATGATGCTGAGTGCCAGAAATATGACAGGTGTCATAACTCTAAGCCTGAAGATGTTGGGATAGAGTTGAAACCATACCCTAAAATTGAAACCCCATACTTCAAAGTAATTGATGAAGTCAAAAGGGAAAAAGTGATCTTGACGACACGACCTGAGGGGAAGATCCTTATGACATCTGGATCAATGTTTGACTAAGAACCAGATGTTGGATATGACTTACCATCCTTCTCCTCCAAGTTCCAGGGAGTAACTGATGGAGTGATAAGTGAACCTAAAGTTGAGAGGCCAAAGATCACCATCAAGCATCCGAATATGAAACCAACAGCTGGAGTGAAGAATGAAAAACTCAAGGGAGTAGCTGTGTCTCCCATTTCTTCAGTTGGATCATGCAGTTGCCGTTGTAATTGCAAGAATGATGCTTCAACGTCACAGAATCAAGGAAGCACAAAGACAGTAAAGACAAGTTCAACACATGCTTCGAGGAACCAGCAGAAAGTCAAATTTGAAGCTGTGGAGAAAGCAAAGAAGCAGACACAAGGCAAACCAGCTCCATATCAGCCACCAAAGACGAATGGGTACACGTCTGACTTCTATCTAAAGAAACAGACTTGCTTTAATTGTGGCAATGCTGGTCATATTGCTAGAAACTGTCTTTATCGCCCCTATGAACCCTATTATCCGAACACTCAAAGGGTTTCATCTCAGGAGTCTGTAAAGTCTAAGCCGATGATGGTGCAAAAACCTAAGGCAATAGAGACTGTTACTCCTAAAGTTAAACCCTCTGATCAACATTGGGGTGCTACCAAATCTGAAAGAAAATCTTTAAATTAAAACAACAGATTTCCAAGTTACCAAAATTTCCAAAAACAGGTGAAGAAACCGTTTTCAAAACAATCAAAGTCTGAAAAACCCAAAGTTACCCCTCCCAAGGTAACTAAAACTGTTTTGAAAAATGATTCTAAAATGAAGAAGGTTGAAATACCTAAAGTCACAACTCCAAAGGTGACTAAAACAAAAACTGTTTTGAAAAATGAATCTAAAATGAAGAAGGTTGAAATACCTAAAGTCACAACCCCAAAAGTGACTAAAACAAATGTTAAATCACCTGGAACTTAGAAACCAAAAATCAAGGCAGCTCCATCCCAATTTCCTGATTTCTCAAAGGGGATGTTCTTACAAGAAGTATCTTTTATTGATTCCTCAGGTGTACCCAGAAAAACAATGGCCTGGGTACCATTGGCTAACTAATCTCTCACTATGTGCAGGAACAGTCAAGGAGGTTTATCACTAACAGTTTTATTATTAATTTGTTTGTTGATAAGTGATTGTTCCAGGCACAGTTTAGGAGACGTATCTTCATGTCATGACAAGCAATTTTTTATGGAGGATATGTTTTCTTGAGAGGTAAAAGGTAAAATTCAGCATGAAAGGTATTGTTCTTAACTTGGTTGTTTGTTTGATGAAGCGGTAAAGGGTGTTTTGAGTCAAACCAAATTTCCTAAAATTTTCACTTGGTGCTTGATTGTTGAAGTGTTTGACTTCTAATGCAATTTAGTGTGCATGTCATGAAACCCATTTCTCAAAATTTTCAAATTCATACTTTGAAGATTAGCTGGGCCTGATGTGTGTGTCTTTATTTGTTATGTTTGTGTGTGTTCGTGTTTTAAAAAAAAATAAAAAAAAATGAATGATGTTAAAAAAAGTTGTGACATTAAAAATCAAAAAGCAAGGGGAAGAAATGTAAAGATGAAGAAAAAGTTGACCCCTAAAAAATAGTGTGCTTTTGAATTTTTAATTGTTTATGTTTTGTTTCTAAGAAAGCTATGAGAAGTGAAATATGGCCGGATTGGAGATGACTGACACGTGTAAAGCAGAAGTGAAAAGCAAGCTCCACGGTGATATGCTCGGTAGGCTCGACCTAATCTTATGACCACCAATGTAAGTGTAATGAAGTTAAAATATATATATGTTTAGTTTCTCATCTCAGTTTGCATGGTTTAAAAAACTGAGTCCCAGCAAAAACGGGTTGAGAGTGGTAATTATACCTAGTATTCACTCTCTCACACGCCATGTTTCTGCTGTTATGACTACACCACATAAGAAAAAGAAATGAAAAAAAATAAAAAAAAAATGAAAAGAAAATGAAAAATAATCATCCAGTTTGGTCTTCTTTGCGTGCTTATTCGGCCGACCTGATCACCGACTGATGATTAATGAAATAAGTGGTAGTCACAACGATGTTGCATGGTTCCTCAAGTTGGGGGTTTGTGAATCCTCAATAAACTCTGAGGTTGGGTAGGTTTTGCTATGTACAATTGGGTGTGGGGACGTTTAAACATGCTGGTAATTAGTAATCTATTTATCATGATGCATTTGGTTGGGTTTAAACGGGTTTGAGTTTAAAGCGGACAAACATATCGGCAATCACCTAGACTAGTCGAGTAACTAAAGCTGAAAAGGGTTCCTCAGTCAGATTCATACGGTTTGATCCCTTATAAACTTTCTCATGTTTGATATTGGTAAGTATTTGTTTATTTTTATCTTTCGTGTGTGAGTCTTTAAGTTCTTTTTGGTTGTGTTTACGTCTTGGCTAGGTTAATTTGAGAAGTCAAAATGTATTTTCATGGGTTTTGATGCATGACACTATGCCCCCTGCAGATCTTGACAAATTATTAGGGGAAGGAGAGGGAATAATAAGTATTATCCGAAGGGAACTCGAGGATGATACTTATTATCTAATGAAAAGACTTCCATAATACATAGTATCTGAAGGGAACTCGAAGATAATATGTATTATCTCAGGGGAAGTCCTTAGCTGAGGGGAAGTAATCAGCTAAGGGGAAGTCTTTAGAGGTCTTGGGTTCAGGGGAAGTTTTATAGAAAACCCGTAATCTATATTAGGGTTTTTGGTTAAAATAATGTTAATTTGAATCAACTGAACAGATGATAATTAACTTCTAACCCAAAGACCAGTCCTCAAATGTCTAGTGGAGTATATTTTCTCTGGTATGTGTCAGACAGGTTGATGAGAGAAAGATGTTGCTACTGCTTAAAGTTAAAGAACCAGTCATTGAGAAGCAAGTTAAAGAACCAGCCGGACAAGACTTCCATCTGGAAAAGCAACTGTTTAGGGGAAGTTGTTGGTGTCTTTACAAGTTTTCAAAAGCTTCAAAAGAGCTTCAAAGAAGATGTTCACATGTTTAGGGGAAGCTGAAGATTTCAAGTCGATCTTTGATGAAGAAAATGATGCAGAGAGTAGTCAGAGATCATGAAGTTTGAAGATCAACAATCAAGTTCTTCACAGTTAGAGGCTCTCAAAATTTTACCCTCTAATTTTCGGAGATTCAAGACAGTTACCGAGGATTCAGCAAGAACCAGTTCTTTCAAGAAAAGCAATTCAATGAGAGTCCTCCATTTCATTGCTTGTTCATTTCAAGAAGTTCAAGCTGATGCTGATCAAGAGGAAGTCCCAAGTTCCCGTCATGAAACCCATTAAAGATTTCTGCGGAAAGAATCTTCATCAACATCTTTTACAGCCAGTCAAGAAGAAGAATTTCAAAGATTGAAGACATTTAATATCACAAGCCTAGGGGAAGATTGTAGATGCTAGATTATGAGGCTTGTAATATTAAATATGTTGGGCTGGGCTTAGAGGGTTTCATTAGATTAGTAGGCTAGTTTTATTATTATGTTTAGGCTAGTTTACTATTAGATATGGGCATGGGCTTGGGTTTATGATTAGGGTTTAAGAGCCCAATAGTAAACTCATGGGAGGCTATATGAACCCCATGAGTTTACTATTCAAGGGGGGCAAGTTTATGACTCAAGAGAGAGAGCTAGTGTTTATGATCGAAATCTAGAGAGAGAGAGGAGTTTACGATTACAAGATTTGTACCCGACAAGTTCATCTTGTGTGCAAAGATCAAGTTTTTATTGTTTTAATCATCGTTTTCTTGTGTTCTCTTCATCTCTATTCTTGAATCACTAATCTAAATGGTTTCCGCACGTCTAGATTAAATAATATCATGAACGGTTGTTGATTCCGGACCAACAGGGCCACAATTACCATTCGAAAATTAATCTAGACTAATCTCAACACAAACATATCATATATTTAATATCTAGACATGAACCAATCAAATATATATATATATATATATATATATATATATTGCAAAATTCATTATTTATAACTTAAATCCTAATTTAATTTACTCTAAACAATTAATTCCACCAAATTCATAAGTTTTTAAAAGAGCGTGAGCGGTGGATCGTCTACACAATCTAGCTATTCGGAATGCAAAATGTAACTAAACGATTGTTTTATTGATCACTTGAAGACAATAGGTACAATCTAGACATAGAAAACTCCCAGAAGAAACACAGTTAGATTCACGCACTCAGACAAAGTCGTTATGAAGTTTACAAAGACCTGAACTATTTATACTTAACATTCTTGTCCGAACTGGAGCTTCACCCGAACTGTCACAAACTGACACGAAGTGTGACTTCGTGTCACTTCGTATGGTCACAAAGTATGACTTCGTGTCCCAGTTCATGTGTCTTGTAGTCTTCATTATTCAATACGTTCTGATACATCACACGTCATACAGAACCATGCTCCAACAAACTCCCCTTCGACTTGTGTTGTATCCATACATTTCATCTTCTTATTATAAAATGTGTTGCATCAATGCTTCTACATCAGACATCAGTATCTTCAATCAAACTACCCCTCAGCTCAAAAGTTAGTCCGATCTTGAATACTTGAAAATGTAGAGCATATTATATCTTTATCACCAACTCCAGAAGACTTGAAATTGTGATATTTTCTTCACTAAGTACCTCGCCAACATAAATAATCTTGGCGTAAAACGTCTCTTTGAGACTCCAAGATATTTAAATATATTCAGCTTTTTGAAAACTTGTATATTATGTCGATCAGATCGAAAACAAACCAGAAACAAACTTTTGAAACTTTATATCAAAACACACCAAAAATCTTTTGGATTTTGCAAACTTATGCTAAAACACACCTAAAATGTTTTTGATATTTTCATAAATGAAATGAAGTGAAATCAACAAAAACAAACACTAATTTTATGAGAAAGATCTAAACGTGAGATCATATCAGACATAACGCATGTAGCACAATTCAATTTCAACTTCATCAGCATGCAAATCAAGACATATTCATATCACTTCTTTTCAGCATTTGACAAATCAATTTCTATAGTTTTCTTATACATCTAAGGTGTATTAATCAAGCACTAATAATATGGTCCTCACACTTTTCAGAAATATTGGCAACTCATCATTTTTTCATTTCTATTTTTCTTAACAATAAAATCATCCATTGTGTGTTATGCAAAAAGAAAGCAGAACCCTAAACAATCAACAATTAGGTCCGCTGGTAAGCATGCAGAGAAAGTCCGATTGTTCAGGAAAATAAGAAATAGCAAATAAAGCAGAAATTATACAACCCAACAAGAATCAGGTCGGTACTTCCATACACGTAGAGAAAGTCTGATGAGTTATACGAAACACCAAAGAAATTAACGCAGAACCTCAAGGGAACACCAATCAGGTCGATCTTTCGATACGCAGAGAAAATCCGATCACTTGAGAAAATAAAGAAAATCAAACAAGTTTAAATCTTTGCAAAATAAACACATGCATACACAAGGATATCTCTTATTCTTTTTTTTTTTTTTGCAGATTTGTTACACAATACCCATCAAGATGAAAAACCACAATTATAAGGCAGGCATTATTTTGATATCATATTTGCATATATTAGATTTGTCATGAATTTTATCATATTTAGCAATAACCTACAACCTTTACATCTACTTTATCCATGGCAGATAACGTATATGCCAATGTACCATCATTTCTCATTTTTTGCCCGATCAATTTCTCTTTTTGAGATTTTTCAATTTATATATTTTTTGAATTTCTCCCCCTAAAATTCAAACAAACACTATTTTTTGAATTTTCAAATCCCCCCCCCCCCTTTAAACAAATGAAAGAAAATAAAGCGAAAAACCATTAAAATTGATCGATCGACAATCTAGCTATTTGGAATGCAAAATGTAATTAAACGATTGTTTTACTGATCAATTGAAGACAATAGGTACAATCTAGGCTTAGAAAACTCTCAGAAGAAACACACTTAGATTCACACACTCAGACTCAGTCGTTATGAAGTTTACAAAGACCTGAACTATTTATACTTAACATTCTTGTCTGAACTGGAGCTTCACCCGAACTGACATGAAGTGTGACTTCGTGTCACTTCGTATGGTCATGAAGTGTGACTTCGTGTCCTAGTTCATGTGTCTTGTAGTCTTCATTATTTAGTATGTTCTAATACATCACGCGTCACACAAAACCATGCTCTAACAATTTTTACATGTGAATCATTCCAACTAAATAAATAACCTAGATCTATTATTCAACATCATTAAATCATAAATTTTTCATAGATCTAGCTTGTATGTAAAAAAAATTAATTTTCATGAGAAATCATCAAAATGGCATAATTATTCCACAAAACCCTAGATCTAGCTATTAGAACATGATAGGTTCCTAGATCTTATCCAAGATGTCATTTTCGTAGAGACCAAGAAAAATAAGGATTTTGCATTAGATATCTTTTGGGCTAGTTTATAATGTATTTCGGCTAACATTAGTGGGTTTCTTAGGTTTAGTAGGGTCCGATCGAGTTTAGTATACATGGACCGAAATTTTGTAAATAGGTGGTGACTTGCTTATCAAGTTGATCATACATATATATAGAAGCTATTGGTTTCTAGTTTAGGGTTGTTGATTTTGTGGAGAGCTAGTGGGTGTCACGAAATTCTCTTTAGAGAATTTCGAGATTCTGTGTGTTGCAACTAAGGTTTACTAATCAAGCTTTCTTCAATTGGTTTGTGTTTGATTTTGATTTTCATTGTTTATTTACTCTATTAATTGATTGTTCTTGAATCATCTAGTAAACCAGATTCCGCATGGTTGCCACTAGACATTGATATCGTGTGAGGGACTATTTGATCCTTATAATTGGTATCAGAGCCAAGAAACGTGAGTTTCGTGGCGCTCACGGTATCAGATTCAAGTTTCTGTGACTTACGGTTTGAGTTTTCTCTGTGATTTTTCAGTTATTAGCGCAAAACAGTAGGCCCGTGTGAGTTTTTATGCAGGTTACAAGTGTTGCAGAAGCAAGGAGCTTGTGTTCTATAAGCTATCTGATCTAAAACTGTGGCTTTGACCCTGTTTCGATCGAAAAACGTAGCTTTTCGATCCGTTTTGTGACTTTTCGATCGACTTTTCGATCGAAGGGTACTTTTCGATCACCCCCTTTTCGATCAGTGTCCGTGGCTCAGACCCGTTCCGACCTGATTGAAAAGTGTACTTTTCGATCAAGTATATACTTTTCGATTGAGCCGAAATTTTGCCCGATCGAAAAGTTGACTTCTCGATCTGTACCGTCGGACCGAAAACCTGCTTTCTGATCACCTTGTTCGATCAATATCCTATCTGATTAAAACCCCTTTTTGATCTCAGTTTTCGATTCCGGATCACACGACCGAAACCCCTTTCCGATCTCACTTTTCGATTCCGGATCATCCGATCGATAAAAACCCTTTTTTTAATCTTAAACCTCACTTTGTTCATTAATCGTTGTCTTATTCCTCGTTTAATGTTAGGGAAAGATTTAATGAGCTGGAAATATTGTTTTGAAAACTATGTCAACTACAATGATCCCAAGATCATGCGATCAATTGAAGTGGGAGACTTTGTTCCCGAGACTACTCCTACAGCAGGGCAAGAAGCACAACCCAAAGAAAAATCAGATTGGACTGAAGGTGATTGGGAAAAAGTTGAACGTGACAGAAAGGCTCTGGCTGCATTAACCATGGCTTTATCCCATGAGGTGGCTGAAGCATTCATGGAATATAAATCTGCTAAAACACTCTGGGATACCCTCATTGCTGCATATGAAGGAAATGCTGATATGAAAGTATCTCAAAGGGAAAATCTCAGAGAGCAGTTCAATGAATTCAACTATGTGCCTGGTAAAAACATGGAGACCCAACTTAAGAGATTTATCAAGATATTGACTGCTATGAAGGATGCGGGGGTTACTTATACTCAGGTTGAGGTGAATAAGAAGTTGGTGAACTCCATTCCACCAAATTGGGACAACACCATTGAGTTGATCGAGAAAACTGTGAATATGGCAACTTCACCACTGAGTGAGCTCATGTCAACCATTAGAGCTTATGAAGAAAAGAAGCAGAAGAGAGCTAGAAAGTTGGGAAATGGTGCTTTGATGAATCAAGTCAACCAAGCCTTCATCTCACAACCAACCACATGTCAAAGCAATGCTATCACTAATCAGATAGTGTTTGTGTCTCAAGCTCCAGGAGCCAGCTCATCTGGTTCATCCAACTTGATTTCTTTAGATATCAACAATCTAACCAAAGATCCTAGCTTTGCTCTTGGCGTAGGTATCACGAGTTGCTATCAGGCACTCGTTGTAGGTTCCCTACTGCCCACCGATTTGATTCCTGATGATGGGAATCAAGTCAATCCTGAAGATCTAGGGCACATGGATATCTCAGATTAGATGGGAATGTCAGCCTTAAAGGAAAAGCAGTTTATGGCTAAGACAGGCAAGAAGGACTGGAATAGCGGGAAAGGGATCAAGCTTAGTTTCAACAAGGCAAACCTACGGTGCTACAATTGCAATGAGTATGGTAACTATGCTTGATAATGCACCAAGCCGAAGGTTGAAATGGATGTCAAGCCAGCTGATGAAAGGAAGGAAGGGATTAGAAAGGAGGTTGCGAAGAATGACAGAGTACTGATGGTTCAGCATACACCAGGATATGATTGGAATACACAAGTGGAAGACCTAAGCCTGAGCCTTGATCATGTAGCACTCCTTACTGAAGAAGATGCAGAAAAAGAAGCAGCTGAATCTGGTCATCATGCTTTCATGACTTACATCACTCTAGGTTCTAAGCCAGCACAAGCAATCATGAGGCATGCTCAAATTCTAAATGTCTGGCTATTTTGAAAGAATGTAAAGATTTGGAACGTAAGTTCATAAACGAAACCTTAAACCATGAATCAACTACTAGAGACCTTAGGGAGTCCAAAGATAAGACCAAAATATTTAGAGAGAAATTGGAGGCTATTCAGGTAGATGTTAAGAATTTAGAAACTCAAGTGAGCGATAAAAGCACATATCTTAAGATTGCTAATTCTAAAGTGGAAGTTTTAACCAAAGAGGTAGAGGAACTTAGAGCCAAATTAGGAACATCTCAAACTAAAATTGAGCGTAATGATAAGATTGTTTCTAAAATGATGGAAGCTAGTGCCCTATTTTACAACACTGATGTCAGAATGAGGCATGTTAAGAACAATTCAGGTTTATGTTTTGGCACAGATGAAAAAAATGAAAAATCTACACACACAGTTCCTATGCCTTTGATTCATAAAATGATTTCTGAGCATAAAACCTCTCAAACCACTTTAGATGTCAAGGCAGATATTGATAAGAAACTTGCTGCATGTCCTATTAAAATCTCTGCTCCTGTTTCTAACTCTGCTGACAATTCTACTGGTTGTGCATATAAAGGTAATAAAGAAGCAGGGATAAAGGATCTAAAGGAGTGTCCCAAGATTTCAAAGTCCTCTAATTATAATGCTTTTTATAAAAACTTTGATTGGGAAAAACTTGAATCGTCTGTTGAGTCTGTGTCAAAAACTTTGGAGTCTGTTTTGCTTGATAAAACTTCTGTGTGTGGTGCTTTTAACATTGGCAAGTGTGATGCAAAACCATTGAAACCATTAAGAACTGTTAAAATCTTGAGAAGAGATACGGGACCACATGTTGCTGCTCCCAAACCCTTAAGTGATGGTGTGTTTAGTGTGAAAGTTTATGAAAATAAAAATGATAATGGTATGCAAAATATGCAGAAAGTACGGGACGCCAGACCTCATGATTTTGTCCTATACCCAGAAGTTAATTCTGCATATGACCAGTATAAGCCGATACAGCGGGAGTACATTTTGACCACTAAGCCAAATGGCCAAACCCATTGGATACACACGAATTGTTCAAAACCCACTTGGATATCCACTGGGCGAAACCAACCACAGGCTCCCGCGTATCCCGTGAAGCAATCTTATCATGTGTGTGGTTGGCCTGGACACATGGCAAGAAATTTCTTGCATAGACCTTATGAGCCCTACTATCCTAAGAGGGTTCCTCAGAAGCTTGTCACAAATGGCCAAACAGAGGTTGGCCCGGAACAGAGGTCTGCACCTTCGAACCCCAAGGTGCAGAAGCAGGAACTACAACGTTCACAGGTACACAAAGTGAAACAAAAGCCCAAGTTACCCAAGCAGCCAACAAAATCTGATCTCAATAAACTAAAGTGAGTCACACCTCAAAAAAATCAATAAACTTTTCTAAGGTTGTCAGTCCACTTAAACCTGTTTGGATTCCAAAACCTATTGGACATTCAAAACTTGCCACACTCCCAAAGCAGGCCGGCCAGTCATTCTAAACCACTCATCCATCCAAAACTAGTTAGTTTGTCAAAATCAACTACTCGGTGGACGGATGACAGGTGGAATGTACCAAAGGTGGTAAACCTATCCTTCAAGCCTACTGGAGTGTATAAAAAACACTCCAAAAAATTTCAAGAGGTAAAATGTTCAAATCAAATTAACAATAAAAATCCACCGAAAAGGCCTCAGGTAACTGGGAAAGAAAATCACCGGCCAGGAAGTGTCAATGACCTACCCACTACAACCAAAGGCAACCCAACCCAACCCAGACCCATTAAGGCCCGGATACCCAAAAATAATTAATCTCCTTTGAATTCAGGAATAGCCAAGGAGGACTGACTACAACCTTTGGTACGTCGACAGTGGTTGTTCCAGGCATATGACGGGCGACATATCTTTGCTACAAGATCTAGAGAAATTTGATGGCGGATAGGTATCATTTGCTGGAGGAGTTGGAGGGTACATCAGTCAGAAAGGAACAGTCAGAAATGGGTGTCTTAGCTTCCATGACGTCAATTATGTCGAACAATTGAAGCACATGTTTTTGAGTGTATCACAAATCCGTGATCGAGAGTATCCAGTACTTTTTAACAACAAAGAATGCTTAATTCTGAAACCTAGATACCCCATCCCAGATGATTGGGTGTTGATGCGAACACCAAGATATGGCAACTCATATGTCCTCAACATCCAGAAGCCCCCCACAACCAAGGTGGAATGCATTCTTTCTAAAACAACTAAGAATCATGCTCAGTTGTGGCACAGACGTTTGGGGCACATGAATTTGAAGAATTTGAATCGGATAGCAAGAGGAGGGCTTGTCAAAGACCTTCCAATTAAAGAATTCGTGATCAAGGAGAAATGTGTGGCATGTGCCAAGGGGAAGCAGCAAAACCGTCCACACAAGCCAAAATTGTTCAACAAAATCTCCTTAGTATTGGAGCTGCTTCACATGGACCTTTTTGGTCCTGTCAGTATCTTAAGCCTAAACCGTTGTGCATTTGGTTTAGTTATTTGTCACACCCCAACCGACGGCGGGAATATGTCGGGGCGCAATGATTGTCCAGATGCACATGACAACTAAAATAAGTTGTAATACTTAAACATGCCCTTTTACATTAATCAATTGAAGATATTGTACAAGAATATTAAACATGCAGTAGTACATATCAAACTGATTTAAAGTCTTTAATCTAGGTCTAGCAATCCGAGCGTGATCACAACATAACTCAAGTATCGATTCCTGCAACATGTATAAAATCAAGTGTCAACTACAAAAGTAGTTGGTGAGCAATTCTGGTTTAAGTATATATATATATATATATATATATATATATAAATATATATATTTACTAAAAAACATGCGAAGTGTCATATGTCAGTATAATGGGAAACATAACATACTAGTATAATTGGCAACTAGAAAACCTAATGAAAACCTGTTAAAATCCCTTGAAATCCACCTATTGGCAATTCCTACCACACATTATATAACACATAATTCATTCACAGAGCACATACGCATTTGCAATTGAGAACCCTTGGAAAGCTTATCGATATAGGATACATGTGACATCCCAAAGTGAAAATGAGAAAAGGGGCAGAGATTACTCACCTGATGAGTAGATTAGAAACAAGAGATGGGAGCGATTGTGAGAGATAACGACTTGTTGATTATCCTAACGAACGAACATGCTAAATGAATATAGGAATGATAATGATTATAGTTCTAAAGACACGAGGGGCTTAAGGAGTGTTAGGTTTTATTTGACTAAATGACCATTTGGCCCTTTATCGAGAAATTAATGATAATCTTTTATTTTATTAAGTTTGGACCCATAAATACTTATTATATATATAAACATGATATAAGACAAAAAATCAAGTCCCAATACCTCCCGGTTTGTTTAATATTAAATTATCATATTTAAAACCCTAATTTTAATAAATTTATCAAATAATAAGCAAAATCTTTTATTAAAATGGAATAAATTTAGGGCTTTTACTTAAAATATTATTTTATAATATACTTTAAAAGATTAGCCCTATATTTAACACATTTGTTTAATTTTGGCAAAGCAACGTTTAGAAAACTCTAATTTTAACGTATTTAGTAAATAAATATCAAAACAATTTATAAAATTAAAAAACTTAGGGTTTTATTCATTATAATATATTATAATATCCTCAAAATATCAAACCTTAAGACCCTCCGCATCAAGGCGTACGTACCCACGTACGTGGGTTACGTACGTACGTTTATTGTTGTGGAGTACGTACGTCGAGGCGTACGTACGTATCCACTTACCTCCACGTACGGGCCCCACTTTATTCCTTTTCCTTTTTCTTTTTTTAATGGCTCTTTTTTAAAAAATTCAAAGATTTTTGTTTTATTTTAACATTTAATAATTCAAATAAAATATAAATAAATTTGAAAAAAATTTGAAAAAATTTCTAAAATTCATAATTAAATAAAACATTAAATTTAATAATTTAAAAAAAACGGCTAGTTTTTTTTTGTCTTATTATAACGGCTAGTTTTTTCAAAAAAGTCTATAAATACCACTTCATTTCTTCATTTCATTCACACATCAAACCTCTCATTTCTCTCTCAAATTTCTGCAAACCTCTCATTTCTCTCTCAAATTTCTGCAAACTCAAGCTTCCAAATGGATCACAACAACTCAAACTCAAACCGAAACCCACCATCATTCACGTCTATGTTTCCAGAATTTGATGGTACAAGCATGAGCCAATTTCTTAACCAATCTTCACCACCTTCACAAATGTATCCACCACCTTCACAAATGTATCCACCACCTCCACTCATGAACCCACAACAAATGGATCCACAAACATACTTTCAGATGCAACAAATGTGGATGTTCCAACAACAACAAATGGCGGGGATGCAACATCAACAGCAACAACAACAATCCCAAACTCAACAACCCCCACAAGCAACTCAATCACAACCACAACAGTCCGAGGATGGCCCCTCACAGGGAAGGGTTAGGGGGAGAGGCAAAGGAAAAACTACTACCACTACGGCTTCTCATACTAAATGGCCACATTCAGATGAAGTCTTGATGGCAGAGGCCATATATGAGTGTTCGGAGGACAGTGTTATTGCCACCAACCAAAATTCTCATGATTTTTGGTTCAGAGTGCAGCAACACTATTCTAGTTCAAACCCCAAAGTGCCTAGAGATCAAAACAACCTAAAAGCTCATTGGCACATGGTCAAATCAAAGGTTGCCAGATTCAATGAATTATACTTGAGTGTGAAGAGTTCTTACTCAAGTGGGTGGTCTGATGACATGGTGTTGCTTGAAGCAAGGCAACGCTTTAATGCTGATCAAGTTACAGTTTTCAAATATGAACATATTTGGAATAAAGTCAAAGACAAGTTGAAGTACAACAGTGCTGAAGCTTGTGCGGCCAACCAAGGCCCCAAAAGAAACAAATCCAACACAGGTGGATACACTAGTTCTCATTCATCTACAAACTTTGGTGAGAACGAGTTCAATTTCCATCTTGATGATGATAATGTTGGGGGTATTCCAGAGGAGCAGCAGCCTCCTCGGAATGAGGAGGAGCCTTCTCATTCAACTTTTCCTACACGCCCACCCGGTAGAAAAGCGGCCAAAGCAGCTGCCAAGGAAAAGAAAAATAAAGGTACTGCTGGTTCCTCAAGTACTGAGGAAAGTCGGAACCGTTTTTATTCAGACCTTACTTCAGTAGTCGAAAGCAGGCAGGAATACATGGATAGGTTGTTAGCTATTGAGGAAAACAAGATGAAGCTTAAGTACTACAAGCTGGCTAACATGGATATCTCTCACTTGAGTAAAAAAAAACAGGAAGCTCATAACCAAACTTGTGCCCGGCTAAAGGTGGAACTGAACATCGAAGATGAGTCTGAGGAGGAAGAAGAAGATGATGAGGCTTAGGGTTTCCATGTTTAATTTCATGTTTTCAATAAGTTAAACTTTTAGGATTTGTTGTGTTGTTTAAATTTGGTTTGTTTTAATAAAAGTAATGTAGGATTTCCATGTTTAAATTTTTTTTATTAAATATAAAAATTTTAAATTTTAAATAAAATAGCCGTTAACATTTAATAATAATTTAATATTAAATTATTTTTTTTAATAAAAATATAGCCGTTATAAATAAATAAAGATTAAATAAAATGGTGATGTGGAAATAAAAGGTGGTATGTGGGGAAGTACTTGATGTGGAAAAAAGTGGGTTTTGTGGTATGTGGGAAGTACATGATATGGCATGCTGACTGGACCAAAAAGGTGGTATTTAGGATGTTATTGATGTGGGTGGTCTAATTTGACACCGTTTACTCAATTTGGGTAGAACAACAACCCGAAAACCCTAATTTTGACTGATTTTTTAGATAAAAATACCCAACCTTTAGATATCACGAAATTGATTTAGGGCTTCTTTAATATATGTTATAACATATTATCCCTCAAAATTTCAAATCGTAATTCCTTCCCAATTACCCTGAATTAACAAAACAAGTTAAGAACCCTAATTTTTAACATAGTTTTAGAACTCGATCAAAACAACGAAATTAGCAGAAATTGATAGAGGGGTTTTGTAGAGCATACCAAATTATGGGGGATTGTAGGAGATCAGCTCGTAAGACCTTCGGGATTGCTCGAATTTGACAAGGGAAGAGGCTGGAACGAGTTAGGGTTTTCAAGGTGACGTTTTGATGAATTGGTGAAGAATTATGGATGATATGGAGGGGTTTTTATACCCACTTGATGCGGATTTACATGTAGACAACACAAAAGGTGACTAATCACGAAGAAAGGACACATATCGAGCTCAAACTTGGAGAAAAAGAATGAAAACGTGGGCTGTTCTGGAACCTACAAATTTTCTGCCCGTTGAGGGCCTCTCGCGTATCGCGCCAACTTGTATACATCCCCTCGCGATACGCGAGGGGGGGGGGGGTAGGCAGATTTTTGTTTTGTTTATTTTTTTCTTTTTATTCGTTTGCTACTCATTTTAACTCGTTAACCTCTAAAATTTTACGAGCAACTTATATTAACCATATAAAACACTAAGGAACATAGAAATACGATTTTTGAGTTTTACGTGATTCCCGGTTATTAACGGATTTGCACGAAAAACGGTAAATTCTTTTATTTGCGTTTTAATTAATAAAACTGATCTAAAATTTAACCAATTGGTTTTTATTATTATAAAATGATTTTAGAATATTCCAAAGTATATATTTTGAGATAAAAACCTCGAGATTCCTGATAAATCAAATATCGAAATCGCATAAAGACCAAAAAATTCGCTTTATTTTGTTTTAATCAAATCGTTTTAGATGAATTATGGAATATATCAAACATAATTGTATATTTTAGATGAATTCTATCGGTAATTGTTAAATCAAAACTCCGATTTGCGTTACAAGTTCAAATTCGGGTCGAGTTTTGTAAGTGGGTCGGACACGGGTGTTACAGTCTCCCGTACTTCAGGAAATATTGCGTCCCAAAATTAGAAGAGATATTTGTGATCAGAGGAAGGAGTATATCAATGGTGATAGGGAATTTGATACAAACAACAACCAATGGTTAGTTCTAAGTTCGATTCCTAATTCATTTTTAAAGTACCTTCGATGCTTATATATAGGGTGTACCTCAACTAACCCACCACATTTGTAATACTTTAAAAATGAGCTAGTAATTTACGAAGAACTACCATTTCCATACATTAACAAATGAACTTAAGATCGTAATGATACGATAGAGATTGAATAACATCATATATAATGGATCGTGATTACACGATTATCCATAACAATCTGATTTATAGATTTGATTTATCACCGTCTCCCCTACTTCAGGGAAGAGACCGGTGGAATATGATGAGAGTGGTCTGGGTAACATGATTTACTTTCAAATTGTTGAAACTGATAATTTGACATTAAGTCAAAAACATCATTCCACACAATAAAATGGGATCACAGATTTCTTAACGAGAGAATGGGTCGAGTACTGGTGAGCTAAATGGGTAGCGAGCCACATTTAATTCACCTATGGGACGCGAGGTCTTGTTAATAATCTAGTTTAGAAACTGGCTAAAACCCAAAACTAACGTCTATGAACAAAACCAAATGTATGCTAAGCTAGCATCACATACAATTGCTTAGGTGTAGTACGTATAAGTCTTGGACTGGCCAGAGAAATCAGAGATACTTTATGATCTAGAGCAACTTCAATCATCGCCATTTAAGGTGGTGATAATGTGAGAGAAGCGTTTTTAACAGAGATACTTGATTAATTCATTTGAGGAAAAGATAGTGATACAACATGAAATTACCATTTAAATGAATCACCATTCAAATGATAAAACGAATTGACCACTTGATATCGAAGTGCAAATCATTATTTGAATGAATCACCATTCGAATGATAATGCAAATTGGATATCATAATCTTTCCTTTATTAAGATTAGTATGGGAATCAAGACCACAATTAAATCATGGTTTTGAGAAAGTTCAGCAATCATTAATGGATAATTATTCCATATAGAGATAATGTTAATAATGAGGATTGATCTTGAGGAGATAGATGATTCTGCGAATTCTCCCGAAGATGTCGCTAATATAAGAGTTTCAATATTTGATGATGAATCCATTGGACTGGTGATGTACATTCGAGATGTATCATCTTTAATGAATGGTTGTTCCTCAAAGTAGGGAACTAGATCGAATGAATTTTGATAAAGTGACATTGCAACAAGGATGCCATGTACTCTTTGCGTAGGTAATTCAGAAATGATAAAATTGAAAGAGATAAAGCTTTTATTTCAACACGATAGAGATACATTACTACAACAAAATTGATAACGGTTTCTAGTCCTTACTAAGCTTGAATTGAGTACGTCAAACATCATCTAGGTTGGAACTCGGACATGGGCTCCACGATTTGTACTGTCAACTGGAGGGTTGGGAATATTTGCAAAAGTAAGCAAAGGACAAGTATTTATGAAGTGTCCAGGTCGGCCACAATTATAACAAGCACGAAAAGGAACAACAACAGTCTGATCAGGTGCTGGAGCAACATGTGGAACTATTTCAGATTGAGCTCTTGGGGGTAGACGACAAGCTTTTTGAAAATGACCATATCGATTACAATTATAGCATATACGGAAAGGTGAGTTTACAAGACGATGACGTTGGTAGGTATTACACAAAGGGTAAGGACCATTATATGGTTTCTTAACTGGTGGAGCAATGGGAGAAAACTGAGAAATAGGAATGCGGGAATGGCAGTGGCGGATACTGCAAAGTTCTTAACTTTCCTCTTTTTTTTGTGAGTAGGTGAAGACTCAGCATGAATCTCTTTCTCAGCTTCCGTCTTTTTGGTTTTAACTTCCTTCTTGTGTCCTTTCCGAGTCAAATTGCCTTTTCTAATATGATTATCTGTCAACCTTTTTCCAAGACGCATAGCATCGTCGAGTACTGCGGAATTGCTTCCCCATACAGCATCTTGGATGAGCATAGGCAGACCACCAATGTATTTTTCAATGCACCGTTGTGTAGAGAGGACCGAATCAGGTAACAGGAGCTTCAGTTCTTGGAAATAATCGATATAGGCTTGGCTTTCTCAACTTTCTTGTTCTAGATCATGAAATTCATCTTCTAAATTCTTCATCTCACTACGTGGGTAGTACTCTTCTTTCATTATATCCTTGAGTTGATTCCAAGGAAAAGCTAGAGCGTTTTCAGAACCACAAAGTCGTTTCTTGCCATTCCACCAGGTAAGAGCTTTCTTGGTTAGAGAACTGGTTGCATGACGGAATTTTAAATTCTCGGTACAATCGCTATTAGTGAAGGTATTCTCCATACCCTTGAACCAATGGAGTAGACCGGTAGGCCCTTCAGATCTAGGTAAATTTGGGCGGGTTACAGGAGTTGAAGTGTTTAAAGGAGCAACTGGTGGCAACACCACGAATGGTAGGATTAGCGGTTAGGTTTTTAATGAAGTTGCAGCACCATGTTTGGGAAGACCTTTGCCATTTGTTTGGCAATCAGTGAGGCCATCTTGCGGGTTGAGTTGTTCTTGCGTTGTCCGTTGAAGTGAATCGACATTCTAAAGAGAAGGAATGTTCGTGAGATAATAGATAAGGCATGGTTTATAATTGATTTTGGATTATAAAGGGGAACATTTTATATGAATTTCGAAAATCATGAGGTTTTAAATAAGGGATAGAGAAGAAATCATGTTGTTTTAGTAAAACATAATGGAATGGTCTTCGTTTCTCGATTGAGAAACTACAACCGTGACTAATCAGAGTTAATTGGGATCCGTAGCAGTAATTGACATGCTTTGGCCTAATAGGTTCCAACACTCTCACCAAAGACTTCTAGGTAGGCATCCCTGTCCACACGGCTGATCAGGTTTTATACGCAATGCCTGCCTAGATAGACCTCCGGCTACCAGTGCTTTTCCCCTTCCAGTTACTACATGTCTACTGCTAGGAATCTAACTCCGACGAAATTTTCAAATTCAGAATTTTCAGAATGCTAAAATGGCACGTAAGGCATCAATACTAAGGATAGAGGCTAGGAAGCCAGAAGGGATTAGTGTACACGTGTGTGTCAAGTGTTAAGGCAACGGTGAGATCTAAGAGAGGCAAGTTTAAGCAGCATCTAAAGACATAATATAATAATAGACATGCAGACATGAGTTAATCATGTAGGATACCTAAGGCATATAGTCTAGGTTATCCGGTTCTATTAACCTAAATCCCTATAGCCAAGGCTCTGATACCAATCTGTCACACCCCAACCGACGGCGGAATATGTCGGGGCGTAATGATTGTCCAGATGCACATGACAACTAATATAAGTTGTAATACTTAAACATGCCATTTTTCATTAATTAATTGAAGATATTGTACAAGAATATCAAAACATGCAGTAATACATATCAAACTGATTTAAAGTCTTTAATCTAGGTCCAGCAATCCTAGCGTGATCACAACATAGCTCAAGTATTGATTCCTGCAACATGTATAAAATCAATTGTCAACTACAAAAGTAGTTGGTGAGCAATTCTGGTTGAAGTATATATATATATTTTTACTGAAAAACATGCGAAGTGTCATATGTCAGTATAATGGGAAACATAACATATCAGTATAATTGGCAACTAGAAAACCTATTTAAAACCTGTTGAAATCCCTTGAAATCCACCTATTGGTAATTCCTACCACACAATATATAACACATAATTCATTCACAAAGCACATACGCATTTGCAATTGAGAACCCTTGGAAAGCTTATCGATATAGGATACATGTTACATCCCTAAGTGAAAATGAGAAAAGGGGTAGAGATTACTCACCTGATGAGTAGATTGGAAACAAGAGATGGGACCGATTGCGAGAGATAACGACTTGTTGATTATCCTAACAAACGAACATGCTAAATGAATATAGGAATGATAATGATTATAGTTCAAAAGACACGAGGGACTTAAGGAGTGTTAGGTTTTATTTGACTAAAAGACCATTTTGCCCTTTATCGAGAATTTAATTATAATGTTTTATTTTATCAACTTTGGACCCATAGATACTTATTAGAGCATTCACAATAAAATCCCTAAAATTTTGTGAGTGTAACCCCTAAATTTTAGGGTGTGGTTGTAAGTGGTTGTGAGTGGAGGAGAGAGAAAAAGTTACTGTTCATCATTAAATTTGAGGAAAAACTGGTGATTTTGTAAAATTTGATTTTTGATGTGATTGAAAGAGAGAGAAAAGGTAATGATAAAGGTATAAAAAATATTATTTAATTATGGTTGTGAGTGGAAGAGAGAGAAAAAGTAATGATAAAAATATAAATTAAGAGCATTCACAGCAGCTTCCCCATCCCCATCCTTATAATTTATATTTTTATCATTACTTTTTCTCTCTCTTCCACTCACAACCACAATTAAATAATACTTTTTATACCCTTATCATTACCTTTTCTCTATCTTCAAACCTCAAATATTTCTCTCTCCTCTACTCACAACCTGTAAGGAAATGATTTTCTGAGTCAACCGGATCAAGACGAAGATTTCCGGTTGAAGTTATGTTCAAGCGGAAAAACGCTCAAACGGAAGCTTTGGTCAACCGGAAGCTCAACCGGAAGAACATTTCCGGGTGAACTCTTTTATCCAACAGAATAAAGAGTTCAACCGGAAAAGTACTGGAATATTACTTTTGCAGAATTCAGACCTGCAACAACTTTCATTCTTCCAAAGTCACATCCTAGCCGTCTCCTACTTATAGATAAATGCATTTTGCACATTTCCTCTTTTGTATGTTTACTAATGTTCTTTTAGTAAGTTTATTGTTTGACTTTTATATACGGTTAGATTAACCCGTATGAGATCAACGGCTGTAGTTGATCTCCTTAGTACTATTTATAGTTGTTAGCTAGTTCATTCACAAGTACCAGATTGTAACCCGTTTCAGTGCTTACACTTGTAACAGTTTGAACTTGAGTTAATGCAAATAGTACCGAGAAATTTATTATCTTGTGTTCACTAGTTTATGCAATCAATACAATCAAACTACAAGTATAAGAAAAACAAAGCTTAAGTAAAAACAAGTATGATACAACTTCATTCCGCATGGTTGTGATCTGCATGTAAAGAGTTCTTGTTCTGATTATTTCTCTGAGTAATCAACGGTCCTACACAACCACTCACAACTACACCTTAAAATTTAAGGTTTACACACACAGATTTTATATATACAAACATGATCTTAGACCAAAAATCAAGTTCCAATACCTCCTGGTTTGTTTAATATTAAATAATCATATTTAAAACCCTAATTTTGAAATATTTATCAAATAATTAGCAAAATCTTTTATTAAATAGAATAAATTTATGGCTTTTACTTAAAATATTATTTTATAATATACTTTAAAAGATTAGCCCTATATTTAACCTGTTTGTTTGATTTTGGCAAAGCAACGTTTAGAAAACTCTAATTTTAACGTATTTGTTAAATAAATATAAATTTTTTTATAAAATTGTAAAAACTTAGAGTTTTATTCATTATAATATATAATAAAATCCTCAAAATATTAAACCTTAATTTGACACCGTTTACTTAATTTGGGTAGAACAACAACCCGAAAACCCTAATTTTGACTGATTTTTAGATAAAAATACCCAACCTTTAGATATCACGAAATTGACTTAGGGCTTCTTTAATATATGTTATAACATATTATCCCTCAAAATTTCGAATCCTAATTCCTTCCCAATTACCCAGAATTAATAAAACAAGTTAAGAACCCTAATTTTTAACATAGTTTTAGAACTTGATCAAAACAACAAAATTAGCAGAAATTGATAGAGGGGTATTGTAGAGCATACCAAATTACGGGGGACTGTAGGAGATCAGCTCGTAAGACCTTCGAGATTGCTCGAATTTGAAAAGGGAAGAGGCTGGAACGAGTTAGGGTTTTCAAGGTGACGTTTTGATGAACTGGTGAAGAATTATGGATGATATGGAGGGGTTTTTATACCCATTTGATGCGGATTTACATGTAGATAACACACAAGGTGACTAATCACGAAGAAACGACACCTATCGAGCTCAAACTTGGAGAAAAAGAATGAAAACATGGGCTATTCTTGAACCTGCAAATTTTCTGCCCGTCAAGGGCCTCTCACGTATCGCGCCAACTTGTATACATCCCCTCGCGACACGTGAGGGGGGGGGGGGGTAGGCAGATATTTTTTTTTTGTTTATTTTTTTTCTTTTTAATCGTCTGCTACTCATTTCAACTCGTTAACGTCTAAAATTTTACGAGCAACTTATATTAACATTATAAAACACTAAGGAACATAAAAATACGAATTTTGAATTTTACGTGATTCCCGGTTATTAACGGATTTGCACGAAAAACGGTAAATTCTTTTATTTGCGTTTTAATTAACAAAATTGATTTAAAAGTTAACCAATCGGTTTTTAATATTATAAAATGATTTTAGAATATTCCAAAGTATATATTTTGAGATAAAAAACCCCGAGATTCCCGGTGGACGATAAATCGAATACCGAAATCACATAAAGGCCGAAAATCGCTTAATTATTGTTTTAATCAAATCGTTTTACCTAAAACCTTGCAAATTTATTGTTTTGTTTTCAAAAATGATTATGGAATATCTCAAACATAATTTAAATGTATATTTTAGATGAATTCTTTTGGTAATTGTTAAATCAAAACTCTAATTTGCGTTACAAGTTCAAATTCGGGTCGGGTTTTGTAAATGGGTCGGACACGGGTGTTACAAGTTATTACTGATGACTTTTATCATTTCAATTAGGTGTTGTTTTTTCCAAAGAAGAGTGATATTGCAGAGATGTTGAAGGCATTCATGAAGCTCATTGAAAACAAGCTTAACCTAAAAAGTGAAGTCCATCAGGAGTGACAACGGGACAGAATTCAAGAATCGGATAATTGACGAATTCTGTGCAGAGAAAGGAATTGAGCATTTGTACAGTGCACCGTATACTCCTCAGCATAATGGCGTGGCAGAACGATGCAATAGAATATTGATTGAAGCTGCTCGAATAATTTTATGTGATTCCAAGCTGCCCACCATGTTATGGGCAGAAGCAGTAAACACAGCCTGTTATGTGCAAAACAGGGTTCTCATAAATAAGCAACACCAGAAGACACCTTCCGAATTAATCTATCATGACAAGCCCAGAATTGGGCATCTTCATGCTTTTGGATGTCTTTACACTGTTTTAGTTAATAATGATTTGCCAAAAATTGCTACTAAATCAGATGAGTGCTATTTTGTAGGTTATTCTGCCAGCTCAGCTTACAGGGTCTTTAACAAAACAACCGGTATAGTGATGGAATCTACCAATGTGGATTGGCTTGAAGAAAATCCCTCAGATGGTGGAGTGGGTCCAGCACAAGCATTTGACTACAACTAATTCTTTTCTTCCATTTGGATTGGATCAAGTTATTGCTAAAAACTCTTTGATGACACAATCACAGGACCACCAATTACTCATACCATCTCAAAATCTCCGGTTACTACATCCGATGTTGAATATCAGGAATCCCAGTTCAAGCAGTTGGTGAAAAAAGGATCCACAAATATCACCCATTGGACAATGTCATTGGTCCGTTAGCTTCCGGGGTGATAACAAGAAGCCAATCAGGGGACATCAACCACTGCATGTATTCTTGTTTTATTTCTCAAATTGAGCCCTCAAACATTACAATGGCACTAACAGATCCTAGCTAGGTGGAAGCTATGCATGAGAGCTAAATCAATTCTCAAAGCTTTAGGTATGGAGGTTAGTGGAGAAGCCCGCTGACAAAAAGGTCATCACAACTCGGTGGCTTTATAAGAACAAAAAGGATGAAAATGGTGTTATTGTCAGAAACAAAGAAAGGTTGGTGGTCCATGGGAAACAAACAGGTTGAAGGCATCGATTATGATGAAGTATATGCACCGGTTGCTCGTTTGGAAGCAATAAGAGTCTTTTTGGCATATGCATCCTACATGAATTTCACTGTCTATCAGTTGGACGTGAAAACTGCGTTTCTCTATGCTGAAATGGCTGAAGAGGTGTATGTTACTCAACCTCCTGGGTTCATTAATGAAGAACATCCCTACCATGTGTACAAGCTAGACAAAGCACTGTATGGCTTGCACCACGCCCCACGGTCTTGGTACAAAACGATGACTGATCACCTTCTAGCTCATGGGTATATAAGGGGTATAGTGGACCAGACACTCTTCACAAAAGAGGTTGAGAATGACATTATTATGGTGCAAGTTTATGTGGATGATATCATCTTCGAGACCACAAATGAGGACTTGTGCAAAGAGTTTGAAAGAGTGATGCGGACAAAGTTCGAGATGAGTCAAATGGGCGAAATGGAGTTCTTCTTGGCACTACAAGTAAAGCAAAGTGAAAGTGGCATCCTTGTTCATCAAGCCAAATATGTCACAGAAATTCTGGAAAAGTACAAGATGGCTGACTCAAAACCTGTTGCCACACCCATGGCAGCCAAGCCAACACTCACCAAAGATCCAGATGGTCAATCGGTCAGCGAGCACATGTACCGGTCAATGATCGGGTCTCTGATGTATTAGATGGCCAGTCGACCAGACATCATGCTTGTAGTGTGCCAATGCGCACGATATCAGGCTAATCCTAAACTCTCTCATTTATCTGCTATTAAAAGAATTTTCAAATATTTGAAGGGTAGACCAAGGCTGGGCCTTTCGTACCCTAAAGAGTCTGGGTTTAATCTGTATGCATATACTGATAGTGATTATGGTGGCAATGAGCTTGTTAGGAAATCTACATCTGCTTGAGCTCAGTTCTTAGGAGACAGGTTGGTAGCTTGGCAGAGCAACAAGCAAAAACGGTGTCTCAATCCATAGCTGAAGCAGAATACGTGGCTGCATCTACGTGTTGCTCACAGGTGGTATGGATGCAACATCAACTAGGAGATTAAGGTTTGAATTTCTTTGACACTCCCATATACTGTGATAATAATGCTGCTTTGTAAATTGTTAAAAATCATGTGTAGCATTCGAAAACCAAGCACATTGATATTAAAACGCACTTCATACGGGATTGCTATGAACGCAGGCTCATTCACTTAGAACGGGTGCAATCGGATGATAACGTGGCGGACATGTTCACCAAACCCCTCCCTACTGCAAATTTTGAAATGTGTCTAAAGGGCCTCAGAATGATAGCCTTTGATGAGTAGTCTGACAACGTCTACCTGTTTATTTATTAAAAAAAATCTTAAAAAAATCCACAAATAGTGTGTTTCTTGAAAAAATCTAAACGCAAGGGGAAGATATAAAATAAACATCTTGATGTTTCCCCTAATTTTGTGTTCTTTTAATTTTTTTTTACTGGTTTTGTTTGACCGGTAGGGAAGTGATATACATTTCCAGGTGTTTGCTGACTAACACGTGTAAAGTGGATGTGAAAAGCTGTGATTCACGATTGATATGCTTGGTAGGCTCTGCTGTCAATCAATCAAAATGTATGCTTTATCACAACACTTGAACATAACGTATGATGCTTGATAGGAAACATACACTTAGGTTAGTACAACCTCAATTTGACTGTGTACCAGGAATCCTGAGACACACGCCCGGTTATGAGTTTTGATGTCATGCTCAAAAACTCCCATTCCCTTTGCTTTGCGTGAGCAATGACCTGGGAATGTTGTACGTGAGTCAGGTCTCCTCTGTTCTGCGGTAGCAGAGACCTGGAGTCTCCCTGATCCACGTACGTCTTAGATCACATTGTACAAATATAATAAACCCAAAAGATGCCAATGTGAACAACCAAAAGAGACCCTCAAGTGTCCAAAACCCTCAGCCATTGTCACTGATGAGAGCATTACGAAAAATGTTTCAAAAACTCAGTTGACGTTATATATTATCACCAAAAATCTCCGTGATCTACTCGTTCTTTTCTCAACCCAGTCTGGAGCATGATGTTAGGCTTAAGGAAAGGTGACGTGAAAAATGTTGTACGGAAACTAGGTATACTTGATAGAATGTACAAATTATACCTAGGACTTATGTGTGTGACCTGGATGGATGTTCATAATTAATAAACCTTAAAAGATAAAATATGTGATAAAACTTCCTGAGTAAGTGAAAGCGGCACAATTTTAAAGTTGGACCAAAATACCGGCAATCGCCTGAACACGCGAAGTAACTGAAGCTGAAAAGGGTTCCTCATTCACAAATTATCTGGTATGATCCCTGATATGCCTTCTCACTCAAAACTCAGTCTATGTAGTGGTAAATATTTATTTTAGTTTTTTATTGTTTAGTTTTATTTTAATTTTTTTATTTTTATTTAATTTGCTTAAGTAATTATTTAATTTTTTTTGGTTGTCAGACGTGAAACTCTCGGGTTTGAGTTCAGGGGAACTTTCAAGAATGAACGGGTTTACTTTTGACAAATTGATAGTTAAGTTAAGAAAAATTGTGTTTGTAAAGGTTTTGAGTCAAAAGTGTAATATTCTCAAATGTTAAGGGGGCTGGATGGAATTTCTTTTAAAAAAGAAGGAGAAGGGACCAATCGGCCTCTTCGTCCCCATAATCTCCTTTCTCTCTTGTTCCTTCCTCCTCTCCGAAACCCTAACTCACCCCATCACCACCATTACCGCCGTTCACCACCGCCTGACTCCACCACTATCATCAACTCACCATCGCAACTCCACCCACGAATCTGCCCCCATTACTCCCGTCATTGTCACCGCTGCCACCTGCCATACACCACCGTCCACCGCCGATTGCTGCCATCCGACGCTACCAGGGCGGTCGGATTTCAACTACAAACACTTGTTTATGGAATGTTGCCCCCATTACTCCCGTCATTGTCACCGCTGCCACCTGCCATACACCACCTTCCACCGCCGATTGCTGCCATCCGACGCCACCAGGGCGGTCGGATTTCAACTACTAACACTCGTTTATGGAATGTTTCTTTGAGTTACAGGTATTCGTGGAGAAGATGTTACTTTTCAATCGATCCAGGGGCTTTTCGATTAGGCTGATAAGCTTTTCGATCGGCCCCGGTGCCTCTCGATCGAGAAATCTCGATAACTCGAGACTGTTCGATCGAAGCTAGCACTTTTCGATCGAGGTCTTATGCTTTTCGATCAAAGCCTAGGCTAAACATAAGCTTTTCGATCGATAGTCTTAGTAAGTTGAGCTTTTCGATCAGGGATCTCGATCACAGTCGGACTTTTCGATCAGAAGGAGGCTTTTCGATCGAAAACCTAGTTTTTGATCGAAAAGGTAACTGATGATGGGTTTCACTTGTTTTTCTTCTATTTTTAAGCCGTTATGCTGCCCGTTTTTCGTAAACTTTCTTATTTCTAGTAAATTACTGCTTGTTTTGGTTTACCGTTTGTGTGATTGCAGGGACTTAGAGTTCGTTAAGGATCATAATGTTGTGGCATATCTACTGGATCCACCTGCTGATTACAAAGAGAAATACAAGTCAATGATCAGGGTTTAAAGAAATGTTGCTTGCATTACGCTCTAACTGCTAATTTAGTCATTTGCAAGAAGATGTAGCAAGAATTCTGGAAGACAACAATTGTTTCAGATGATGAGAAGCAGATTATAGCAAAGATCCAGAGCACTGGTGTGATGCTGACAGAGGAGAACTTCAGACATGCCTTAAGACTAAAATATGAACCATCAGATCCTATGTCACTGGATAAGGAGATTGTTACACAATGTTTGAAAGAAATGGGTTATGACACTGAATCTCCACCAACAATGAAAGCTCTTATTCCGCCTTACTGGAGGATGCTGGCACATTATTTGCAGAAATGTATAACTGCAAAGAAGAGTTCAACAGATCAGCTAAACAGGTGCACACCCATGCAATGGTGTCACTGGTTAGAGGTTTAAAGTTTAACTGGTCCAGACTGATATTTGAAGACATCAAGGCCATTGTGAAAAGGGACAAGAAATTTGCTGCTATTCCAAGATTTATACAGTTGGCCTTGGACTCCAGATATCTAAATATGAGAAAGTCTGGTGACACTCATGATACAAAACCAATGGGAATTGATGTTTTTTCCTATGATAAACCACAAGAAGAAGTTGACTAATAAGGTCCCATTCGGAAACAAGTTTGGGGAATTTGCTAAAATTGCCAGAGAGGAGGTCCCACTTCAAAGAAATGTTGTAATTGAAGAAGAACATGACCTGCCTGCTTCACGGAGACCTGTCACTGAACTTTCTGATAGTGATGAATGGGAAGATTTTGACCTGGAGATTTGTAGATTGAAGCTTTGCACTTTGATGATAATGATAATATTAACTATGACTCATATCTTATCGACATAGAAGTGGAAGAAGAAGAGACAGAGACTGTTGAAGCGCAATTGACAAGAAAACGGAAAGCTATAGAGGATGCTCCCCTCAGTACTTCTATTACAGATGATATGACTGAGAAAGTTAAGATTGCTACGCAACACCTGACTGAAGCCATGAATTACCCAAGAAGGAGACGATTGGACCTGAGAGTGCCTCTTTCTACTAGCATTGGTGCTGGTCAATCATCCTCCTCATAACCCACTACCCAAGATAAAGGAAAAGCTATAGAGACAACTGAATACAGACTTGAAAGAGAGCTCAGATTAGAGATAGCAGAGTTAAAAGCCCAGAATGCAGCTCAGAATGAAGTAATTGTTGATTTACTTGATATAAAAAAGGTGCATAACATAGAGCTATAAAATCAGAAGAAGATAAACAGAGAATTCTCAAGGCAGTTTAGAGAATTACACAAGCTGATCAGATAACTTAGTTCAGCTGATACAAGTAAGTCTAAGTCAAAGAAAGACGATAAGGGAGATCTAGGTAGTAAAGGAAGCGGTTCAGGAGCAAGTGGTTCCTCACATTCACCAAGTTTTGATTTTGAGGCTGACATCCCAGATGAATCTGCATCCAATCCCATTCTTCCTGAAGGTGCTGACAAGGAGAATGATACAAGGTATCGAGACTACATGACGGTACCTGGTGCTGAATTTGATGGAGGATGGGATGCCAAAACTTTTGCACATCCTCCTGAAAGATATCTGATTCAACTTGGTGAGCATTATCATGATCGGGGAGGAATTACATCTGATACAAAATCCTGGATGTTTGATGGAGAGAAGCATATGTTTGTGGTAAGAAGGAAAGGGCCGTGTCCATTGGAATACTACAAATGCTGGACTCAATTTTACTCTTGGACGACAGTGGACTTAATCAAGCTGAATCAGGCACCTTTCTTCAATCCATCAAGGAATGATTATGCTGAGCATTTCTACAAGAAGTTAAAGAAGGCAGTGCTGAGTAAAGTTAAGAATTTTGATGACTTTTCTCACAAGAACTCTTATACCAAGAGATACAGGGACGCGTATGAGAAAGACACCAAGAAGAAGTTTTCTAATGTGTTGTATCCTCCCACAGAGAAGACTAAAACAATACCACTTCCACTTAGACATCTAGAAGGCTGCTTGGATGATTTTATGACATGGGCATACAGTGATTGTACAGGTGAAGCCAACATCATCTGCAAGTCGAAGACTATGAATGTGCTGAAAGTACATGATCTACTTAGGTTCTATGAAAAAGATATTATGGTGCTAAGTGAGAATGAGATTGAATGCTCAATGGAAAATGAAGAATATGCCAAGGTGTATACAAGAGGAGTGGCAAAGATTGTTCAAGAGAAGCTGTGGTTTGATCCTGCACCGGTTCAGATTTCAAGAAAATTCAGGATGTAGAAGACTGCTAATGCTAAAGCCTAGGGGAAGATTGTAGAGACCAAAAAAAATAAGGCTTTTGCATTAGATATCTTTTGGGCTAGTTTATAATGTATTTGGGCTAACATTAGTGGGTTTCTTGGGTTTAGTAGGGTCTGGTCGAGTTTAGTATACATGGGCCGAAATTTTGTAAATAGGTGGTGACTTGCTTATAAAGTTGGTCATCCCTATATATAGAAGCTATTGGTTTCTAGTTTAGGGAGAGCTAGTGGGTGTTCACAAAGTTCTCCTTAGAGAATTTCGAGATTCTGTGTGTTGCAACTAAGGTTTACTAATCAAGCTTTCATCAATTGGTTTGTGTTTGATATTGATTTTCATTGTTTATTTACTCTATTTATTGATTGTTCTTGAATCATCTAGTAACACCGGATTCTGAACGGTTGTCACTAGACATTGATATCGTGTGAGGGACTATTTGATCCTTACAATTTTTAGCATGCAAAAGTCATAAATCACCTAGATCCATAAAGATCCAACATGGAAATTAAGAAAAATATTAAATTTATTCAAGAAAAATCATATCTTTCATTACTAGAACCCTAGATCTATCATGCATAACAATTTCTCATGATAAATCATGGATAAAATGTAGTGATTAACTATCTTAGCTAAGATCTAGCAATACCCAACAAGCGCCAACATGAATATGACATAAAAATGAATAAATGTTCATAAAAATTCAATCTTTTTGCATATAATCACAAGATCTAACATTTATGAGCATGTATAAACAAGGTCTAGGCTAGAAGTTACAACTAAAATTAAATCTTTATCATGAAATAGCAAGAAAAAAGGGGCAGAAGCATCGTTTGAGAGAAACTTACCAAATAGAAGTAAACCGACACAGATCTACACTTGAAAACACCCAAAACGAGCTCGAAAGCTTCAAAAACGAAAATCTTGATGATGATGGGTCGAGACCAACCGCCACTTGGTATTAGGGTTTGATAAAAGTGATGAAAGTGATAAAAATCCGGCCTAAAATGAAGTTTTAAAGAAATTTCCGTCGCTGTATGAAGTCGTGGTACGCGGCGCGCCAGCTGACCAGCCAGGTTGACTTTTTTTGTTGACTTATGTTGACGAGGCTTAAATTTTAGGGTTTTGACCAAGTAAACACCACCATTGGATTCATCTCATCATTCCACTTAAAACAAGTACCAATATGATATATAAACATTTGCAATTTATAATTAAATCAAATAAGTGCATTTTATGGTCGGTTTTTCCAATTTGTCCTAGATTCTTTGTTCTTAATCGGATTCGAGTCCTGTTTTTATCGTTTTTCATCATTTTTCATTACCAAACATATGAAACACATTTAAGCATATAAAATTGAATATTGCATATCAAACTTGGAATTATGGGCAACAAAAACACATTTTCGGGTCGTTATACGTACGTATCACCATTAGGTTATTCACCAACGACTCAACTTGTGCGCGATGACTTGTGATGTGATTTAGTACTAATAGACTCATAAATATATCCACATTGACTTACGATATGAAATATGCGACTTTCTGGTTAATCGATAAATTGCGTACTGAAATCGCGTAAAAATCACGAATTACATTATTTTTCGAAAAAAGGAATCGAATTGGGACCTTGAGGCAGAAGCAGCTGCCATGCTGGGACGGATCCAAAAGGTCATGTATGGAAGTGTCGCAGCCTCTAGATCGAAGAATGTTGTATTCATACGTCTAGGGTTTGCCATTCAAAAAGGGTTGGCGGCGCAGCTTGTTGCTCGCCTTTCCTGCGTGGATACTTGAGTCTTGTACGTTGCTTTTGTGGTTTATAATAAGAATTATATTAGATTAAAAAAAAATTGGGACCCAAAAGTTTTTAATTAAATATTTTATTTTGAAAAATGATTATGAATCATTTAAAGCTTTAATTCGGGGTTTAATTACCCAAAACCTCTCCCGATTCACAATAATCCGAAAATCGGGAAATTGCAAAATTTAAAAATGGGCTGGGTTTCATAATTGGTTAATTTGCAAAATGTTACAGTCTCCCCTACTTTAGGGAATTTTGACCCGAAATTATTAGAGACTTAGAAATTTGAAGAAAATTAGTCTAAAGGTTTTAAATAGCACCATATATATTTTGACCTTAGAGGCGAAATATGGAAATGTTATAACAAATCTTCACCGAGACTGGAAATATACTCTCGATTACTGACTCGACTATGACAAAACCAACTTTTACCCGACCGTTGGCTAGGTTAGGAATGGTCACAAAAATTTGACATAGATTTGCGATATAACCAACAACTAGAGACACACACACGCAAAGACACGCCCAGTTCTCACTCCGACTCCCAGTCCGCTCTAAAAGAACCATTGGTGTTTATATATTAGGTGTACTGCAGCTAACCCACCACACCTTTGATACTTTGAGAGAGAACTGATTGCCTACGGAGAACCGACCATTTTACATATTAAACAACAACCCAATGCTTTTAAACCTTCATTGGAAATTGTAATAACGATGCATAGACTCCAGGTAGCTTGACACAACAAAATCTAGGGGCCAACAATAGTTGGTGTGCAATGGATGTGAGGAACAGACTATAACCAATCCGAGAAATGACCAAAAGACTAACCAAAGATAGATGACCACAATCTCCCCTACTTTAGGAGTGAGACTGTGGGGTCAAAAGGCATAGGTGAGTAATGAGTGCAACATATATGCCTTCAATATCCCAAATAACATAGATTCACATATATAGCCATAAATGATAAACCAAGCAACGAAAGATAAAACAAAAGTCTCGGACTTCTTATCAAGGCAAAGCATCAAGTTCTAATGAACTAGATGGGTAGCGAACCACATCTATTTTACCTCCCGAGATGCAATACTCAGACAGAATCCGAATTGGCTCTCGCTGAAACCCAAGGCTAACGCCCACGACCAGTACCGATCGTATGCCAAGCTAGCATAACACACAATCGCTGGTAGCAGCACGTATGAGACCCAGATTCGGCAAGAGTAGAACAACGACTAACCCTTGAATTGATGATATACAATAGAAGCGTAAACAAATAGATCACAACCAACAAAAGAAGAAAACAAAAATAGATAGAGTACCACGAATCTGACGGAATACCCCACATTGGATACCATGTGTCAAATAACACTGCATGCATGTCACGACTAGCATGACCAAGCAGTACGTTGAAAACTTAAATATGCTGATGTGAGATGAACCGCGTGCTTCGTGATATATGAAACCAATGCTACGTATCATGTAACATGACTTCGAGTACCTGAATCCGATGCCATAATCCAAATGACATGATTCGAGATACATGAATCCGATAACATGAATCAAGCGGCATGTCTCGAAGTACATGAACCGAAAGTGTGACTCAAATGCATGCACCCGACATCATGAATAAAAAAGGATGACTTGAAATGTGTGAAACTGATAACATGAACCAAAAAGTATAACTCAAAATGCGTGAAAGTGATAACATGAATTGAATAACACGACTCTAGGTAAATGAATCTGATAACATGAACCAAATAACACGACTTGAAGTACATGAATCCAATGACATGAACCGAGTGGCCTGACTCAAAGTACATGAACCCGATAACATGAATCAAATAACACTAGTCGAAGTACATGAATCTGATAACATGAACCGAATAACATAACTCGAATTACATGAATTCGATAAAATGAATCGAATAACTCGAAGTACATGAATCCGATAATATGAATCGAATAACACGACTCAAAGTACATGAATCCGATAACATGAATCGTATAACACGGCTCGAAGTACATGAATTCGATAAGATAAATTGAACAATATAAGATGAGCAAACCAATTCAAGTAATGAGCATCACCAATAGTAAATTAACTTAACCACTCAATGAAACCATAGATCAAGAGTTGGTCGATTCAAACAATGATTCTAAGACAAAACAAGTCGATAATCAAATGACAATCGATAGGCCAAAGGTAGGGTAATGCATCAACAATAAGGCAATCCGAAAATCAAAATCACGATCATGAGGAACGAAAACAGAGCCCATGTCCAGAGTCACAAACCAACTGTTGGAACTACACCAAACGAATTTGGATTTTAGATGGCAGCAATCTATCTTATGATCGAACTATTGCGTTTAACAATAGTCAAACCATGAGGTTAAGCAGCTGACCTTTCTCCATAATTCATTGGTAGGACTAGGTATGAGTTTCGAATTTTAAAATCAAGGGCGAAACATGAGCAAATCCGCCTATCTCCAGCGAGAGCGATCATAAATTAAGAGACTGGGAATGGAGCCTACGAAGGGACCACCGAATCAAAGGAGACCAGAGTCAAGCATAACAATGCACTGAGTGAAGATCTTGAACATAATATAGAACCCAAAATATCCCAACCACTTACAAAATGCGGTTTGGAAAGCATCAGCAAGAAAGGAGAGGGGGAACCCATAACGAGAATCGGTCACGCGGAAGCGATTGGTTCTCAGGGCAGATACATGGAGATAAGTGTCTCCAAGCATGGAGGTAAATAGATCATAAGTTTTCCAAAGGCTGCGCAATGATAAGGTGACTTGTAACAGGAGTCGCTCAAGATGCGAGGTCGAGACAAAAGTAGGTCTAGTGAACGAGAGGAAGACCCATTGCGTTTTTAGGAAAACTTTTCATGCTAAATTCGACTGACTAGGATGTCTTTGACTCCCTTTTCTTTCGACTCCCACAATTCAGACCAAGATTGCACGTGCTCCAGTATCAAGTAATTGCGGAAGCGATCGATTCTCAAGGCTGATACATGGAGATAATGGTCTCCAAGCATGGAGGTAAATAGATAATATGTTTTCCAAAGGCTGCGCGACGATAAGGTTACTTGTAACAGGAGTCACTCAGGATGCGAGGTCGATGCGAAAGTAGGTCTGGTGAACGAGAGAAAAACCCGTTGCGTCGTTAGGAAAACTTTTCATGGTAAATCCGGCTGACTAGGATGTCTTTCAGTCCCTATTCTTTCGACTCCCACAATTCAGACCAAGATTGCACATGCTCCAATGTCAAGTAATTGCGAAAGTGATCGATTCTCATGGCTGATACATGGAGATAAGGGTCTCCAAGCATGGAGGTAAATAGATCATAGGTTTTCCTAAGGCTGCGCGACGATAAGGTGACTTGTAATAGGAGTCACTCAGGATGCGAGGTCGATGTGAAAGTAGGTCTGGTAAACAAGAGGAAGACCCGTTTCATCATCATGAAAACTTTTCATGGTATGTCCGGCCGACTAGGATGTCTATGACTCTCTTTTCTTTCGACTCCCACAATTCAGATTAAGATTGCACGTGCTCCAATATCAAGTAATTGTGGGCTTTATGCATAGCATAAGCTTGAACCCACATGCTGGTTTATCGTTGAGGACTGCCGGGACCTGATCGTCCAGGCGGGGTACGAATGAGTTCTACCGAGACGCACAGTTTTAACAATAACTGTGGTAAAGATGACAGAATGAGAGGAAAAAGGATAGGAGGTGCCAATGCTGAGTACGCCGAAGCAACAAAATTAAGGAGTTGTTTCGCAAACTGACATAACTCCGAGGCCATAACAACGTTACTTCGAGCAAAAACCTTTGAAACCGGCACACGTGTAGAGTTATCCACTCGGGAGGTCGTATAGTCGTATACTCGTACACATGCAATTCCGTAAACATGTGGACTTGTATATTCATATATTTCCAAACGAGTAGATTCTTAGATGCGTGCGCTTTGAAAATACACGAATGAGCTCAAAACGAAAACATTTAAAATGAACATCATGGAAAATTTTACTAAAACGGGCGGTCATGTGCCTATAGGCTTGTGACCTGCTAATACGCCCATTTGTTGCCACGTATGCATGTAATCCCGTAACCATACAACCTGGAAACTCTTGGACCCACCAACAAGAACTCACCCAAAATACACACGACGACACCAAAGGTATAAGAGAGGAAATGATTTACAAATATAAGGGGGAAAAGACATGATCAAAAACATAAAAGCATGGTCGACATGGAAGGATAAGCTTTAAACACCAACACAAGGAGGGTAAATGATTGTCCAAAATCCCGACGCTCAATGGGTATCAACATAAGAATCTCTAAACAACATATGGATCGAAAGCTCAAGCAAAGGTATCGAGGTTAACCTTTGCCGTTGACAAGGGTGTTAACCAAGAAAATGGAGGAAATGACCATGGAATAAGACATCGCGAAAGATCGATTTGAGGCCAAGGGAGAGAAAGACATCATGTGGGATACTCGAATCTGAGTATTACGATACCACATAATGAAATAGGTCAAATTAGAGTACCATGAAATGTCAAGGAAAAATAAATTGAATTGGAACATCATGAAATAACAGGTTAAAATAAATCATACGATATCGAGAATTGTCAATTAAGAAACGTCAAATCACCGACTCACAAAACAAGGAATTAAGTTGAAAACTAATCCAATTCACGGGAGGTCGAATAAAAATATGTGGATTAGTGAATCTTGAGATTGTGTGACTCAGATTATCAAAACCATTAAGAACCATAGTAATCATAATAGCGCATAAAAACATGAAATCGAGTGATCGAGATAAAACACATCGGAGTGGTTCTCATCTCCCTAATAGGTTTCGACACTCTTATCGGGGCGTACCAGGTGAGCGTTCGGGTCCGTCAACTCAGGTGAACGCTTTTCTTGACTGAGGCCCCGACTACCGGTGCTTTCACCCTTCCAATTACTACATGTTATTCACTAAAGCCCGTTTCTGACGAGATCATAAAATCGAAAATCGATCTCGTAGATGGTACGTAAGGCACCATCTCTAAAGAAGGAGGCTAGAAAGCCTCAAGTGATTTGTGTAAAGTGTGTGATGATCAATGAGAATCAATGCAACGATTGAAATAGGCATAATTAAGAAGCATATAATACAATTCATATAGGCATACTATGCATGAGATACTCATGCGGGACACCTAAGAAAATAGTCTAGGTCAAGCCGATTCTAATAACCTCGATTCCTATAGCCGTGGATCTGATACCAATCTGTCACACCCCGACCGATGACGGAATACGTCGGGGCGTAATGATTGTCCAGATGCACATAAAACTATTAATGTTACGAAATTCTTCATCAGCAAATTTCATATAAGAACAAACAATAACCAAGTGTTCAAGGTAAATTACCTATTCGATAACATTTAGTTTAATGTTAATTAGGTCACAACTAATGCAGCATGCATGCTAAGGCGACATCAACAAGCTTATGATCAACATTCAGCAAAAACCTGCAACATGTATAAAATACGAGACAACTACAAGTAGTTGGTGAGTAAACATAGGTTTAGTGTACTACATAGATAAAAGCATGCGAATAAATTAGTTAAGTGTAATCCTGTAGGATAAACTGAACATGAAATAGAGTACATAAAGGTGCATGAATCAACCCTGACCTCAAGGTTTCCAATCACAAGGCGTCACACGCGAGGCTTGCCAAGTGGGCTTGTTAGGCCAATAGATCTATTACCATAACCCAGGATTTTTAAAGCTAATGTCACGCTAGTATGAACATGAGATTGAGCTTGATTACAACATAACAAAAATAACCACACAAGTTCACATACAAGAGCACACATAACAACATAGAGTTCGCATGTAGTGTTTGAGTAAAGAATATCGAGTAAGGGTTTTGAATACGATACATGTTGCAACCCAAAATGTTTAAAATACAGAGGGGCTATGAATACTCACATGATATGGATACACAAAGGAAAGATGAAACCACGACATGTGACGAATAAAATCCGAAGACGAACTCGACGGCTAAACCAGATGGATGAACAAATGAATAAATATGTGAATAATTAAATAAATAAATAAACAAATAAATTCTCACGACACAAACAACTCGACAAGTCGTTGGTAATTTAATTATGGTGAAATCGCACGATCATGGACATGAGGTAGGTCATTCCTAAAACTGAATATGCGATGACAAATAATTGGCGATAAAACTATTTATTTTCACGAAAACACAATATGTATTTATTTTCCATGAAAATATGCGAGCCATAATTTTCATCCGAAAATTAATTCTAGACTAAACTCAACACAAACATATCATATATTTAATATCTAGACATGAACCAATCAAATATATATTTATTTTTTTTTGCAAAATTCATTACTTTTAACTTAAATTCTAATTTAATTTATTCTAAACAATTAAATCCACCAAATTCATAGCTTTTTACATGCGAATCATTCCAAATATTTTATTTAGGACATTTCATGCATAAATAACCTAGATCTATCATTCAACACCATTAAATCATAAATTTTTCATAGATCTAGAATGCATGTTAAAAAAATATTTATTCTTCATGAAAAACTGTCAGGACCAAATTTGAGCACAAGTATCTCATTTGATTCGTCATACAAGTGCGGAAATCATGTGTGATGGTCGACTTCGGTTGAATCTTGCATCAATGCTCTCTCATTGATGATTTCTAAAGCTCAAGAACATACACTACACCAAGAAGACACACACAAAATGCTCTCTGTAGAATAATCCAGGAGTGGCACACCCAATAGTTTTCTCAATTGGTATTTATACTATTAGAGAGAATAGGACAAAAGGAATGTTTGACACAATAATCATTACATAGAATTCAGTAATTAATATTCCATCAGACAGACAAGTTCGCTAGGAATTATTCAAGTTCTCTAAGAGTGAACAAGTTCGCTAGGAAGTCCGCTAGGAACAATCAAGTTCACTAGGAAGTCTGCTAGGAACAAACAAGTCCGCTAACAAGTTCGCTAAGAGCAAACAAGTCTGCTAACAAGTTCGCTAAGAGCAAACAAGTTCGCTAGGTACAAATAAGTCTGCTAAGTACATGAACAAGTCCGCTAGGAACAAATTAAGTTCGCTAAGACATATAAAGATAGATCAGCAACCAAGTACGCTAAGTAGAAAACAAGTCCGCTAAGTACAAACTGTTAAGTTCGCTAAGAAGGAAAACAAGTTCGCTAAGATAGAAACAAAATTTTACTAAGTACAAACTTGAATTCTATTACACAAGATAAGTATCTATTCTTGTAAATTCATTGAGAGGTCTTCACCATCAATATTCTACAGTGAATGGTTTGTGTTGCCAACAACCAAAACGGGTTCCAACAAAAATCATCAAGATGGCATAATTATTCCACAAAACCCTAGATCTAGCTATTAGAACATGATAGTTTCCTAGATCTTATCCAAGATGTCAGTTTTAGCATAAAAAGTCATAAATCACCTAGATCCATAAAGATCCAACATGGAAATTAAGAAACATATAAATTTTATTCAAGAAAAATCATATCTTTCATTACTAGAACTCTAGATCTATCTTGCGTAACAATTTATCATGATGAATCATGGATAAAAATATTGTCTTTAACTATATTAGCCAAGATCTAGCAATACCCAACAAGAGCCAACAAGAATATGACATAAAAATGAATAAATGTTCATAAAAATTAAATCTTTTTTGCTTAGAATTGCTAGATATAACATTTATGAAATTGCTTGAGCGTGTGGATCTTCTACATAGTCGTTATGAAATCAAAGTAAAACGAGTAGAACACAAAGAGTAAATACAAATAAGCTTTGTATTATCCACAGAGAGTTTACACAGAGACACTTAGATGATATGACCAAGAAGCTTAACAAATCTATACAAGACATCCTATTTATACAAGCTGAACCACGTTGGTCCGAACCTCAGGTTCGGCCCAAGGTTTGGCCATGTCCGATCTCCAGGTTCGGCCTGAGTTCGGACCTCAGTAATCGTGTGTGATTCGTTTTGTATTCGATAATTCACATGACGATCAGGACCATGTATCAAGAAACTCCCCCTCGGCATGTGGAGTATCATCTCCTCTATTAAAACTTGTATCTTGTATCTTCAATCAAACTCTTCCTTGATCTTGACGATGAGTTCAATCTTGAATACTTGATATTGCATCGTGTATAATCTCTTTATCAACAATCTTCTACAGAATTGAAGTTGTAATGTTCTCTTTCCACTTAGAAACCTGCCAACATAAATAATCTTGGCGCAAAACGTCTCTTCAAGACTCTAAGATATTTTGTTTTTGAAATTGATTTTGTATTCCGTGTTGATCAATCGAAAGCAAACAAGAAACAAAATCTTTTTGGCTTTTAGAAATTTTATATCAAAACACACTTAAAATCTTTTTGGTATTTTCTGATAAGAAAAGTAAAAGCATTACAAAATCAGACACTATTTTTGTCTTTTGTGAGAAAGATCACAACTTGGGATCATATTGGACATAACATGCTGAACTACACTTCAATTTCGATTATTGAAGCACACAAACCATGCCGATTGCAAATATAATTTGTCCAACTTTAAACTCTGGCACAATCATACTCATAACATCTGGATATGTTAAGATATTGATTAGTTTTGCATTGACCAGTGTACCCCACACTATCAGACATACTCAGATATGTTTTTGCTTATCACATTCTGTGATTTCATTTGTGATTTTAATCACATAATGATTGTAACCATGATATAGTCAAATGTGTTCCATGCAAAAAGAATAAGAACGTTAAATCGTCTACCTTAAGGTCAATCTTTCGATACGCAGATAAGGCCTCGGATTTAACAAAATAGGAAAATAAAACAAGTTGAAATTGTATAACTCAACAACAATCAGGTCGGTACTCCCATACACGCATAGAAAGTCCGATGAGTTATACGAAACACCAAAGAAAATAAAGCAGAACGTCAAACGAACAACGATCAGGTCGATCTTTCGATACGCAGATAAAGTCCGATCGTTTGACAAAATAAAGAAAATCAACCAAGTTTAAATCTTTGCAAAATGAACACATGTATACACAGTGACTTGTCATTTTATTTTTCACATATCTTTTTCTTGATATATCATGAGATATGCATCAAGATGTTGTCCACTAGGTCAAGCATCAGATTTAGTGTATATCACATTTGTATACTTTCTGATTTGCCGAGCCTACCTTGCACATCGATCAAATGGTCTTATGGCTGTTTCATTTACTTTATCCATGAGTCAGACACTGTCAGCTAATGTACCATCATTTCCTAAACATGTCGGATACAATTTCTCATTTTTCAATATTTTTGGCTTTTTGCATTTTTCAATGTTTTTGTCTTTTTCAAATTTCTCCCCCTAAAAATTACAACTCTATTTATAGATTTTCATTTTTACGATTTGAAAAACAACACACTATTTTTGTATTTTTGCAAAAACAAACTCCCCCTTAGAATGAGATGGATTGGAAACATAACTGAAAAATTGATCAACCAACACGAATACTTCAGTTTAGCATTTGAAAAACAAAATTTGATTTTGAAATTCAATGTAATTAGAACAGATATTTCACAATCAGTAATTTTTCAATCACCGAAAAGTCTTCCTGAAACACTTGCTTGACACCAAATAAATCATTAGTTGCTCTGGGATCGACCCGAGTCAACAGCGTCGGGTCGCCTGGTGTCTTCCACATAGTCTTTGTTGGCCGTGGAAACAACTTTCGGTTTCCAAATTTGTAACAGTTTTGATTTTTTATCAGAACCAGAATCAGATTCAACCGACGTACTCGGTTTAGACCAAGACAATTGACGAGTTGATTTAACCTTTGGAGACCATGGTTCATCAAAAATTTGACCTTGAATATCCACATATTTTGCAGTTTTCTGGATATATGCAGTCGTCGGACAATCAACAGCTAGATGTCCCGGTTGACAACATGCATAACAAAGTCTTTCTTGAAAATTGGTTGAAAATTGTTTTGATTTTGAAAAACCAGATGAATATTCAGAACTAAAATTATCAAAGAAACCATCAGAAGAATCATACCTAGGAGATGGACTCCTTGAAGATGGCGATCTTCCAGAAGAATGAGAAAATTCTTCTGGAGATGGTGATTTCTTTGTAACCTTTGCTTTAGTAACCTTCTCAACCTTCACTGGTTTCTTAGCTTGAACATATTCTTCCTGCACTTTGTAACCCAAACCTTTGTGTTTAGATCCTTGATTCTTTGAAGAATTAGAAAAAGAACTTGAAGCTTCTCGTGACTTAGCTGCACTAGTGAATTTAGCTTTGATATCTTTCAGCTTGTTCTTCTCAATCAAAACTGTTTCTTCTTCGGCTGCTGATGAAGAACTCAAAGCAACCTTATAAAAAACTTTTTCATTTTCCAACAAAACAGACTTTGAAACAAATTTTGGAGCGTCACCCAAAGGCTTCTCCTTCTTCATAGATTTGGACTTGTTCTTCTTGGGTGGAGTAGCAAATTTTGAATAAGCATTTAATTCAGCTTTTGGATCAATTTAAGCAGAAGTAACTTTAATCAAATCCACTGGTTGAGGAACCGAGTGAACATCCTCCTTCTGAGAACTTTCTGAACTCTGATCCTGTTTGTATAAGAAGTTTAGCAATGTCGGTGACAAATTGCAATACTTCACTTGTCTTTTTAGCTCTAAAATTTCCAATTTCAAATCATTAATCTTTTGTTGAGCCTCAAACACCTCTTATTGTGACTTGATGAACTTTTCATTGAGATCATCATATTCATAAGTTTGTAACTTTCGAATCTCAAATTCTGCATATAATTTTTCAAGAACATTTTCTCTCTTTTGCTTATAAATCTCAACATCCTTAGTCAAAACCTCATTTTTATCACGATAGAGAACATTCTCATCTTGAAGCATAGAAATCTTATTTTGAAGCTTCTTAACAGTAACAGCAGTTTTAGCAATAAGAGCAGTAGCTTCCTCATACTTTTGCTGAACCGGGTAACTTTTCTCAAACAAATTCTCAAAATCTTGACATGCTTTAGCTTTTTTACATTATTCAACCAATTGAGACTTTTCCTTCAAAATATCTTCATGAACATGAACTAACTCTTAATACTTCTTTTCAAAATCTTCTAACTCTTTCTTGAGCACCACAATCTCTTCAGTTGATAGTTGACAACGTTGTTCAAAACTGGCAACCGTCTGAAGCAATTTCTTACATTTAAGACATTCAAACTCGTCAACTTTTGAACTATTAGAAACTTTGGTCAAATCATCTTGAACCAAAGATGCACTCGAATACGAATCAGAATCAGTCAGAAATCTGTCATCATCAGCATGACGAGCAGTCAAAGCAACAGTAATTGGAACATGATTTTTTGTAACTTCTGAATCTGCATTCCATGCAAATTCATTTGAATGCAAAAATGTATTCGTCCAATCATGAGCAAAAGTAACAGATTTCTTCTCAAACTTTTCAGCTTCATTTGATGGATGAAAAACTAAGTGTGCATGTTGACCAGTCTTCAATTTACTTTCTGTAGAACTTGGAGATTCTCGAGCAAAATGACCATAAACTGAGCATTTATAACATTTCACCTTTGACTTGTCCAAACCAATCTTCCCTTCCTGATTCAGTCTCTTCTTACCAGTTCTATTGAAAAATTTCTTTGTCCTTCGAACCAACATAGCATACTGCCAATTTAGATCCATTTCCTCTAAATGATCATAATCAATCTGATCATAATCTTCATTTGCTAATTCAGCATTATTCACAGCACCAGTAATAACACCAAAATATGAAGATACTAATGCAGACATTAAAGCATTATAATCATCGATAGTTTGAACAGACAATGCACTTTGAATTGAAGAACTAGGACTTGAAACAGTACAACCAGCAGAAGAATAACTTGGAGTTTCAGATTTACCTGCAATAAATGCTGTAGGAGGTGCAGAACTAAGAATATTCGATTTCCCAGCATTCAAAGTTGAATCATTATTACCATAATACACTGCAGGATTTTGAACTTGCTCAGGAAATGACTTGTTCACCGTTAACTCCATATCCCTTGCTTGGATTCGTTGAACCAGATCATTAAAAGACATTTTTGAATAATCTTTATCATGAGAAACCATCATCACATAATTCTCCCATTTCTCTGGTAGGGCTTCCATGATCTTGTCTTTCTTATCAGCTTCATCTTTTGTAAGATTCACCAATTTCATTTCACCCATTAAATGAGCAAATCTTGCGATCAGATTTGGAATTGATTCATTTTGATAATGTTTAAAACTATCAAATTCCTTTTTCAGCACCTTTTGTCGACTTTTCTTTTATTGGTCATTACCTTCACATCTTTTTTCTAAAGCATCCCACAAACTCTTTGCTGTGTAGTTACTTGAAAATTGATGTAATAATTCTGTAGGTCATGCCATCGTTAAAGTACCATAGGCTTTCTTCTCAGCTTGATATGCTTTCTTTTGTTCACCGGAAAGCTTCCTTTGAAGAATTGGTTCCCCATCTTCTCCCTTAGGATAAACATATTGATCAGAATATGATAACCACATATCAATATCATTCGCCGAGACATACGCTTCAAACCGTGTAACCCAACTATGATAATCTTCCAATTTGAGCAATTTAGGAACTTTCTGACTTGTTCCGATTTCGTTATCATATTTCATAATTGATTGCATCGTAGCTTGAACCGAATTTTGAATAGCCGCGAACGCTTGAAAATCGGACATTTTGAAAAAAACTGGTTACTGTTCACTCCGAACTACCTACGAACTCTCGCGAACTTCCTCCAAACGTACTCCGAACCTAGTCCGAAAATAAAACTCACCGAACTCCGTTTGAACTTAACCTTCGGACACTTAAACAACACCTAGACCGAACGAGTGCCGAACTATCACCGAACTCTGTCCAAATGTGGACCGATCTCTCACCGAACCCTCACCGAACCAATAGAACGACCGAACGCCATCCGAACCTCAAGTTCGGAGCGGTTACACCGAACGTGTCCGAACCTCAGACGAGCTCGACCTCACTCGACACCATTTTCTCGATTTTTAGTGTTTTTCGATGTAGTTTTCGACAGAAATCCAAGTAAACTCGAAATGAATGATCCAAAAATGAATTTTTGACGAGAAGCACACTTGAGATGATCAAACGAACTAAAAAATGATATTCATTTTTGTTAAAACGTGAATTTGAACTCAAAACTCCGAAAAACAATGATTTCCGACTAGTAGAGCGAACCAAATGCTCTGATACCACTTGAAATTGCTTGAGCGTGTGGATCTTCTACTTAGTCGTTATAAAATCAAAGTAAAATGAGTAGAACACAAAGAGTAAATACAAATAAGCTTTGTATTATCGACAGAGAGTTTACACAGAGACACTTAGAAGATATGACCAAGAAGCTTAACAAATCTATACAAGACATCCTATTTATACAAGCTAAACCACGCTTGTCCGAACCTCAGGTTCGGCCCAAGGTTCGGCCATGTCCGATCTCCAGGTTCGGCCTGAGTTTGGACCTCAGCAATCTTGTGTGATTCGTCTTGTATTCGATACTTCACATGACGATCAGGACCATGTATCAACAATTTATGAGCATGTATAAACAAGATCCAGGCTACAAGTTACATAAAAGTTGAATCTTTATCATGAAATAGCAAGAAAACAGGAGGGTAGAAGCATCGTTTGAGAGAAACTTACCAAATAGAGGAAAACCAAAATAGATCTACACTTGAAAATGCCCAAATTAAGCTCGAAAGCTTCAAAAACGAAGGGTTTAGATGATGATGGGTCGAGACCAGCCGCCACTTGTATTAGGGTTTGATAAAAGTGATGAAAGTGGTAAAAATACGGCCTAAAATGAAGTTTTAAATTTTCTTTGTCGTTGTACAGAGTCACGGTACGTGAGGGTATCCTCCGTTGGGTTATATAACTAATTATCGATTTACACACGAGTACGCAGCGGATTTTATCCTATGAATTAATCTAACTAACCAGATAGATAATGTGTTCCTTTTTAGCTCGGCAAGAGAAGATCTTCTAGGATTTGAAGTAAATCCCTCTACGATCGCACACACGACACACCGATGTACGTATGCTAGTACTTGATCACGAACTCCTCTCTTGATGAAAGCTTGGTCGAACAACAAGAATATCGAATCCCAGGGATTTGGTTTCCTTTGCCGAAATTTAGAGAGAGAAAGAGAGAGAATTAGGGTTTGCACTTATCAGGTATAATGCAACAACTAAACCTTAAACCAAGAGGGTCTATCTATAGGTTTTAGGAACTTGGAAAACAAGTTAGGGTTTGGGATGGGGAGGCTTACACGATTTCGGCCCTAAAGCCCACTCCCAAATCCTTTCCTAATTGTAATCCAATTACAACTCTCTTTTATTAACAACTAACACCCTGTTAATAATTAACTGTTAGTTTTAACGACTCCTCGTTAAATATTCGTGATAAATAATAATTAACTGATTAATTAATACAAATACATTAGTCTCGAGACGTGTGACCCCGTAGGCTTAAATACTTTCCGGACATACGTTTATTTATACATGATCATATCCCTACAGCTCCCACTTGAGCTCGTAATAATAAAGGTAATAACATTGGTTAGCGTCTAGCAACACGCCAATGCTCCCGGAAATATTTAAGTATAGTTTCTCAAAGTGTATTTAAATGGTATAGTAATTTACTATCCCTTTGTTACCGATACCGTTGTTAAATATGAATATGGATAAAGTCATTTCATACTTTAACGATTCTGTTTCTCATCCCATAACTAATTAAAGATTACCAAATTCAAATCGAGACACATCTAGATTTCATTTGGGCATGGCCATGCAGACATCTTAATTAGTCCCAATGAGGGGCCCAGTGGTATCTGCTTTAACTTTTAAGCTGAAGGAACAAATCCTCTTGACTACACGTGTCCAGTCACATACTTCACTACACTTACTGAAAATAGCCCTTTTGTACTACCTTATCCAGAATAGTTAGAACTATATCAAGTAGGTGCAATCCATATATGCATGACCTGCTTGTATCTCAAGTCTAAGGATAAGTAAAGCAACCATTTACGAATTTCACTTAATGACGATGATCCATAAAGTGTCAATTCGTTAGTGGGGTAGTCTGATATGCATCCTATGAATACCATGTGAGTTTGGTGGGACCATCCATTATATATTCCAAGAATATTACCAATCACTCAAATTTATCTTAGTTTAACTATATTCCCATATAGTTAATTGAGAATGGACAATTTAGAATACTTGACAAGTATTCAAGGATTAAACATGAAAATATAGGACACAATTTACAATTAAATGAAATCAAACATATCAAGTACTTTATTTCATTATATATATAGAAATTGTTTAACATCCCTTATCCAAATACCGAACAACAAACATACATGATTTAACTAGCTAATCTAAGTCCCATGCCCTCAGCATGCCTTTCAAGCTTCGATCTAGTTCGATCTACTCACGAACATAGTGATATCTCCTGGCATAGTGTCTGGCGCCCTTCTGAACTCCAGGTTCTTTGGCAATGATTAATGCACCAGTATTATCACAGTACATATCAATAGGCAAGTTACTTGTAGAGATCACGTCAAGCCCACAAATAAATTTCCTTATCCAGACTGCCTCCATTGCAGCTTTCGAAGCAGCAATGTACTCAAACTCTGTTGCAGACATAGCAACTGTGGTTTGTTTCTTGCTTTTCCAATCCACGGCGCCTCCATTTAGAACGAAGACGTACCCAGACTGAGACTTCGCGTCATCTCTATCAGTCTGAAATCCAGCATCGCAGTATCCGGTCACTTTGAGCTCTTGATCTTGATTTCCCCCATATACCAAAAAGAAATCTCTAGTGCTCGTAGGTACTTGAGAATGGTCTTAACAGCAGTCCAGTGACTTTCACCTGGATTCTGTTAAAATCGGATAACGATATTCTGCGCAAACGCTATATCAGGTCTAGTGCATCTCACCGCATACATTATAGAGCCTACAGCTGAAGCATAAGGGACTCTTTGCATACGCTTCACCTCATCAGGTGTAGAAGCACCTTGTTTGACCGATAGACCAAGTCCTTCCTGCATAGGTACTATACCACGCTTGGAATTCTCCATCTTGAATCGCTTCAAGATCTTATCAATATAAGCACTTTGACTTAGTCTAATCAACCGCTTAGTTCTATCTCTATAGATCTTGATTCCAAGAATGAATACTGCTTCTCCCAAGTCTTTCATGGCAAAACACTTTCTAAGATGGGATTTTACATCTTGCAACATTGGAATGTGTTTTACTATAATCAATATGTCATCTACATATAAGACAAGGAAAGTAACATTACTCCCACTAGCTTTACGATATACACATGGCTCTTCGGGATTCTGAACGAAACCAAACTTTTTGATTTCTTCATCAAACTGTTTATTCCAACTCCTCGATGCTTGCTTTAGTCCATAAATGGACCTTTGAAGCTTGCATACTTGGTTGGGATGTTTTGGATCAATGAACCCTTCAGGTTGATCCATATAGACTTCTTCATCCAAGTAACCATTTAAGAAGGCAGTCTTAACATCCATTTGCCATATCTCAAAGTCATAGTACGCTGCTATGGCTAAGAGAATCCTAATAGCTCAAATGTCAGCTACTGGTGAAAAGGTCTCATCATAGTCAACGCCAAAACGTTGAGTATAACCTTTCGCCACGAGACGAGCTTTATAGGTGTGTACATTTCCATCCATGTCGGTCTTCTTCGTGAAGATCCATTTACTCCCAACGGTCTTCGCGTTAGGAGGAAGATCAACCAAGTTCCAAACTTGATTATCTCTCATGGATTTCATTTCCACGTTCGCAGCTTCAAGCCATTTGTCAGATTCCGGATCTGATTATGCAACTTTGAAGTTCGGAGGCTCATCGAGTCTCCTGATACGTTTGTTAGGACCTGATTTGAGCACAATGTTCTCATTTGATTCATCACACAGGTGCGGAAAACAAGTGTGATGATCAATCTTGGTTGATTTCACCACATAGATCTCTAAAGCTCAAGAACACACACAAAAATACACCAAGAACACACACACAAAGGCTCTCTTGTAGAAATGACCAGGAGGAACACGTATTAGGGTTTTCACTTTGGTATTTATACTACAAGAGAGCCTGGGACAAATAGAATGTTTGACAACAACCAATCATTACCTAGAATTCAGCAAAATATTCTAACAGAATATGAAGTACGCTAAGCATATAAAGAAGTACGCTAAGAATGAAACAAGTTCGCTAGAACTTGTGAAGTTCGCTAAGAAGTTCGCTAAGCATTAACAAGTCCGCTAACAAGTTCGCTAAACACAAACAAGTCCGCTAACAAGTACGCTAAGCACAACTTAAGTTCGCTAGGAACAAATCAAGTTCGCTAGGAACAAATCAAGTTCGCTAGGAGCAAAAACAAGTTCGCTAGGACAGTTAACAAACAAGTGCGCTAAGTACAATGACAAGTTCGCTAAGAGTTAATCAAGTCCGCTAAGTTCAACATACAAGAAGTTCGCTAAGGAGAAACACAAGTACGCTAACACTTAGTCAAAACATCATACATAACCATAATCAAAGATGAGAAAGTACATAATCAAAGTTAAGTACAAACCAAAGTAAAATTACAAATAAACACCAAAAAGATAAATAGTTTGTGTTGCCAACATAAATAAGTTCTAACAATTTCCACCCATGTTGGCAATGCAAACCTCTCGAGCTTCAACCATCTTGACCGATCAACTTGAGCAGGAACCTCCAGTTTTCTCTAGCCGCTTCTTTGTGTTTGTCTGAAAGGACATGAATCCCCAGATCATAGAGCCTCCAGAGGTCTTGCCATACCAGTTTCTTCAGGTCATTGTAGTTGTTAAACTCGACTAATCTTTTTGCCTTGTCAAGAACCACACTTGACCCATTTTCTTCCATCAACCAGCAGCTTGCAGTTCTCAGCATCTCTTCGTCAAGCTTGTACCTACCAATGCCAGCAAGCTGATTGCACCACCAGTTTAGAAACATCAGGAAATAGTTAGCATCGTAGCATTCGTATAGTCTAAGCTGAGTAGGGATGGTCCGCATCTTCTGGTAATAGATGAGCTTGATGTAAGATCTTGACAGCATTCTTAGCTCAATGGCAGCAAACAATCTGATTGACTCAGCACCTTCCCTTTCAATCACCAACTCATGTGTCATCCCGTTGTAATACCAGCTGATAATGGGGAATTTCTTCTGATTCCCTGGGATCCATTTGACATTGATCTTATCACCGATGTTCTTGAAGATACCTTTATGTGGTGCACGGAGTCGCTTCTTTTCTTCGGCTATCTGAGCTCTTCTTTCTTCTTCAGGATTCAGATTGAACCTTTTGTCATCATAGGCTGATTTGATCAGATGTTCAGCTCTAATACCTTTACTGTGTTTTGTATGGTTTACCAAGTCCAGGTATTTGAGCTGCTTCAATTCCCATGAGAAGAGGCTTGTAAGAGCTTTGAAGTCAGCAAAGAATTGAACGTATCCATTCCGTCTCTTCACAATAAAAGCGTCGAAGGCTTCATCATATTTCCAACCCAGAATCTTCATTCCATGATTAACATTGGGGTTGGCTGGCATCTTTCTCAAGTTCTTGGCGGTGAATCTCAGCATCGCCTTAGAATTTGGAGCCATTCTCACCCAGTCATCATAAATGGGTGGATTTTTGTTCCTGTTTATTGCTTCAGCTTTTTCCTGTTCCTTCAGTCTGATCTGCTCCAACTTTGCTAACCTCTCAGTCTTCCTATACTCAGTCACGAACTCACGGAGGCCTTTGGTCCTCTTGCGAATCCAAGACTTTCTCTCAACATTTTTGAATCTGAGATAGTTTCGGAGGTCTTCAAAGGACATTCTGTTAGTGGTAGCAATGATGTATTCAACAGAGTCTGGATCAGGTAAATCTTCAGCAGGATCATCAGGAATAAATGATTTACCCATGTCAAGAACAAGATCAGAAAGACGATCTCGGATCGGTGCAAAATCAAATGTTTTGTCAGAATCAGCAAATGGATCTGACAGAGGATCAACCAGAGATTCAGGAATTTTCTCAGCTTCATCAACACGAGGGAGATTAGAATTCAATCTCTCTTCGTCAGTATACAACTTGGTTAGCTCAAGATCGGTAAGTTTAAGAAGATATTCCAGAGGAATTCTGTCTTTCATAAGAGTCCTCACCATCTGAGCAGTTTCTGACACATCATCCACATCAACGTCTGTTCCTTCAAGATTAGTGACGATGCGGATGGTCGGCTCTTTGTCGTTGGATGGTGCTGATTTTTCAGGTAAAGAATTTGAACCCTTTCCATAAACGACAGCTGGAGGATGATCAGATTCATATCTCTTTAAAGCTTCCTCTCTTTCTCTGGCCAATCTATTTTCTTCTTCTAGTGTTTCTGCAATAAGAGCTCTACGTGATCGGTCTCTTTCAGCTTCCTTTCTTAACTCTTCGGCTTCAACTTCTTCTTGTGTAAGAATCCTTTTTCCTTTGTCTGTGGCTGAGGGACCAGGTTGTTCAGAGACAGAAGGTTCCTGAGTTACCGTAGTCACGTTTTCATCAGGAAACATGGGAAGGAAGGAAGGATGGAAAGGAGCTAAATAGATCTGAACAGTTGGAGCTTGTTCAGTAGAAACATCAGGATTAGCTTGAGAGATGGTTGGAGTAGCAGCTTCTTCAAGATTAATAACTTCAGCATCTTCAGGAATAGAGCCAGTAACATGTGGAGAAGAGTCAAGAGCAGGGGTTTCATCAGTTGGCATACCAGTTGGCAGAGTGACATTCACAAACACTCCATCATCTACCTCCATTTTGACTTGAATTGGAGTAGGAATAGGAATTTCATCTTCTTCATCTTCACTTTCAATCAAATCCAAATCGATGTAGTTCAGTGGGTTAGCTTGATTGACTAGAACATTTAGCCTTTGTTCCAGCTCATTCATATCTTCCACATCACTGAAATCTACCGTGTAAGGAAACTCTTCATAGGTTGCTTCACTATCATCTTCAATGGTTTCAATGAGTATCCCACATGAATTTCTTCTCGTGTATAACTTTTCAGCATAATACTCACGAAAGTCTGCCATGGAAAAGTCCAAGAAGGTCGAGTCGACGTGAAATCTACGGACACCTTCATTTACAGGGACAATAGCAGATGATGAAATAGTGGCATCTTGCCCAGAAGGTACGATTGCAAGTTGAAGAGAGTTGTCTAACTCTGATTCTACTGGTTCCGAACTGGATGACGCTTCAATGGCTTTGAGTGCTGGTGCAAACCTTGGCAGCTTCAAGTTCTCTGGCAATGGAGCCAGTTTCTTGAGTGAGTCCAGGATTTCATCAACTGGCTCATCATGAAGTAGACTGTTCACAAATGATTCTTCATCATCAGTCATGCTAGGCTCATTTCCTTCAAATACTGTATCATCATCAACATCGAAGTCACTATCGTTTAAGGAACTTGTGGAGTCAAGATCTCCTTTAGATTCTTTACCAGATGGAAAATTAGCACTATCAGTTCCTTGATGAGTTGACGGTTGTTCTTCTGGGTGCTCAGAACCTTTATTACCAGCATCACCACTGTCAGGTTTGTCACTGAGCTGGGTTACTTCTTTTGATTTGGCCAACAGCTCCTTAAGCCTTTGGATCTCAGCAGCTTGTTCAGCAATTACATGTGACTGCTCAGAGATTTTCTGGTTTGCCACTTGTAGAGAACAGTTGAGATGATCATTCTGACTCTGTAGATTTGACACTTCAGCTTGGAGTTCCAATACCCTTTCAGATTCAGAAGATGTCGTGCTTGAGGAGACAGTAACAGTGGCTTCAGTAGTGGCGACAGCGGCTTCTGCAATAACTTCTAGAGATCTCGGTTCCAAATTAACCCTTTCAGATTGAATCATAGAAGATGGAGAGACAGAAGCAGTTGCAAAGGTCGATTCAGGTTGAGCTCCAGATGAACCAACAATTTCATACTCGTTTGAGGAGCCTGGCTTTCTTCTAACTTGAAGTTTTTCAGTGCAGGACTTGCTTCTCTTAGCTCTAATTGTAATTAATTCAGAAGATTGATTTCCTTCATCAGCAATTCTTGTCATCTGATTAGATAGAATAGTAGGAGGAGACTTTGGAGGGCTTTCAGGTTCATCTTGTAGATCATATGATAGATCTGCTTGATCAAGAGATACTGAAGTCTCATCTTCATCAAAGTCATCCTCTGAAGGTTTATAGCTGTCATCTGACGATGATGGTTGTGTCATAGAGGCCCTGGAAGATTCTCCAGTCCTCTGTCTTTTCCTTGGATGAATAGCTTCAGCTTGGTCAGGAGTTTCATCTGAGCTTGAGGAGTCAGATGCGTCATTATCTGTGTCATTGCCTTCCTCAGCTTCTGAAGATATCACATTCACTGGACTGAGCGGTTCAGCATGCTCAGATGCATCAACATTATCACCCTGGAGATTCCCAAGGTCTTCAGTAGTAGCAGCAGGGTCAGGTATAACTGGGGCATTCAAGTCCAATGTAGAATGAACTTGAGCCGCTTCAGAAGATTCTGGTTGTGCTTCCACTGCAGCTTCACCCATGTGGACATCTCCTTCGGCATTAACGGGTGCTAATCGAGCAATCATCTCAGGAAAGAAAGGTACAGGAGCACCTTGGTACTTACCTTGCTGGAATTTGCTGTATGAACCGGAGTTCATTGAGCTTGTTCTGAACACATCACCTTGCTTCGGCAAATTAGGATAATATCTATCTAAGATAGCCTGAATGAATCTTGGGTACAAAAAGAACTTTACTGCCCTTCCAGTTGGGTGTAAGTTAGCAATCATCCATCTTAGAAGTTGATGGGATAGATTGAAACCCTGTCCTGAGATAAATCCGTGTAGAGCACATGCGGTTTCTTCAACGAAATCATCAGGAGCAGCCTTTCTGTGAGAGAAAGCGGCAGTGAAGAAATTTATCAAAAACCTCCAGTTTGCTGGAAATAGAGTCTTCTTTATTTTGTTGCTGACGTTAGGGAGTAACACGCCAGAATAACCCATGTTCATGATGGTAGTTTGCCATTCTTCCCTAGGAAAGGATTTAGGCAGATCAGCATCCTGTAATCCCAGAGTTGTTCTGATTTTCTCCTCGGTTATCTCCACATCAGTGTTCAAAATACTGGCCCTGATCAAACTGGATCCATCATCAAGTTCAACAGATTGAGCTGTATTCCAGAATGATTCAATATGGATCTTGTAGATGGTTGGGTTGATGATCATTGCAGTGGCCCAAGTTGATTGCACGAGGAGGTCAATAGCTAGCTCATCAGCATCTTCCCAGAATTTGTTGAAAACACATACTCCATTGTGTAATCTTCCATAAGTTAACTCTTGTCTGGGAGGCATCTGCACATGTAGATCAACAGGATTATATCAATTTGACACTTAATGAATGTCATGTCACACTAGACTCGTGATAGTGACTGAGCTTTTCATTTTGAGTATCAAAGTTACAAGGATGAATCACACAGTGCATTTGCCTCATAATGGATAGATACAACATGAAATTATGTTAACAATTATAAATACCAGGTGACCTTGAATATTCAACAAGTGTGTAAAGAAAATCTGGAAAACAAGGAGCCAGATCTAAATCTCCAATTATCATGTTAATTGAAAAGTGACCCAGAGTTTTAGTCTAAGTTAATTAAAATCTAGACTGTTGAAGGAACAAGGAGAAATTCTTTTAGAATTCTTCAACTTGGTCTCAATAACAGTCAAAGATATCAAGGAATGTTTTGGCAATCTGGGATCAACAACCAATGATTTTAAACAAAATATGTGGTTTTGTGATCCCAGTTTGTCAAGACAATTCAGGGAATGTCACATTGGACATGATTCCACCCGAGCTTGTGAGCTCCTTGAAATGATGCTCAAAGACAAGAAACAACTCAGTTTAAAACAATACATGCAAATAAGTGTATTTTAGTCATGTCAAGCAAAGAGAACAATTCAAGTATGATGAAATTAAATTTACTGACCTATAGATGATGTGTATTAACTCAAAATCTCTCAAGTACAACAACAAGTCCGCTAAAGCTCAACAAGTTCGCTAAGGTCAGAACAAGTACGCTAGGAACTAACAAGTTCGCTAAGCTAATGCACAAGTTCGCTAAGAACTAAACAAGTTCGCTAAGCAGACAATGAAGTACGCTAAGACTGAGACAAGTCCGCTAAGACCAGATTGATCTAATTTGCAGACTTTCATCACTTAGAGTTGAACACAAGGTGTATAGATCATATATCAACATCAACAAGGTTTGTTTAGATGCAACAAGATTAAATTTACACTTAAAAGCAAGTAGAATGTCTTAATGGGTCATGATTTCAAAATTTGAACATTTAAAGGACATAGATGTGATTATTTAAGTTTGACAGGTTAGATGGAGCTATTACATGTCAAATTCAATCCTAACACACAAATATAAGCATATATGGATTAAACAACACACGCTCAAATCATCAAACACACATTCAATCAAAAACAGTCACATAAGTCACTTAAAACAATTTTATGCAAAATTTGACTTATTGAAGTCAAAATGACCAAGTAAGTGTTAACTTAGACCTTAACTGCCTAGGATAGTTCATATGAAACCTATTGGTGTCATAGATCACATCCTATGTAGATATGCTCACAATTAATCACAAAGGTGGTCAAATCAACTTAGATAGGTCAGTTCATACACATTTATCTATTTAAGTGTCAACTTGATCCAAGATCCTTTCACCTGAGTTATTGACTAGTCTCAGACCTATGAGGATCTCAACCAGTCTAAACCACCAGTGTTAGGCTCAATTGGATGTCAGTTTACACATAGAAAGATATACAAGAACATAAATTATTTGAATCATGATGATGCACTACCTGATTAATAACCTGAGTACATAATTTGAAAAACACATACCTTTCTGAAGATCTAATGTAGATTAAGATCTAATATAAGATGCAGTGTATTTCTCAGTGACTCAGAGAGCAATCTGCTAGGATCAAGCAGAATAACTTTAGAAATCAAGTTGGCTTCATTTTAACTTAAATAAAATAAAAGATTGCCCCTGTGTAGCTAAGATTGAGTTTGACTCAACATAGCTTGAATTTAGAACAACATACCTCTTGTAGGATCTAATGTTTGCTAAGATCACAATGAAGAGAATGTGATGATCTTGATCAATCACAACAGTAACAGTTTCTGTTAATGAGATCAGACAAGCTAAGTTAAACTTCAAAATCTTAGTTAAACAGAGAATAATATAAGTAACCAGAATTTAAAAGCTTAATTGAGAAATTTAAACTTAATCTATCATGCTGAAGTGTGACTAGGCTAATTAACAATAATCAGTAGATATTCAGGATAAGTTTAAGTCTCATCAAAGTAAACCTAAACAGTAAAGAGTAACAATGACTTGATTGGGGACAGCATAATTCAACACTAAGTGGAACTCATCAAGTCTACCCAATCATGAGAGAAAGATAAATTTAACCTTCTAACTAGCCAAAAGTAAACTCACAGGCATACAAGCACAAACAGAATTGAGTTAACTATACTGAATTGAGAGTAGCCACATAGAGTTCCATCAAGCTAATTAAAAATAAAAATTTATAATCTGAATGAAGAAATTTAAGTATACAAATAACAGAGGCTCACTATATCCAAGTTTTATCAATCTAAACACTTACTTAGGTTCAAACTAATTAACAAGCATACATTAGTAACCAACTGTTATGAAACACTTAAAAGGATTTCAAGTTCATACACCTTCAAACATACCCCTGTTCACAACCTCTCGGATTCATAATGAAAGATTGAGAGTTTTAAGTCACATACCTTTAACTTGATCACTAGTGTACTAGAATCAAGTAAGATGATAATGAATCTGTAATTAACATCAAAATAAAGCATTAGAACCCTAAAAATTTGTGAATCGGTCCTACGGCTCAACATATTCACCGAGATCAAAAATCGCTCCAAGTAAATGAGAAATCGAACCTGTGAAAGCAAAGAGAGTGTGCGAATCAACCCTAATCGCAAGAGGTTTCACAGATTTGAATGAGGAGGCAAGTATTTTGATCGAACAGTGAAGGGAGAGAGTCGCCGGTTCGTTATGTGAGAGCGGGTGTGTGAGTTTGAAAGCGTGAATAAATAAATCGATCAAGTCCCCTTTATATACTATTAGGTTTAGCGGACTTGTAAATATCCTAAAATTAGACAAGTTCGCTAACCTGTGCTCCAAGTACGCTAAGTATAAGCGGACTGAAACAAGTACGCTAAAGAGAAACAAGTTCGCTAAGTCCAAAGACAAGTACGCTAAGCCTAAATGAAGTTCGCTAAGCTTAAGAAGTTCGCTAAGGCTAAAACAAGTACGCTAAGCCTAAAAGAAGTTCGCTAAGCTAGGAAGTTCGCTAGGGCTAAACAAGTACGCTAAGGCCAAAACAGAACTTGTAACATGAAAAATTTCTAATAAACCAAAGAAGTCCGCTAAGGCATAAACAAGTTCGCTAAGAACAGTTTAGCCTCATAAGACTTTATATGAAAGTGGAGAAGTTCGCTAAGGCATAAACCATCTTAGCGTACTTCATCAACACTTAAAGAAAAATAAGACAAATTCAGGAGAAGTTCGCTAAGGATAAAATCAACTTAGCGGACTTCTCAACTAAAAGAGAAAATAATAAAAACAAGTTCGCTAAGAACACTTTGTTCTTAGCGGACTTAAAGAAATATATGAAATAAATTTACAAGACATCAACCAAGTTCGCTAAGGGCAAACTTGTGATAAAATCAATTAACTGTTCTTAGCGGACTTATCCTAGGAAGAAGTTCGCTAAGGCATAAGTCAAGTACGCTAAGAGCAGAACTTAAGAAAAATTCAAAGATTTGATGATCTAACCAAGAATTTTAAATCTTGCAAATTTAACCAAAAAATAACACTGAAATGCATGCCTGTTACCAGTAACCTACTGGGAAGATAAATTTGAATTTATTAAGACAAGTACTTGTTGATTTCAACAAATTTGATAATGACCCACCTAGTACCTAAATTTGACTTTTATTGGTCCAAAACCTATCCAAACTTAAAATTTTCATTTTCAACCGAGTTGGGTCAATTTTCCACCCGAACTCAAGATTTCCAATTTTTCAAGTTGGTTCATTTCAAACCAATTCCAAATTATTTTAAGCACAAGTTGGTCAATTTTACACCAAACTTGGAAATTTTAAGCACATTGGCTTAGAGAATTCACATATTTTTGTATGGTCGTGGTCAGACATGTTTAGAATCAAACCGATCATTTACGTAATCAATAACACTTATAAATCAATTCACCTTTCATATCAGGTAACCTAAGTCAGATTGTCGGTATTGTTGACCACTTAAGCTCAAACATGGTAATTTTCAACTTTTCTCATGTGATGTGATTTTTATCATGTTTTAGTCCGATTCAGAGAAATATTTTGTGGGGTCCTTATTTGGTTGGAAGTTAACAGTATTCTACCTAACGTCAAGTAGCTTTTCAGATTCAATCACACATTTAAAAGTAATCTTTCCCCCTTTTCTTTAGTGTTAAGTGACTTATTTCATGGATATAGTCATGAAATCATGATAACCCTTCTTTCATGACTATAAAAAGTGATGTTTTGCGGTGTGAGAGCGTCAAGGTCAGAGTTTCCTCAGCAGATGACCTCTCACTTTATTTGATGGAATGAACGCGTAAGAACACAAGGTCAGAGTTTCCTCAGCAGATGTGTCTTAGCATTATTTTATGGCGGATGAGAACTCAAGGTCAGAGTTTCCTCAGCAGATGAGTCTCATTGAGCGCCATCAAATGTCCTTTGTATTAATAATACATTTAGGAATTTGGACAAATGATGTGCTCGGTTTTGAAATAAGTCAACTTAATACTGAAGAAACAAAGGATGTGTGATTAGAGTTTTCTTACTAAGACTACTGAGTCGGGCTAATTTAAAGAATATGTGACTGTTTAAACTTCCGTGGTCCACATTTCTCAATGAAATTAGTGTGTAATCACAGAGAGTTGTCTACTTCTTAGTATGTTGAGCCTACCGACACATCAAATGATAGAATTACCGATCGATTGGATCATATCCTATGGTTAGATCGACAAGACCAGAATTATATCATGTTCATAAACATATTGTCCGACCACAGACCAAAAAGATTGATTTTTCATTGTTTTTGTCTAACCTCAAAAGTCTTGTTGGCTTGAGTTCAAAAACACTTATTTGAAGACAGAAATAACACTATTTTTAATGGTTTTGATTTATCTTCACCAAATCAGGAACGGCAGACAGTCACAAAAACATAAGTAATCAAGAAAAATCCTTTTGATCTTTAAAGACAGACAAAAATTGACACTAGACAACCACAAACATAAAGTTTAGGTCAAATCAGGGTCAAAAGATAAAATGAGTCAAAAAGCAGATAAAAGTAAAATTAAAAAAAAAACAGAGATAATACTTCTAAGCAGCTAAACCTATAAAGTTAAGATACTAACATACTAGAGAATGGAGAAAGCTTAGTCATAGTTTATCATGCCTACTGCACTAACCAGAAAGTTAAACCTAGACATATCAAAGGGTTTTGTGAATAGGTCTGCTAACTGGTCATCGGAGCTAACATGGACTAAAGTGACTAGCTTCTTCTCGGCACAATCCCTAATGAAATGATATCTAATCTCTATGTGCTTAGTTTTAGAATGCTGAATAGGATTTTTAACAATAGAAACAGCAGCAGTATTATCTATATGAATAGGGGTACCCATGAAGTTCAAACCGTAATCCAGAAGCTGATTCTGAATCCAAAGCACTTGAGAGCAGCACGATGCGGCAGCAATGTATTCCGCTTCAGCCGTTGAGACTGACACTGTTGTCTGCTTCTTGCATTGCCATGAAACTAACCGGTTTCCCAAGAACTGAGCTCCTCCCGTTGTCGACTTACGATTGAGTTCACAACCAGCATAGTCACTATCTGAGAAGGCTCGAAGATCGAAGGATGGGTCTTTAGGATACCAAAGTCCTCTGTTTGAATTGGACCTCAAGTATCGAAAAATCCTTTTCACAGCTAGTAAGTGCGATTCTTTTGGCTTGCATTGGAATCGGGAACATAGACACACTCCATACATGATGTCGGGACGGCTGGCTGTCAGATACATGAGAGAACCTATCATTGACCTGTAGAGATGCTCATCCACACAAATACCTTCCGGATCCAGATTAAGTCTATGACGCGTGACGACGGGTGTAGAAAAACCCTTAGAATCATTGAAACCAAATTTCTTCAGGATTTCTTTGACATACTTCCCTTGACTGATTAAAATACCATCCGGTGTTTGCTTCACTTGAATTCCCAGAAAGAATGTCAATTCACCCATAGCACTCATCTCAAACTTCTTTTTCATCAGATCCTCAAATTCGTGACAGAGAGCAACATCTGTTGATGCAAAAATGATGTCGTCAACGTACACTTGTACTAACAGCTTGTCTTTTCCAACATGACGAATGAAAAGAGTCTGATCAATGACACCCCTTTTGTAACCATTTGACAGCAGATAAGTTGATAATGTCTCGTACCATTTTCTCGGGGCTTGGTGTAGACCATAAAGAGCCTTATCCAGTTTGTAACATTTCTTGGGAAAAGATTTGTTCACAAACCCCGGAGGTTGGTCTACGTACACGTCTTCGTCGAGCTCACCATAGAGAAAGGCGGTTTTCACGTCCAACTGATAGACGGTGATGTTCATTGACGCAGCATACGCCAAGAAAATCCGGATTGCCTCTAGACGAGCGACTGGAGCATAGACATCATCATAATCAATGCCATCGATTTGCTTATACCCTTTTACAACTAATCGGGCTTTATTTCTTATAATGATTCCACGGTCATCTCTTTTGTTCTTGAAAATCCATTTGACAGGAATGGGTTCCAAACCTTCTGGCGGGTCCACCAAATGCCAGACCTTGAGCAGTTTGAACTGAAGAAGCTCTGTTTGCATCGCATCAATCCAATTTTCATCAAGAAGGGCAGCAGCAACAGTAGTAGGCTCTTCTTGTGATATGAAACAAGAAAACAGACATGTGTGCAGATCCTTAGTTTTACTCCTAGTGAGACGCACATCAACGGGACCAATGATCTGACTAGTGGGATGATTCTTATGAATCCGAGTCTCTTCAACAGCAGGTGCTGGAATAGACGATTCTAGATTCCCAATTTGAAGATCGTCGCCTGGGGTCTCTCCAGTTTCAATCTCAGATATGTCATCTGAATCTGACTCATGAGTTTCAGCTTCATTTCCAACTAAGTTTTCTGCCTCAGTTGTTGCTTGAGCTGGTTCTATCTCCACAATTACTGGCTCGAGAGTCTGAACAGAAGGCTGATCAGGTAAAGAAGTTGTTGTAGTCGCTTCAGTGACATCAGTTGATGGTGTTGACTGTTCTCCCCTTGATATCGTCGAAGTATCAACCGAATAGATGGAATCCAGGATAGACGAAGTAATTGGAGCAAACATATCAACAGAAGGAAAAACTTCTTCATTTACTTGTTCAGCTTGATTTAACAAATTACCTGCAACATCAGACTCAAACAAGTTAAAAGTTGAAGAAAAAGTCTCAAGGTCATACATGCTATCAGGAGCAGGATCTCTAGTATTCTGAGCATGCTCGTTAAAAGTAACGTTGCACGATTCAAGAATAACTCGAGTTCTTCTGTTAAATACTCGAAATGCTGGAGAGCTCATCGAGTATCCAACAAAATAGCCTTCATCCGCCCGAGGGGCAAATTTAGCTAACTGTTCCGACTGGATTAACACAGTACAAGCGCATCCAAACGGTTTTAATCGTTTTAAGTTTGGTTTTTCTTTTGAAAACAGCTCGAAAGGCGTCTTGTTAGCATGTTTAACCAAGAGAGTTCTATTTAGAACATAGCAGGCTGTATTCACAGCTTCTGCCCAAAATGATAATTTAAGGTTGGAATCAGCAAGCAGAGTTCTGGCACACTCAATGATTGTTCTATTCTTCCGTTCTGCGACGCCATTTTGTTGAGGCGTGTACGGTGAACTGAACTGTCGAAATATGCCATTTTCATTGCAAAAAGCATCAAACGTCTGATTCTTGAACTCTGACCCATTATCTGATCTGATGACTTTAACTCGCTCTTTGCATCGATTCTCGATCCGCGTTACAAAATCCTTCAAGATCTCAGCTGTCTCAGACTTCTCTCTCAGGAAGAACACCCACGAGTATCTGGAGTAATCGTCGGTAATAACCAAGCAGTACGACTTTCCCCCTAAACTGTAGACATTCACTGGCCCGAAAAGGTCGAGATGGAGTTGTTGAAGAATTGCCGTAGTCCTTCCAGGTGGCTTTGGCTTGTGAGACGTCTTGCGCTGTTTACCTTTCAAACATGCCACACAGTTATCGGTATGGATGAATTCCTTCTCCGGCACACCGACCACGTGTTTTCCTCTTACAAGGCGGTTCATGTTTCGAAAGTTCACATGTCCCATTCGCCTATGCCATAAAGTTGAGTCATCTTCCGAAGCCTTTGCCAAGAAACACGCCACTGAGCCAGTCGGCCTTGCAGCAGACATATCTAAGGCGTACATATTCCCGTTTCGTTTTGCACGAAATAGAATTTGATCTTCGGGAACCTTGAATCCCGTCTTCAGGATATAACACTCCTTATCATCGAATAACATCGGCATTTTGTTGTCGCAAATCTGCGATACACTGAGCAAGTTGAACTTCAGATTAGAGACCAGATTCACTTTGGCAAACGAAATTTCTCCATTAGATAAAAGACCGTTTCCTATTATTCTACCACCACGAATATCACCCCCAAAGGCAACAGAACCGCCATGAGTTATCGTTTTGACATCAGACAGCAGGTCCTTGTTCCCTGTCATGTGCCTAGAGCAGCCACTGTCCAAGTACCATATGTTCATAGCACTCCGGGCCGTTCCCTGCACATGAAAATGAAAGTGATTAGTTCAAGGATGGACCCTGGCCAAATTGACCAGGAGCCTTCTTCTTAGGTGCTTTCGAGGTGGAGGGAGCAGTTGTTGCGTTCACAACAGCAGGAGAGGCAGATGAAGCAGCCTTAAATGTAGCAGATGGTCGAGGAGCCGTGACAGGTTGTTGAACCATGAGAGGCCTCGGAATGAATCCCGGCCTTGGTCGAGGCGTCCAGGACCTAACAGGAAAAGTGTTTGGTGCAGTCATTCTCATTTGTTGTTGAACATTTGGCCTGAACGTATTCACACCCCTACCGAGACCACGTGGCACATACGGGGCCTGATTTGGAATGTAGGGTTGATTTGGGTAAGACTGTTGAAACATGGTGTCAAGGCGCTGATCCACGTATTCTTCCCCATAATTCCCATAATACATTGGAGCCAATTGGTTCACTTGCGGACCTACTTGCTGCTGTTGGTAGAAGTGGGCAGGAGGCACTGGAGCATTGTTGAAGTCAGAGTATCCTGTATTGTAGACACAAACCCTGGCATCATGATGCGGGTTTCCACAGACAGAACACCCTCCATTCTCGACAGTACCAATAGCAGGAATCGCAGCAGATTGTTCAACAGACTGAGGAGCCAACTGTTGAGGCTCACTTGATGTAACACCTTCACCCTTCTCATTTTCAGCAACTGGCTTCTTCTTCCGTCTTCTAGTCTGTTTCTTCTTCTTTGGAGTAGACTCATTTTCAGAAATGCTCAAATTAAGCTCACTTTGCTCAACCGTCTGATACGGATCTACATTATCATGCGGAACTGTGATAACTGGATCACTTTGAGGTCTTTTGTTCTTTGGATTCCCAGTCTTCACAAGAATCACAGATGAAGTACCAGCTTCATTGGAAGCAGTATGAGCAGATGATCCCTTTTGCTTAAGAAATGATGGCTGAGGTACAGCTTGTGCAGCTGGAGATGTTGCGATTGGAACAGAAGCAGGAGGCTTTTTCTGAACAGATGTCACCTTACCATCGGTGATTGTAAGACCGGCTTGTGTGTGCATGACAGTCTTACCATGTTTTAAAGCCATTTCTGCGAATGCTTTTGCAAAAGCATCATCATCGACAACTTGCTGCGAATCGAGTTTCACATTTTCAACACTCACTTTGGGTTACGCCCCCGAACAGTTTTTATCCTTCTAGGAGCTTCATTAGTTTTGAAAACATCAAAATTTTCATTAAACAAGAATGATTGACCATTTGAGGCATTTTGAGTACAAATATTTAGAAACTCAGATTCAGCAGCCTTTAGGACACATGCTTCAGAAATAAGTGAATCAACAGAACTAACAGAGATAGACTCAAAGTCACCAAACTTCAAGGTTTCATCAATCGGCGGGAGCCCAGAGCCAGTTTCAGTGGCAGAAAGTTGGGCTTCCATCGATTGTATATCAGAAGCACTCGGAATCATGCTTGGATCAATGAACTTAATGTGACTTTTGGGGTTGATTTTAGTTAACTCAGGGATTGTTAGGTAATTATGATTAAGTGGATGTTCAGCTGCACTATCACAAATTTCCCTTAAGAAACCCAAACCAGTTCTTAACCGTGCCATAATGTCTTTAGCAACAGCATTACCCAAGTTACCAGGATTAAGTTTCATTAAATCAATAGCTTCACGAGCTTTAGCATATTCATTTCTCAAAGAGGTTTGATTTTTCAAAAGATCCTCAATTTGAATTTTTAAAGTTGATTCAGTGTGCTTCATGATTTCAATGTCATCCTGAAGTGACTTGATTTTCTCAAGGAATTTTTCCTCATTTTCCTTGAGGATTTCAACCTGACTTTCGCTTTCAGCCGCCTTAGCATGCAATTCTAGATTGTATGTGCGGTATCTAGCGACAGTTTCAAGGCAATTTGCAGAACATAAATTTTCTTTTACCTCATCGGGAATGGATCCACGTTGGAGTTCAAGAAGTCTTTTGCTAGCTTCAGACTCGACCTCATTTTGACTTACAGCAGTGGCTGAACCAGCAGAGGGAGAAGTTCCATCAAAATCTTCATCAATACTCGCCATCAGACAGAAGTTGGTGGGGAAAAGAGGGTAAAAAACAACAGACTCAGTATCCTCTTTTCCATCAGAATCCACCACAAGAGCATAATCAGGCTGGTTTGCAGAATGAGATGGTGCAGAAGACGTCCAATTGTAGTTCCCATCCTCGAGAGATACCAAAGCTTTTCCAGTGCTATCAACTCTTTGTGCAGACGATGAGCTAGACGATCCTTGATGAGAGACATTAGAAGTGGTATTCTGTGGCTTCTGGTAGGAAGAGTTGCCAGTTTTCTGGTACGACTGGTTGCTATTTCCACCCTGCTTCTGATAAGTGTGGTTGCTTCCACCTGAGTTGACAGGAACATTCCAAGTTTTGGGCTTAGGACATTCACGGGCGAAGTGACCGAGCTCCTGACAGTTGAAGCACTGAGCTTTAGACTTATCAAAGCCTATGTTAGCATTTGAGGCAGGTTGAAACAGCTTCCTTCCAGTCTTTCTGAAAAACTTTCTTGTCCTGGCAGCAATCATTCCCATCTGCCACTTAATATCGATCTCTTCAAGATCATCAGCAGAAATCTGGTCAAGATCCTCTTAACACACAGTCATAGTCTCAATGTTGCCTGACATTTGAGAGTTCATGCAGGCAAGAAAAGCATTACACAGATCTTGATCCATGTTAGTGGAGTTTGAAGAAACAGGAGCTGACGAATGACCATAATACCCTGAAGAAGGAGCTTGAACAAATGACACCCTTGATGGTTGATGAGTTGCATGAGATACTTGAACTTCAGGCTGATTTGGAGTCTGAGTAGGAGTAGAGGCAGGAACAGGTACACTGGGACCAGAAGATTGAGAAAACTGATGACTATCCTCATACATGGCAGCAGCAAATGCAGCATTGGGAGCATTGGATGACGAACCCTTTGAGGTCACATTACCCATGAGTGACCTTCCTGTGCGTTCAACTGCGCTAACCTCATAATCACGAACTTTATCAATCATGTCCATGTAGTCAGCGTTGAGGAGATCAGTGCTGTCAATCAGATAGATGACATAGGAGGCAAACTCTTGAGGAAAAGAGTGCAGTATTTTCCTTATGATGTCACCAGTATCTGGACGAATCTTTTTAGTGGTCATCTCAGTGATGATCCTGCAGAATCGTGTGACATGTGTCTCAAACGACTCTCCAGGCCTGTGAGCAAAAGTATTGAAAGCGAGTTTGAGTTTCTCAAGCCTTCTCTCCTTTGTTGCTGGATTGCCCTCATACTTCTTCTCAAGGCCTACCCAAATCTCATGTGCAGAAGTAGCATCCCGAAACTGATGCAACAGATCATCGTTTATAGCCATCTTAATACAACCCAATGCACGCCTATCAATTTTCAGCTGAGCATGTTCACCTACAGTCAGCTTGTCCATGGGCTTTGGGAGCATCCTCTTCTTAGTGTTAGGTGGGTCAGCAACAGTAGGAACTGCAACACCAGCAGCAGGTGTTGTAGCTTCTTCAACTTCAAACACAGCTGGACCATTGAGAACTGAAGTAAGTAGGTCAAAATCCAGATATTCCAGAAACAGTATGAACTTCCCTTTCCAGTCATCAAAGTCACTAGCACCCATGAGTTTTGGAGGGCGGTTGTTTCCTTGCATGACCGGAGTGAAATGATTTCCTTCAGACATCTCAGATGAAACAGAAACAGATTTTCAGCAAAAATTGCTAAAACGGGCCGAACGAAGAACAAGAGCTCCAAATTGCTTGTAAACACGAAGATTGCTTGAATTCACACAAATCCTGCAATCATAAACATTAATGGAGTAATTAAACACTAATATTTAGGTGTAAACAGCAAAATTTGAAAAATTCAAATTTTTGACTTAGTCAAAATTTTGAACAGCTTGTTCTTAAGCAAGTTCAAATCACCAAAAATCAAGTTTCATCAAAATGATGTTTGAAGGCATCAATAGATGCGAAATCATGTTAGGATCAATTGATTCAACTAACACAAACCTCAAAAATCATTCTAAGTGACCGAAAATCAATCAAACAGTGATTTATGTGAAAAAGTCTCAAAATCTCGAAAATTTGCCCATAAAATCTTCAAAACTTGATGTTAGGGAGTGAAATCAGTGCCAATGATTTCGCTTTTACTATACTAATACTCGAAATCCATCAATTTCAGCAAAGAATCATCATAAAAACTAATTTGAAAAATTTTACTCAAGAACAGTGAATAGTTACGGCCGAACCATAAACTCACTGAATTCAAAAATTGACAATCAAAACTTGAAATAAACAGAAATCTAAGCATGTTTTTGAGTTTCTAGAGTGATTTCTACCAAGAATCAACTCATAGATCTAGCAAAAACAACCAAAATTGATAACTCAAATGAGATTTCTTCATTTTTGAGAAAACTTCAAAAAATGAAGAACATGGCTCTGATACCAATTGTTAGGACCTGATTTTCACTACAAGAATCTCGATCTTGAGCAAGAACAGATTTGGATTCGAAAAACTCACAAAACAAATGTAAGAAGATGATGATGATGAATCATGAATAATCATAAACAAGAAAGATGAAGAACATATCGAATGATTTCATATAACCGAATGATTAGTTACAAGAAATCATGAAGAACACTCTCTCTCTCTAGAATCCATGACTCACTCTCTCTCTCTAGAATGGAAATCACACACTCTACAAGAAAAATCATCATCTCCACATTCGGAGACTCCTTTACTTGTAATGGGCACCCTCACTATATATAGTGAGGGTGACTAACAACAGAAAAACATAACTGAATAAATGAAATTACAAGTAAATGAGATAAACATAAATAATAATTAAATCAAAGTTGATTTAATTAATCCGAAGCTTGACTCGCTCGAACCGATCTTCCGTTGACTTTTACGTTGACCATTGACCCGAACGGTTGACTTTTCCAGAAAACGGTCTTCGGTCCAATCTCGCAAGCCTCGAGCATCACAACCCGCTTCTATAAATCGATTCACATGGATTCTTCAGTCGAATGCTTCGGTAAACAGATTTGATGGCGTCAGTCACATGGATTTTTGTTCCAACAACGTTTTCCTCAGATTCGATTAGACCAATCCATCTATCCGTATTACGTATGACCCTTTCGGATCTACGAAGTGGAATCACAACATCATCGACTTGAGGTTCATCACTTTGAACATCCCCCCCCCCCCCAAGTTAATGATTGCTAGTTGTTTCAGAAGGTGACACATCTTCTAGTAGTTCTAAAATTCTCCCACTGTTCTCTTGAGCTATAAAATTCTTTTCAAAGAATTCAGCATATCGAGCAACACGAACAATATTTCCGAAAAGATTGTAAAAGTAGTAACCCATTGTTTCATTTGGGTATCCCACGAAGATGCACTTAGTAGTCCTGGGTTGTAGTTTGTTAGGCGTATCATGCTTCACAAGTGCCTCACATCCCCAGACTCTTAAGTAAGACAACACAGGGACGTCTCCATGCAACAATTGATGCGGTGTCTTTTCAACCTTCTTGGTTGGAACCATATTTAGAACGCGTACAACGGTTTCTTGAGCAAAATCCCAAAATGATATTGGGAGAGTTGTAAGGTTCATCATCGACCTCACCATTTCTAGTAAGGTTCGATTCCTCCTCTCAGATACTCCATTATGCTGAGGAGTTTAAGGAGGAGTAAGCTGCTGGACAATTCCACACACTTTAAGATAATCCCTAAACTCTTGGCTTAAGTATTCTCCACCACGATTCAATCGAAGGATCTTGATGGTCTTTCCGAGTTGATTTTCTACTTCGTTCTTGAACTCTTTGAATGTTTCAAACACTTCATGTTTATGTTTAAGCAAGTAAACATAACCATAACGACTGAAATCATCCGTGAAAGTCACGAAGTAGCTAGCACCTTTTCTTGACACATGTCTAAATGGGCCACAAACATCCATATGAATGAGTCCAAGTAGTTCTTTAGCCTTTTGCGGCTTGTTCGGAAAGGGTTTTATTGTCATATTTCCTGAGATACAGGAAACGCATTTATCAAATGATTCATCATTTGATTGTAAGATCCCTTCACGTTGAAGTCTTTCAATGCGGTTTTTACCAACATGGGCAAGACGACAGTGCCAAAGATAGGTAGAGTCCAAACTAGTTTTGGCTCGTTTGCTAATATTGTACATTGAATTATTTAAAACACAACCACACATATCAATTTCATAAATGCCATCACAAGGAACAACATCAAAATAATGAACATCATTTTTAGAAACTGAAATACCGATATTATTAAATGCATTAATAAATCCTTGGTTTTTCAACAAAGAAACTGAAATGACACCTCTAGTAATAGAAGGTGCATAATGACAATTGTTTAATACAATAATTAACCCAGTAGGCAGAATTAAATGATATTCTCCTATAGCTTCCACAGCTTCTGGCAAACCATTTCCCACGAACAACTGCAAAGCTCCAGGCTTCAGTTTCCTCCTCTTTCTAAGACCCTGTAACGAATTACAGATGTGAGTTCCACAGCCAGTGTCATTCACCCATGAATCACTCTTAGAAAAGGAAAATAATTCAATTGTGAAGATACCTGAAGTACTAGTCCCACTAGTATTCTTTCTCTTCTTCATCAACTCAGCTAGATAGGTAGGATAGTTCCTCTTCCAGTGTCCAACTTCACCACAATGGTGACAGATCTGGTCTTTAGCCGAATGCTCTTTTGCGGCCGGAGGGGTTTGCTTGGTTTTAGGAACAAGCGCAACTGCCTTGCCTTTTCCCTTACCATTATTCTTGCCCTTCGCCTTTTGCGGTCATTTAGCCTTTTGGATCTTTCCCCCTTTGATCATAAGAACTTGGGGTGTTTCAGTGGCCTTCTTAGGAATCGTTTTCTCATACTCGACAAGCATAGCATGAAGCTCAGGTATAGTTTTAGTCATACTATGCATGTTGTAGTTGCGCACAAAACCCTCATAATCCTTCGTAAGAGATTTGAGGATCATGCCAACTGCCACAGCCTGATTATACCCATAATTGAGCGATTCCAATTTGTCAAAGTAGCTCTTCATCTTGAGCACATGACTACTGACCGATTTACCAGTTTCAAGCTTCAAGTCGTGGAGTATCACAACTAGGTCGAAAAATTCAACACCAGCTTGTTTTTCATACATCTTCTTTAGCTCTTTGATCATATCATAAGGTGTATGAAATTCGTATTGCTTCTAAAGATCGGGAGTCATACTCGAGATCATCATGCAAGCAACCTCATCGTATCTGCTATACTCTGCATTGTAGAACGCTTTCTCTTGATCAGTAGCATTAGCAGCTGGCTCGGTCGGCCAATGATTTTCAAGGACATCGGTCCTCCGTTCAACTCTAAGGACGATCCTCAGTTGACGACACCAGTCATTGAAGTTAGATCCATTCAGCTTTTCTCTTTCAAACATTTGACGAAAAGCATGACCAACATTGTTTTGAGGAGGGTTTGTTGCCATCTACAAAACAGATTAAGTTCAAAAATCAGTATTTTCGATAATCTTTTCCTTAATAAATTTAATTACCCAATATTTAAACATTTTAAAGCAATTAAGCTTATTAACGCTAGGATCCAATTGACATGCCATCATTTCATCAGTTGATCTGCTAGAAATGATGCACTCAAAAGGTAAGTGACGATCAATAACTGTACTCCAAGTACAATTCCTAGATTTTATGGGACCTACAAATAACACTTGTGAATCTTGCACCAAGTAATTTGTAGTCATGTTTCATCCCATCTTTTGCCACAGGCCAAGGGTCTCACCGCCTAGCTCGCTTTAAGTCGTCCAACTAAGAACGCACAAATTGTCCACCATTGTGTACCAATGAGTGGGAATTTGCCATGCAAATGCCATTTTACCATTGTGTACCAATGAGTAAGATGACATCCACAAGTGTCCTTTTCAAGGTGGATGGCAAAGACTTAAGTTTGGTTTGGGTCAAGACAATTTTCATGTGCGATCAAAAATGTTATGTGTGAAGATTCATGCACATCTTCACCACATAATGTGTTTATAAAAATTCTTAGTTTGTCTTCCAAATCAAAAGAGCTCGGTAGCTCCATTCGCAACACACAAAGAAGCGTAGGGGTGAGGTTTGCACTGTTGCAATTAAAAACCTACTCACTTTAGGGAAGCATGGCGACCCGACTTATACCTCTCTTAGAGTGTGTTCAAATGGGTGAGCCGGTGTTTCTTTTGAGTTTTAGGACACAAATTTTATTTGTATAAACAAAATCATATTTCAATAGTTCATTAGCAAATTTCGATTTTCATAAAATATATTTGCAATAAAACCTTTTATTATGTCACAATTATCACAAATAATCACATAATCTTAGGGTTTCTAACTATCTAACATAATTTTAATTTTAATTCTCTTTGATCTAAGTAATAACCATGAACGATTTGCATGAAACTTCATGGTTTTTACTTCTTTTTAACATTTAAAATAAAGGTACAACATGTTGCTTAAACAATTATCATATAACAAAAACTTGGGTTCTTAATTTTAGATCACAAGAATCAAATTTTTTAGACCTAAAATTAGGGTTTTCGATTCGGCTAGAGGTTTTCGATCCATTATATAGATCTCGATCGGAAATAGGGTTTCCGATCGTGATCACAGTTTTCGATTTCAATAGGGTTTCCGATCGGAATCAGGGTTTACGATCGGAAACTGACGGCGGGTCGTAAACAGTTTACGATCAGGATTAGGGTTCACGTTTTTTTTACCAATTTGCGAAACCAATTTTCCAATTGTAAAAGACGATTTTATGTGGATCGAAAAGCTAGAATCTTGATTAGAAAACGTGTTTCTAATCGAATTTGGTTACCCCCCTTCTAAGTTTTTATTCCCGGTAATTAATTAAAATCATAGGTGGCTCGTGATACCACTGTTGGGTTATATAACTAATTATCGATTTACACACGAGTACGCAACAGATTTTATCCTATGAATTAATCTAACTAACCGGATAGATAATGTGTACCTTTTTAGCTCGGCAAGAGAAGATCTTCTAGGATTTGAAGTAAATCCCTCTACGATCGCACACACGACACCGATGTACGCATGCTAGTACTTGATCACGAACTCCTCTCTTGATGAAAGCTTGGTCGAACCACAAGAAAATCGAATCCCTTGGATTCGGTTTCCTTTGCCGAAATTTAGAGAGAGAAAGAGAGAGAATTAGGGTTTGCACTTATCAGGTATAATGCAACAACTAAACCTTAAACCAAGAGGGTCTATTTATAGGTTTTAGGAACTTAATTGGAAAACAAGTTGTTGATACCTGATATGTGCGTCGTGTGAAGTATCAAGCAAGTTCAAAGATCAAGTCAACTAGGTCTGGCCGAACTAGGTCCGAACCTGAGGTTCGGCTAAAGCTCGGACCAGCGGGTATATATATGTGATTGGTCTCTGTAATTGCGGACCTGAGAGCGTGTGAGATTTCTTAAGTGTGTGTTTTCAAGGTGTTTCTCTGTGTTGTGTTTCTGAGTGTTTCACTGATTGTAATTGTTCATTTTGATCAATAAAACAATCAGTTAATTACGTTTCAATGTCCGATTAGTTAGATCGAGTAGACGATCCGATGTTCACGCTTTTTCAAGTGGTATCAGAGCTTTCTGGTTCACTCTACTGATCTGTGATTGCTATTCTCGGATTTTTGAGCGTTTTTGAAGTTTTCTCGTGCTTCTTTTCGTAGTTTCAATCATTTCTGACATGCGTTTTGTGTCAAAATTGCTCTTAAATCGTTCCTCATCATTTTTCTGGTCTGACTGTTACAAATTTCATCAAAATTGATAAAAAATCGAGCGTTTTTGAAAAATTATGTCGAAGTTCGGAGTTTCCTGATCAGGTTCGGAGTAACTGCTCCGAACTTGAAGTTCGGTCCATCTTCGGTGAGAGTTTGGTGTAAATTCGGTCAAAGTTCGGAGTTTCTGTGTTCGGTCACTAGTTCAGACGAGGTTCGGAGTTAAATCAAGGTTCGGAGGTAGTTCAGAGCTAGATCGGAGTCTCTTAGGAGTTCGGTCTATTGATTTTGATTCGGAGCAAGTTCGGATGAAGTTCGGAGTTTGGATTTAAGTTCGGACAGAGTTCGGAGAGAGTTCGGCCGGCAGAATCTTAATTTTTTGAACGATGTCAGATTTTCACGCGTTTGCTGCAATGCAAAGTCCCATGCAAACCATGCTGAATTTTGATAATGAAATTGGAACAAGTCAGAAAGTTCCCAAATTATTGAAGCTGGAAGATTATCAAAATTGGAAGAAACGATTTTCTGCTTATATTAACACAAATGACATTGATTTATGGATTCCAATTCGAAAGTTGTATGAACGACTAATGGAAGATGGAGATCTTAAAGAAATTCAAGATTTCGATGGTGATGAAAGAAAAAGTTATGAGTTTGAAAAGAAAGTATATGGTTATCTTACTATGGCTTTACCTACTGAATTGCTTCATCAATTTAGCACTTGCAAGAAATCTAAGCAATTGTGGGATGCTTTATCCGCACGATGTGAAGGAAATGCTGATTATAAGAAGAGTCGAAAGAAAGTCTTGAACAAAGAATTTGATAATTTTCAGAATTATGACAATGAAAACATTACTGCTCTAGTTTCAAGATTTTCACATTTGATTAGTGAATTAAAGGTTGTTGGAATTGAAAAATCTGATGCGGATTTAAAGGAAAAGATTATGGAAGCATTACCTGAAAAGTGGGAGAATTATGTTTTATTGCTCACTCATGACAAGGCTTATTCTACCATGACATTTCACGAGCTTACTGGAAAACTTCATGCTCGAGAAATGGAAATGTTAAACTCAAAGAAATCAACTGCTACTGTGCGGAATCCTGAACTGTATCATGGTGAGAATAGTGAAAGCATGAGTGCAAAGTCTAAATCAAATCAGAATACCGCACCAAGTGTTTCTTTTATAGCTGGAGTTTCAGAAAATTCTGATAATAATTCTTCAAGGGGTTGCAATTTCACAATTCCAAATTTTTCAAGTCAAAATGCTTTTTCAGCTGAATCAACAGATGATTGTGCCAAAATGATTTTTGCATTGATTTCATCATCTTTTGGTTTGATTCTCAAAAATGTTGCTGATGCAAAGTTAACTAGTGAGGATCTTGATGCTCTTGATGATGATCAACTAACTGAATTGGATGTATCTTGGCAATATGCTATGTTGTGTCAAAGATCTAAAAGATTCTTTAAGAAACATGGAAGGAATATTTCTGGTGATAAATTGGGTTTTGACAAGTCCAAAATAAAGTGTTACAAATGTTCACAACTTGGACATTTTGCTAAAGATTGTCATCAGGCACATGCAAATAAGTCTGGTGTTCCTCTATCACCAAAGCCTGGTTTTACTCAACCATCTACTAGTAACACAAGCAAGACCACAGCTTTGATGGCTCTAAATGATGGTGTATATAGGGTCAACAATTTGGGTATGATTCATCTGCTTTGATAGTTACTCATGATCATCAAGAATATTTTTGTTCAGAAACTAGTTCCGATACTAGTTCAATTCCAAGTTCTTATGAATCTGCTGAAAACTTGGAGAGTCTGATGAAAGAAAATGCTTTATTGATGAATAAAATTAAACAACTGTCTGAGGCATTTAATGTGATTAATTCAGAGTTAAAGATTTCTAAAGATCATGACAAGGAGTTGACCATGGAAATCCAAACATTGAATGAGGTTTTGGAAGTTTTGAAGCAAGATAAGAAGAATGTTGAAATTTCAAAGGCTAAGATTTGTGAAGAACGGGATGAGTTGGTAAAAGATGTCAAGAAATGGAAGGATGAAGCGGAAGATACAGCTGCTGATTTTCAGAATTTGTTTGATAAATCAAAGGTCAAGCTTGATCTGCTTACAAAGAATGTTGAAGAATCAACTGCTAAGATTGAAGCATATCAAGTTGACATGGGAAAGTTGCTGGATGAAAAGCGGGAGTTGGTTCGTGTGAATAAAGTTCAAACTGCGAATTTGGAGATTCAAAAGCGCAACGAGGTTAAATTGAAGAAGGAATTACATGAGGGACTTGATAATCTGCGTTTGCAAAAATTTGAAACTCACAAGGTTGCAAAGCGATTGATTGCTAAAGAAAAAGAATTTGCTGAGGCTCAACAGAAAATTTCTGATCTGAAGGTTCAAGTTCTTGATGCTAATCGATTGCTTAATAATGTTTCAAATTCTCAAGTCTTCACAAGCTTTTTAGCTAATGATGAAAATTTTGAGAATATGTTTGATAAGACTGCTTCACCCCCTGCTCATATCAAAGAAGCTGTCAAAGAAGTGAAGGAACAAATTAAAGAATTTGATTATTCAAAGGTTTCATCATCTACTGCTGAGGATGAGAAAGTTGTGCCGAAGAAGAAGAACATGAAGAATAAGAAGAAGAAGGAAAAGAAATCTGAGGTTTCTCCTGCACCAAAGTTTGTATCTGGTTCATCGTCTGCTGATAATGAGAAGTCGGTTACTTCTAGTGACAAGCTTCAGTCTCAACCTGAGTTTGATGAAAAGATCTTTTATGATCAAAAGAATGTCACCGAAGTAAAAGCTGAATTTTCTCGATTAGCAAAGAATGGACATTTTACACTTGAGGAGAAGATTTCTGGAAAACATGAAGAGTTGGGTTTTCACAGGATGCAAAACAAAACTGAGAAGGTTCCAGCATCATCATCTCAAGATTTGAAGAAGTTAAAGATAAAGCAAGTGAAGAAGGAAGTTTTTCAAGCTGATAAAATTCAACCCGAGCGGTTTTACAAACTCAAGGGTTCGGATCAATTATTTTCTGACAAAGAATTTCCACTTCATTGTGTTGATGCTCGGAAGATTGCTGAGGTCTTTGTGAAAGCAACCATTTCTTCTGAAAGTTCTCAATCTCTAAGCCCTACATCTAAATGGGTACATGATCACAGGCATCAGGTATATGATTCTCATTCTGATGATGTTAGAGATATTCATGTGTGTTCTTCGCAGGTACATCACCGATGGGATACAACGACAAGAATTTGTTATATTTGCCGTCGCCCAGGGCATATGGCAAAAGATTGTCCCTCACCTACTGGTTCACCCCAAAGATTTCACAAGAAATATGTTTTTGGTAAACCTGCCACCACAAAGTTCTTTGAGGAACAAGGCAGAGTTTTTGATGAAGTTGAGTATACATTTTATCATAAACAAAAACGTTTTGTTCCAATGTTTTCAAAGGTTCAAAGTGTAGGTTCATCATCACAGTCACCTGTGATTGTTTCATCAAAAACTGAATTACCAAAACAACAACAATGGAAACCTAAAGTGGTTTCTAAACAAAACAAGGACACTGCTCAACCAGAAGCGATCCGCTTCTGGTCATTTTTGGACTAATTGGGTTAACCAGTGTGCAGGTACTTCTAGATGACCTATCGACGATTGCAAAGTTGTTGATGGAGGAGTATTCTGCTTAATTTAAATTTCCTGATACATCTTTCTAATCTGCAAATTCTGATTTCTAAAACAGAAAATTATCCGTGTTGTTTGATCAATTTTCTTTGCTTACAAGTTTTTTCTCAAAAACCCAAAAATAGAGTCTTGTTTTTGTGTAAAATGAAAATCCAAAAATAGAGTTTTCATTTTAAGGAGGAGAATTGTAAGTAAGGGGGAGTAATTGAGAAAAAGCATGTTATGGGGAGAAAGTGAATACATGCCAAATATATAATGAAGGAATGTGAATACATGCCAAATATATAAAATTGTGAGAAATTGATCATTGGGAAATGATGGTACATTGGCTTACGTATCTGACTCATGGATAGAGTAGATGAAAGGGCCATAAGATCATTTTTTGATATGCTTGGTAGGCTCGGCAAATCAGAAAGTATTCAGATGTGATATACACTAAATACTAATGCTTGAGCATGTGGATAACATCTTGATGCATATTTCATGACACAAAAAGAAAAATAATCAGAAAGTATTCAGATGTGATATACACTAAATACTAATGCTTGACCATGTGGATAACATCTTGATGCATATTTCATGACACAAAAAGAAAAATAAGTGTGAAATTCAAAATAAGAAGTCACTGTGTATACATGTGTTCATTTTGCAAAGATTTAAACTTGTTTGATTTTCTTTATTTTGTCAAATGATTGGACTTTCTCTGCGTATCGAAAGATCGACCTGATCGTTGGTCGTTTGACGTTCTGTTTTATTTTCTTTGGTGTTTCGTATAACTCATCGGACTTTCTCTGCATGCACGGAAGTACCGACTTGATTGTTGTTGGGTTATACAATTTCAACTTGTTTTATTTTCTTATTTTGTTAAATCCGAAGCCTTATCTGCGTATCGAAAGATCGACCTTAAGGTAGACGATTTAACGTTCTTATTTCTTTTTGCATGGAACACAGTTGACTATATCATGGAAATATTATGCATTGTGAAAAATCACAAGTGCTGTCACACAAAAGGAAAAAGAAAGAAAAACTGAAAATGTCTGATTATGTCTGATAGTGTGGGATACACTGGTCAATGCAAATCTAATCAATACCTTAACATATCCAGATGTTATGAGTATGATTCTGCCTGAGTTTAAGTTGGACAAATTATACCAGCAATCAGCTTGACTTATGTGCTTCGATTAATTGAAATTGAAATGCAGTTCATTGCGTTATGTTCAATATGATCCCATATAGTGATCTTTCTCATACCAAAAATAGTGTTTGATTCTGTTTTGCAATTTCATGTTATTTCAGAAAAGAACAAAAAGATTTTCGGTGTGTTTTAGCATAAACCTTGAAAAGTCAAAAAGATTTTGTTTCTGCTTTATTTTCGATCTAATCAACACATGATACAAATCATTTTCAAATTCATATCTTGGAGTCTCGAAGAGACGTTTTGCGCCAGGATTATTTTAAATGATTGAGCAGGTTGCTATGTACAAGTTATCACAACTTCAAGTCTTCTGAAGCGTTTGATAAAAAACCAGAGATTCACGGAACGTCGTCAAGTATTCAAGATCAAGCTACGATCGAGTTGAGGAGGAGTTGGTTTGAAGATTTATTTCATTGAACGAACGAATTCTACACTTGAGGGGGAGCTTGATTGAAGATACAATGTTGATGATGAAAACCCGTATACGGATCGATTCTATGGATGAGACGGAAGTTTTGTCATTGATTCGTGTCAAATGATTACATAACGAAGGAGTATACAAACGTTTAAGCTTTGGGGGAGGTCGGACAGAACCTCCCCTCTCAACACACAGACACAAGACAGAAACTTACAAAGAAATACAAAGACGAAACTATTTATACTTCTTCATTCTGTCCGAACTGGGTAACCTCCGAACCTGCTCCGAACTTCCTCCGAACTTGGAGTTCGGACCACCTTCGGACAACTCCGAATCTGGAGTTCGGATGAGGTTCGGACCTCAGTTCATGTTTCCGACAAATCAGTCTGTTTGACAATTCGAACAGTAACGGCCACACAAGGTTCATGCATCAACAAATCCCCCCTTGGACGTTACTGTCGAATCCAGACAATGATCTTCTAGCAATCTTCAGTCAGCTTGCTGCAGACACCTCTATCTTTAGCAAACTCCCCTTGACCGAATCATCAGGTATGCAGAAAACAATTCGAATCTTGTACAATCTCCACAACCAATAAAATTCCCCCTAACCATCCAATTGGAACCGGCATGTATGATAATAGTTCACTTCATAAGTTGTATCCGGAAATTGTAAAGACACACGAACATCACTGCATCTTGATAATAATCTTCAATCTTCACCGAATTGTAACACATTCTGATCTTTATGACAACAGACACGATCAGCATCTTCAATCACGGAAATTCCCCCTCAGCATCAAATCCATCCCAATATATTACTCCGGTAAACGTATATCTCGTTGCAGACTGGAATCTGACCAAGTCTTTCGACAGCTCAAGAAAGTATCGGGCATATGACAGAAAGTTCCAAACCATAATTGAAAACTTTGACATATCGGTTCGCACGAACATCAGAATATACCACATTTCCATGAAGATCAAAAACCATCATCATCCCTGAACTGATTGCTTTTAAATATTCACTTTTTCAATTATAAAACTTTGAAAGTTTTAGTGTCCCCAATTTCCCCCTAAAGAAGTGACATATTCAAATCTTCAATATTCTTCTGATTCCAACCTCGCATTCTTGTAGAGGAATGATAAACTCAAGTAGCCCACAACGGAATCTTTAATCTCATTCAATCTTCAGTTTGTGTAGAAAGATAATCTCCGACAAATGTTCCCAAGTAATCATAACCATGTCTCCGAATCTCTGTCCATCATCAGAAACACGTATTTTTGAATCTCTGTCCATCATCAAGAACAATGACTACCCACAAACCCATTTCTTGAAATTCGATCACTAACTCGTAACAAGTATCGGAATCTGGATTTTCTTCAAACACAACACCCCACAGCTACCAAATCAAGGGTAAACTCGATAACTGATCCGCTTCTGTAAAATTCCCACCTAACGAGGGTTCGGGGGCAGCGCCCCTGTGAAGCAGGGTCTAAGGGGTGGCAGCCGCTGGCGGGGTCCAAGGGGCAGAGCCTGAAGTTCCGAGCTCGTCCGGACCTTGTCCGATCTACCTCCGAACCCGATCCTCCGAACCCTCTCCGAAACTGACCTTCGGACCTAGTCCGAACCTGACCTTCAGATGTCCGAACCTGGATTTCGGAGCGGTTATATTTCAGATCTATTCTTCGGCCGAACCTTGTCCGAACTCGAACTGGAAATTTTTGAAATCGCACCAGATTCAGAATTTGATCGAATTTTGACATCTAGAGGCTTCTGTTAGGTAAAAACATGACTCGGAAAGACTCGATTGATTAAAAATCAATCAGAAACACTTTCAATCACCCCTAACCGAAGGTTTAACGTCTCGAAATGAAGAAAAACGATAGATTTCGACCATAGAAAGAGACAACAACTCTGATACCAACTGAAAACCCGTATACGGATCGATTCTATGGATGAGACGGAAGTTTTATCATTGATTCGTGTCAAACGATTACATAACGAAGGAGTATACAAACGTTTAAGCTCTGGGGGAGGTCGGACAGAACCTCCCCTCTCAACACACAGACACAAGACAGAAACTTACAAAGAAATACAAAGACGAAACTATTTATACTTCTTCATTCTGTCCGAACTGGGTAACTTCCGAACCTGCTCCGAACTTGGAGTTCGGACCACCTTCGGACAACTCCGAATCTGGAGTTCAGCTGAGGTTCGGATCTCAGTTCATGTTTCCGAAAAATCAGTCTGTTTGACAATTCGAACAGTAACGGCCACACAAGGTTCATGCATCAACAGATGATGTTATAGAGATACTGCACATGACGAGGGGGAGTTTGTTGATACCTGATATGTGCGTCGTGTGAAGTATCAAGCAAGTTCAAAGATCAAGTCAACTAGGTCTGGCCGAACTAGGTCCGAACCTGAAGTTCGGACTGGCCGAACCTGAGGTTCGGCTGAAGCTCGGACTAGCGGGTATATATATGTGATTGGTCTCTGTAATTGCGGACCTGAGAGCGTGTGAGATTTCTTAAGTGTGTGTTTTCAAGGTGTTTCTCTATGTTGTGTTTCTGAGTGTTTCACTGATTGTAATTGTTCATTTTGATCAATAAAACAATCGGTTAATTACGTTTCAATGTCCGATTAGCTAGATCGAGTAGACGATCCGATGCTCACGCTTTTTCACAAGTTAGGGTTTGGGATGGGAAGGCTTACACGATTTCGGCCCTAAAGCCCACTCCCAAATCCTTTCCTAATTGTAATCCAATTACAACTCTCTATTATTAACAACTAACACCCTGTTAACAATTAACTGTTAGTTTTAACGACTCCTCGTTAAATATTCGTGATAAATATTAATTAACCGATTAATTAATACAAATACATTAGTGTTAAGACGTGTGACCTTGTAGGCTTAAATACTTTCTGGACATACGTTTATTTATACGTGATCATATCCCTACATCCTCGTGGTACGTGGGGCGCCAGTTGACCAGCCAGGTTGACTTTTTTGTTGACTTATATTGACCAGGCTTAAAATTTAGGGTTTTGACTAAGTAAATTAGGGTTTTTGGTTCCGATTTCACCACCATTGTATTCATTTCATCATTTTCACTGGGAACAAGTACCAATATGATGTATAAACATTTACAGTTTATAATAAAATTAATAAGTGCGTTTTATGGTCAGTTTTACAATTTTGCCCTAGATTCTTTGTTCTTAATCGGATTCGAGTCCCCTTTTCAACGTCTTTCATCATTTTTCATTTCCAGACATATGAAACACATTCAAGCATATAAGATTGTATATAGAATATCAAAAATGGAATTTTGGGCAACAAAAACGCATTTTTGGGTCGTTTTACGTACGTATCACCATTAGGTTATTCACCAACGTTTCGAGACTCAACTTGTGCGCGATGACTTGTGATGTGATTTAGGACTAATAGACTCATAAATATATCCGCATTGACTTACAATATGCAAAAACGAGACTTCCCAGTTAATCAACAAATTGCGTACTGAAATCGCGTAAAAATCACGAATTACATTATCTTTCGAAACAAGGAACCCAATTGGGACCCAAAAGTTTATAGTTAAATATTTTATTTTGAAAAATGATTATGAATCATTTAAAAGCTTTAATTCGGGGTATAATTACTCAAAACCTCTCCCGATTCACAATAATTCAAAAATGGCAAATCGTGAAATTTCAAAATGGGTCGGGTTTCATAATCGGTTAATTTGAAAATGTTATAAGTAGAGGATTTGTGATTGGAGCAGGCGAAGCTCGGAATAACGCTAATGTGTTGAACGGTAAGTTTCCTATCAATGGCTATTTTGCTTCCGTATTTTTGATACTGGCACCGATATGAGTTTTATTTTAAGTAAATTTAGCAAGATGATTAATGCCATAGAATGCCTGTCAGAGGTTAAGTATCCGGGAGAAATCGTATGCCAGGAACCGGTGGTGTAGATACCTCTCTCTAATGGTGAAATTCTGACGATTCGAAGCGAGCGAAGCGAATATGTAGTTGGAATCATGTCATTTCTCAAGGCGCATTCTGCGAAAGGGTCATGAAGCTATCTTAGCTCACGTCATCGAGAAGTCAGTTAAAGAGTCACGTCTGGAAGATATTCTTTTCGGTCACCATTTTGTTAACGTAATTCCTAAAGATCTGCCAGGTCTACCTCCGCATAGGCATATAGAATTTTAGATCGAGTTGGCACAAGGAGCATTGCCGATTGCTCGAGCGCCTTATCGATTAGCCCTAAGAGAACTCTAAGAGCTGTACACTCAATTGTAAGATCATCTAGAGAAGGGTTTTATTAGACCTAGTTCATCGTCGTGGGGAGCACCTACTTTGTTCGTAAAAAAGAAGGATAGTACTTTTCGAATGTGTATCGATTACCGTGAGTTAAATAAGTGAAGAATCGGTATCCTCTTCCACACATCGATGATTTATTCAATCAGCTTCAGAGTTTGAGTTATTATTCAAAGATTGATCTAAGGTCTGGTTATCATCAGTTATGAGTCTGAGATGAAGATATTACAAAAATAGCTTTCAGGACCAGGTATGGTTACTATGAGTTCTTGGTTATGCCGTTTGGGCAGATCAATGTGCCTGTTGTTTTCATGGATTTGATGAATCGGGTTTGTAAGATGTATCTACATCAGTTCGTTATCATGTTCATTGATTATATACTTATCTACTCTAAGACGAAGGAAGACCATGTGAAGCATCTTCGTGTTATTCTCGACTTGTTGAGAAAGAGCTATTGCATGCTAAATTATCGAAGTGCGACTTCTGGATCCGAGAAGTGCAATTTTTGGGTCACATCGTGAATGAATCGAGGACTCAAGTTGATCCGTCAAAGACTGGTGCGATTATGAGTTGGCCTATACCAAAGACACCAACTGAAGTACGTTAATTCCTCGGTTTGGCAGGCTATTACGGACGATTCATTGAGGGATTCTCATCGATCGCGCAACCTTTGTTAGCGTTAACCTATAGGGGTGTGGTATATAAAAGGGATGCAAAGTAGGATGTAGTGTTTCAGCTTTTGAAACAGAAGCTTTGCAGTGCACCTATTCTTTCCTTGCCAGAGGGAACCAAAGATTTTGTGGTATATACGATGCATCTATTCGAGGAATGGGTTGTGTGCTTATGTAGCACGATAAGGTTATCGCGTATGCCTCAAGACAGCTCCGGGATAATGAGAAGAAGTATACCACTCATGATTTGGAGTTAGGAGTGGTGGTTTTTTGCGTTAAAGATCTGTTGACATTACTTGTACGGTACCCAGTGTACGATTTACACCGATCACAAGAGTCTTCAACATATTTTTAACCAGAAAGAATTGAACATGAGGCAGCACATACGGTTGGAATTATTCAACTATTATGAGTGTGCGATCAAATATCATTCGGGTAAGGCTAATGTGGTAGCTGATGCCCTGAGTCAAAAAGAAACAAAGCTAAAGCGTGTTTGTGCCTTGCAAATGACAATTCACTCGGGTTTACCTGATCAAATTCGGAACGCTCATCTTAAAGCGCTGAAGGATGAAAACTTTGAGTTTGAGTCCTTGCATGGCTTGGAAAAACAGTTCGAGATCCGATCGGATAAAGCTCGATACTTTGTTGGTAGGTTATGGGTGTGTCAACATGGAAACTTAATGCAACTAATCATGGATAAAGCTCATAAATCTTGGTATTCTGTACATCCTGGTTCGGACAAGATGTACAATGATTTGAAGGCTGTTATTGGTGGCCAAAGATGAAAGCTGACATCGCCACTTATGTGAGAAAATGCTTGACTTGTTCGAAAGTCAAAATCAAGTATCAGAAACCGTCAGGTGTGCTACGGAAACCAATAATTCCAGGGTGGAAATGGGAAAACATAACAATGGATTTCATAACAAAGTTTCCCTAAACCCTGGGTCATTGCGATACGATTTGGGTGATTGTTGATCATCTGACGAAATCAGCTTATTTCTCGCCAATACGGGACCGACAAGATGGATAAATTGACCCGCATATACATGAAGGAAGTTGTCTCACGTCATGGTGTTCCCTTATCTATTATATTTGATCGAGATGTGTGATTCACCTCGTACTTTTGGAAGTCCTTGCAGAAGGCACTGGGAACCCAGCTCGACATGAGCACAACTTATCATCCTCAGATTGACGGTCAAAGCTAGAGGACTATTCAGACACTCGAGGACATGCTCAGAGCTTGTGTGATAGATTTTGGTAATAGCTGGGAATCTCACCTACCTTTGGTGGAGTTTTCTTATAACAATAGTTATCACACTAGTATTGGTGCAGCGCCGTTCAAAGCATTGTATGGACGAAAGTGCAGGTCACCAATCTACTGGGCAGAGGTGGGTGACAGTCAGCTTACTATTCCTAAGATTATTCACGAGACGACAGAAAGGATCGTTCAAATCCGAAATCGTTTAGCAGCAACTCGTGATAGGCAGAAGAGTTACGCCGATAAACGTAGAAAGCCTTTGGAATTTTAGAAAGGAGACCGTGTCCTTCTGAAAGTTTCGCCTTGGAAGGGAGTTATTAGTTTTGGGAAACAAGGAAAGCTGCATCTGATATATGTTAGACAATTTGAAATTATCAAATGTATTGGTCCGGTCACATATAGATTAAATCTTCCCGAGGAGCTAAGTTCTATGCATAATGTATTCCATTTATCGAATCAGAAGAACTGTCTATCGGACGAGTCGCTCGTATTTCCACTCGAGGAGTTATTGATTGACAAGAAACTATGTTTTGTGGAGGAGTTAGTAGAGATAATAGATCGAGAAACCAAACAGCTCAATCAAAGCAAGATTCCGATTGTCAAAGTTTGTTGGAATTCGAAGCGTAGACCAGAGTTTACATGGGAACGCGAGGATCAAATGATGAGCAAATATCCAAACTTGTTTAGACAGCCCGTGCCGACTACCGGGAGTACTTCTTAAATTTCAGGATGAAATTTCCTTAAAGGAGGGGATGATGTGATAACCTGAAAACTTATGTGATAATCTGAAAACCTTTTGTGAGAATCTGGAGAAAAAATTATCTTTTACTGTTGAGTAAACTATTAAACTTTAATCTTCAGTGTTGAGTAAAGCGTGAAACGTTATTTTAGCATTGAGTAGAATGCTATAACTTGATTTCTCACTATTTGTGTTAGAACATATTCCTATGCTATAATGTGTCTCGTGTATTGTATCTAGATTAGAGCGAGTATGTGAGTTGTAGTGGCAATATCAATGCTGTCGTACCAACTTGTACGCCATATCAATTGGTACGCCCGTACCAATTAGTCCACCAGTTGGTACGCAGGCCAGATTATCACTAACTATAAATACCGTGTGTTAGAATGATAGAAAAACTTCTGTCATTTCTACACCTTTTCTGTGTGTGAGTTAGAGAGAGAAACCAGAGAGCTTTTGTTTGTATCTTCAAGTGAATCAATACAAAATCTCTTATTTACTTTCTCGTTTCATTACATTGATTGATACATGTAGTAGTAAGATCGTATCTCGGTTTTTACAAGTGGTATCCGAGCATTTGGTTGCTCTACTGCTGTGTTTTTTTATCAAATTTTGGATTTTTAGAAAGAGAAAGTTTAGGATTCTTCATTTTTCATCAAATTCTTCCAATTCCAAGTGATTCCGAGGTCAAAAATGATTTCTGAACGTTCCCAGAGTGTTTTCGCACCTCACTGTGTCAAATTCCAGTTTAAATTGTCAAAATTCGCAAAAATCAGTCGATTTTGGCATGGTCCGCTGCTGGTACGCCGGTGGTACGCCGGATGATTTGTTGGTACGCTTAGTGGTATGCTAGGCAATCTTCATAGATTTATGGTAAGCTGGTGGTTGGTACGCAAGGCAATCTTCAAAGTTGGTACGTGACGGTTACTCACTAGTACGCTGGCAGTTACGTCGTACGAAATTGGTACCCTGCTTGATCTGGTACACTGAGATTTCTGGTGCGGATTTTGGTACGTTGGAGTTTTGGTACGTCGGTGGTACGTTGACTTCTTTGGTACGTAAGTCGTGATTTTGGTACGCTGAGACTAGTTTTGGTACGCTGGCAGAAAAATGGTGTTCACTAAAACTGACGTAACTTGAGAACCGTTAGGAGTTACGGAACCCAATACCAGCCAAAATGACCGTCTCGACGAGATCTAGACTTTTACTCGCCTAATGGCTAGTACCCTCCATTTGGTACCCAAAATCCGCTTAGAAGACCTTCATTTTTGAGTTCGAAGTTTTTGAAGTATCATTTTCGGTGAAAGATGTCTGATTTTCAAGCTTTTTCCGCTATGCAAAGTGCGATGCAAACAATGCTAAACTTTGATAATAAAATCGGAACAAGCCAAAAAGTTCCTAAATTGTTCAAGTTAGAAGATTATCACAATTGGAAACGAATATTTTCTGCTTACATCAGTATACATGATATCGATTTATGGATCCCAATTCACAAGCTTTACATGCATCCAACTGATGATGGAGATTTTAAACAAATTCAAGATTTTGATGCGGCTGAAAGAAAAAGCTATGAGCTTGAAGAAAAAGCTTTTGGTTATCTAACAATGGCTTTGCCTACTGAATTGTTTCATCAGTTTAGTACTTGCAATAAGTCAAAACAGTTGTGGGATGCATTATCTGCAAGATGTGAAGGCAATGACCACTACAAGAAGAGTAGACGAGAAGTGTTGAACAAAGAATTTGAAAGTTTCAACATTATGATAAAGAACATATTTCTGCACTTGTATCCAGATTTGCACATCTAATCAGTGAAATGAAAGTGGTGAACATTGAAAAGACTGAGGAGGAACTGAAAGAGAAACTGATGGAAGCTTTACCAGAAAAATGGGAAAATTATGTTCTACTACTTACTCATGATAAGGAATATTCCACATTGTCATTTCATGATTTAACCGGAAAGTTGCGTGCTAGAGAAATGGAAGTGATGACATCCAACAAATCAACTGCTCAATTACAAAATCCAGAGTTATATCATGGTTAAAATCCTGCAAGTCTTAATGCAAAATCTTAATCGTTTGGTGTTGATTCATCAAATCCACCTCAAACAGCATTTGCTGCTAGTCTTGGTTTAGGAAATTCTGCAAATTCATCAAGAGGGTGTAGCTTCACTATTCCAAATCATTCAAGTCAGACTTCATTTTCTGCAAAACCACCTGATGAACATTTGGCATTAATTTTTACTCTATTATCTTCATATTATGGATTGCTGAATGGTGGGTTGACAACTTCTAATTTGATTGAAGAAGTTTTTGATCAGATTGATCCAGATAATCTAGAACAAATGGATATTAATTGGCAACTTGCAAGCCCAAAGAGTTAAAAGATTCAAGAAGAAGACCGGATTCCAAAGTTTAAATCCGGTTGGCAAGGTTGGAATAGATAAATCAAAGGCAAAATGTTTCAAATATTCTAATTTTGGACATTTTGCTCGTGAATGTTCAAAATCAAATGCTTTTTCATCAAAGTCTCTCACAGCTTTGGTATATCAAGTAGATAAGCAATATGATTGGGGACGAATTTCTAATCCTCCAATTGCTTTAACAGCTATTACTTCTGAGTCAAAATGACTAACATCGAATGAAGGTTATGATTGGGCTGCCAATTTTCCTGATGAGTCTGCATTTTTGGTCAATTATGCGTTTGTTGCTCAAATCGTACAAAGTGATGACGAAGTAGACATAACTGACTCTGAATCTGAAACCAGTAGTTCTGGAACTAGTGGGTATTAATCAGTTTGTGAATTTTGTTCACAAAAAGACAAAAGGATTCAGAGTGTGGTAAAGGACAATGAGTTATTGGTTGCTGATTATGAGAAGAAGATTGAAGAATTAAGTGATGAAAAGAAAAGATTGAAAGGTATAATCCAAGAGTTAGACGTTCATAAAGAAAAGTTTTCAGATTTTAAGGCAGAGGTTGTTGAGAAAGAATTGAAATTTCAATGTCTTGAAAAAGAGTATGAACGTAAAATTACAAAATTATCTGAAGAAAATGTGGACTTAGTCAAGGAAGTTGCAAAATGGAAGGCAGAAGCTGAGGATGCTGCAAATGATTTTAATAATTTGTTTGAAAAGTCTAAGATTAAACTTGATATGCTCAATAAGTTTTCTGATGAACAAGGTGCAAAAATTGAAGCATATCAGGTTGATATGGAAAAGTTGTTAGACGAGAAGAGAGAGTTGGTTAGAGTAAACAAATTGCAAAATGCTAATTTTGATATTCAGAAAAGGAATGAAGATAAATTGAAGAAACAGTTATTTACTGGGCTTGATGAATTGAGATTGCAAAAGTATGAAACTCATAAAGTGGCAAAGAAGTTGATTGCAACGAAAAAAGAGTTGGTTGAAGCTCATCAAAGAATTTCTGAATTAAAGACTGAAGTCATTGATTCAAAACATCTTTTGAACAATGTCACTAATTTTCAATCTTTTACAAGTTTCTTGGCCACAGACGAGAATTTTAAGAAAATGTTTAACAAAACAGTTTCACCACCAGGAAGTCTCAAAGAAGGTGTTAATGATCTGAAGGAAAAGGTAGAAACTGGTGATTATTCTGAATTTGTTGATAAGAAATCTGATGGGGGAAAGGCTGTGAAGTAAAAAAGAGAACAGAAAGATGAAAAGGTTGTCTATGCTTCTACGTCTACTGAAGAAGAGAAATCAATAAGTTCAACTGAGAAGACTGTTATTGATGAAATAATTTTATATGAACAAAAGAATGTTAAAGCGGTGAAAGGTTGTTAGGACAAGTTTCTGTGTGTGGCCGTTACTGTACGAATAGAATAGATTGAATGTATAGGGTTTATTGTATATGGTGATGTCAACATATCAACCAGCGTACCAGTTGGTACGCCGGACCAACTGGTCCGGCGGACCATATGGTACGCCAGCTGGTTTCCTATAAATAGGACTGGTATGTTGATCATCTCTAAGTTTGTTCATTTCATTCTGTGTGGTCTGTGTGAGAAGAGGAGGTTCTGTCCAAACCTCCTCCAGAGCTTAATTGATGTATACTCTCTCGGTATTGTAATCATTTGACTATAATTGAATGACAAACTTCCGTCTCTATCATTCTATGATCTGGAAACGATCCATACATGGTTTTACAACTGGTATCAGAGCCGTTGGTTCAATTTCCAGATCTTGTTCTTGAGTTTTTGAAGTTTTTGAGACGTTAAATGGCTGATTAGGTGTGATTCAGTGTCGTTTTGCTTGATTTTTGTTCAAACGAACCTTCCTGAATCATTTTCGCACCTAACAGTGGTGTTTGATTGAAGAAATTCGACAACATTTTGAATCTGGAGTGAAATTTCAAAATTTCACGTTTTTGAGGTCTGGTCCGCTGCTGGTCCGCAGCTCATCCGCCAGGCAATCTTCAACCGCCGGATCAATTGATTCATCCGCCGGACCAGATGGTCAGGAAGACAATCTTCAACGTGGTCCGGAGCAGTTATTTTCTGGTCCTCGACGGTTACGCCGTACCAATTCTGGTCCGCCGAACCAAATTTGGTCCGCTGATTGATGGTCCGCCAACGCAGATGGTCCGCTGAAGCTTCTGATCCGCCGCAGATTTTCGGATGAATTTTTAGTGAAGCAATTTTGTTCAGAAAATTTTTTTTCGCGCTGACCTGGCAGCACGGCCCCAGCCAGGGGCTCTGCCCCTTGGACCCCGCTTCTCGGGGGCGCTGCCCCCGAACCCCCGTTAATCAGTAATCAACATCTGGGGGTTGTTTTCGGGAATGGGGAGAGGTCGTGGGAATTTCATTGATTTAAATCAGTTATCGAGTTTACCCTTGATTCGATAGCTGTGGGTTATTATAATTGAAGATTTACCAGATTCTTATGCTTATCATGAATTAGTCGTCGAATTTCAAGATTGTGTTGTTTGTTGGTAGTCATTGTTTTTGAGGATGGACAGAGATCCAAAAACACGTGTTTTCTGATGATGGACAGAGATTCAGAGACATGGATATGATTACACAAACGGAAAAATATGGAAGAATTGAATATGTCACTTGTTTAGGGGGAAATTGAGACCCTTGAAAATTTCAAAGTTTCACAATTGAAAAAGTGAATATTCAAAAGCAATCAATTCGGGGATGATGGTGATTTTTGATCTTCATGGAAAGGTGGTGTATTCTGATGTTCGTGCAAATCGATATGTCAAAGTTTTCGATTATGGTTTGGAACTCTCTAATCAAATGCCCGATACATTGTTAAGTCATGAAGTTGACGTTATAGCCTTTGATTGTTGATATATTGGGATGGATTTCATTCTGAGGGGGAATTTCTATGATTGAAGATGCTGATCGTGTCTGTTTTCATCAAGATCAGAATGTATTACAATTCGGTGAAGATTGAAGATTTCTGTCAAAATGTAGTGATGTTTAAGAGATCTTAAACAATTGCCGAGAACGACTAATGAAGTGAACCGTTATCTTTTGCCTGATGTGGAAGTGTTTGAAGCAAGGGGGAACTTTATTGGTTGTGGTGATTGTACAAGATTCTGAACTGTGTCCTGCATACCTGAAGTTTCGGTCAAGGGGAGTTTGCTGAAGATAGAGGCGTCTGCAGCAGACTGACTGAAGATTGCTTGAAGTTAAAGATTTACATTCGACAGTAACGTCCAAGGGGGAATTTGTTAGGACAAGTTTCTGTGTGTGGCCGTTACTGTACGAATAGAATAGATTGAATGTATAGGGTTTATTGTATATGGTGATGTCAACATATCAACCAGCGTACCAGTTGGTACGCCGGACCAACTGGTCCGGCGGACCATATGGTACGCCAGCTGGTTTCCTATAAATAGGACTGGTATGTTGATCATCTCTAAGTTTGTTCATTTCATTCTGTGTGGTCTGTGTGAGAGAGAGGAGGTTCTGTCCAAACCTCCTCCAGAGCTTAATTGATGTATACTCTCTCGGTATTGTAATCATTTGACTATAATTGAATGACAAACTTCCGAGTTCTGTTGGCGGATGAGATTCCTGTTGCTGATTCAACTACTTTGAGGATTAACACTATTCATCCTCAAGAAAATATCATTGGTGATCCGAGTTCTGGAGTTCGCACACGTAATCAACTAGCAGATTCTGTTGATGCTTTGATTGCTGAAATCAGGGATTCAGGAGTTCAGAATGACGTGTTTCATTCTTGTTTTTTGTCTCAAGTTGAACCAACTAATGTCAATCAGGCGTTGGAAGATGCTTCTTGGGTTGAGGCTATGCAAGAAGAGTTGCAACAATTTCAGAAATTGGGCGTATGGCATCTCGTGGACTTACCCGCTAATTCTAAAGAACCATGTGGTACTAAATGGGTATTTAAATGCAAGAAAGATGATAGAGGCATAATTGTTCGGAACAAGGCTCGATTAGTGGTTCAGGGTTTCTCACAGATTGAAGGTGTTGATTTCAATGAGGTTTATGCTCCTGTTGCAAGGATCGAGGCTATCAGAATCTTTTTAGCTTTCGCGGCATATCATGGATTCAAAGTATATCAAATGGATGTCAAGAGTGCATTTCTTAATGGGTTGATTCGTGAGGAAGTGTATGTGAAGCAGCCGCCTGGTTTTTATGATCCCGATTATCCAAACAAAGTGTACAAGTTAGATAAGGCGTTATATGGATTGCATCAAGCCCCGAGAGCTTGGTATGAAACTTTATCTACGCACCTGCTGGAAAACGGTTTTCGGCGTGGAAAGGTGGATTGTACGCTGTTTTCGAAGAAGTTTGGAAAGGATCTGTTACTTGTCCAAGTTTATGTGGACGATATCATTTTTGGAAGCACAAATGACGCGTTATGCAAGGATTTTGAACGTGTGATGCAAACTAAGTTTGAAATGAGTTCTATGGGCGAGATGGGGTTTTTCTTAGGTCTTCAAGTTCATCAATCGGCCAAAGGAATATTCTTACACCAAACCAAATATGTTTCTGATATTTTGGCAAGGTTCAAGATTGGCGATGTTCGGGTTCCTAGTACACCAATCCAGGTTTCACATGGTTTAGCACCAGATGAGACTGGTGAATCTATTGATCCAACATTGTTTAGGGCTATGATTGGTTCGCTTATGTACTTAACTGCATCTCGTCCTGATATAATGTTTGCTGTGTGCATGTGTGCTAGGTATCAGGCTACTCCAAAGGCTTCTCACTTGATGGCGGTAAAGAGGATTTTTGCTTATTTGAAGGGTAATCCGGATCTGGGGATCTGGTATCCTAATGATAATAAGTTAGAGTTATCAGCTTATTCTGATTCTGACTACGGTGGATGCAAAATCAATTTCAAATCTACAACCGCAGGATGTCAGTTTTTGGGAGAAAGATTGGTGTCGTGGCAATGCAAAAAGCAGACTTCGGTTGCAACGTCAACTGCAGAGGCGGAATATGTAGCTGCATCTAGCTGCTGTTCACAAGTCTTGTGGATACAACAACAATTGCGCGACTACGGTTTGAATTTTCTTACAACTCCGATCTTTATTGATAATTCGGCTGCCATATCTATAACTAAAAACCCAGTTCAGCATTCAAAGACTAAACACATTGAGATCCGATATCACTTTATCCGTGATTGCTTTGAAAAGAAACTAATTGATTTGCAGAAAATTCACACGGATTTTCAGAGAGCTGATTTGTTTACAAAAGCTTTTGATAAAACTCGATTCCAATTTTTGTTGAAAATCAATGGAATTACTAAGTTAAATGTCACATGATTCGATTCAGTTGATCGTTTTTGCTTTTCGTTTTTCTTTTTCTGCTATTATTTTTGCTTTTTAGGGGGAGATATATGAAAAATACAAAAATAGTGTGTTGTTTTGTGTTCTAGAAATGAAAAAGCATAAAAAAATTGAAAAATGCAAAAGTATAAAAAAATTGGAAAATTAAAAATCTGAGAAATGTGATCCAACCTCGTGAGAAATGATAGTACATCAGTGAATGTTACTGACCATAGATAGACTAGATTGAAAGGCTGTAGATACTTGTTTGTTTCATTGAATGTGCCATTCATATCTGATACATGTTAGTATGATATAAAGATAATGCCTGTCTGAAATCTGTGGCGAACCATGATTCTTGTTTTTGTTTAATGCTGTGCTTATGTGGATAAATCCAAAAAGAGAATAAGAGATGGTCTTAGTGTAAGCATGCGTTATTTTGCAAAGATTTAAACTTGTTTTATTTTCTTTATTTTGTCAAACGATCGGACTTTCTCTGCGTATCGAAAGATCGACCTGATTGTTGTTCGTTTGACGTTCTGCTTTATTTTCTTGGTGTTTAGTATAATCCATCGGACTTTCTCTGCGTATCGAAAGATCGACCTGATTGTTGTTGGATTATACGCTTTCTGCTTTATTTTCTATTTCTTATTTTCCTAAACAATCGGACTTTCTCTGCGTGCCTACCAGCCGACCTGATTGTTGTTTGTTTAGGGTTCTGCTTTCTTTTTGCATGAAACACTTTGAACCAATTGTCTCTGTAAATAGATTCTGTAGTGAATCAGTGAAAAATCAAAAATAGAATAAATCAGATTATCAATTACTTGAGTCTGTGGGTGCCATGATTTCTGTACTTGATAAAAAATACTTAATGCATATCAGAAAGCTGTAAAAATTGATTTGAATTGGCTGAAATAAACATTATGTGTTGTATTCGTGGGCAACTTGATTTGCATGCTTATTAGGTCGAAATTGAAGTGTGTTAAGTGCATATCACTGATATGATCTCATGTTGCGATCTTTCTCACAAAAATATAAGTTATTGGTATTTTTTGTTTGATTTCATGTTTTCTGTTGATTTACGTTTTCTGCTTATATTAGAAAAATCAAAAAGATTTTAGGTGTGTTTTAGCATAAGTTCGAAAAATCAAAAAGATTTTAGTGTGTTTTGATATAAACTTGTTAAAATTAAAAAAAAAAAAATTTTTTTTTCTTTCTGCTTTATTTTTGGATCAACTGAATTTCAGAATCGACAATCTGTTGTTTGATGAACCATAATCGATGCTAAATCAGATTATCATGTTTGAAATTGAAGAAATTGATTGTTTTAATGAAAAATGAGAAATTTGATGAAAAAGGGCAAAGTGGTCATTTTTCTGATCCGGCGGATCAACTGATCCGCCGGCGGATCAAAAACTGGTATAAATACCAATCTGATCCGCGAGAGCTCATTACTCGCGGATCAAGCACTTTCATCACAGAAACCTTCAAACCACTTCATTTCAGAATTTTTTTGATTTCTCATTCGTTACCGAAGCTCTGTCCGAAATTTTTGATGCTACAGGTAGGTTGTTGAATTGCGCACAGGTTGATGGATTTGATTTCTGCAATGGTTGTTTATTTTGGGTTAAAATTGAGATTTAAACTCTCGGTTTTTGAAAAACCCCACTTGATGATTGTATAATCTGTTTTAACAAATGTCAATGATCTCAAAGTACATCATTAGAGGCCGAATATAGTCTAGATTGAACCCTTGGTGTGTGATTCCAAAACAAACACTTGATTGTTGCCAAAATTTAAAATGACTGTTCGATAACTGTTCGTCCGTCGGATCAACTGATCCGCCGGATCAAGTGACTTGCTGAGAAATATGATCCGCAACTGGTCCGCCGGACCAGGTGATCCGGATGTGTATTTCTGATCCGAGGTTGATCCGCTCAAAATGTTTTTTTTTTCAAAGTTAGTTGTTTGAGCGATTTATACAATATCAGTGATTGTCATTGAGCGTTTTGATTATATTGATTGATTTTAATGACATTTTGTTTTGATGATATGAATAGAAATGGCTGATTTTAAGTCAATTGGAGAACAAAACGTTTGTGCTTATTTGGATGTTGCAGAAAAGTGGAGACCGCATTTTCTCAATATTTTTGACTTCATCAGACGTTCAAGAATTTTTTATGCTGCAACTCATGAATGTCCACCGTATAAAGACTTATTAGTCATGTTCTGGACTTCTGCACAAGTTGACTGTTCAGTGACTCCATCTGTGATACGTGCAAAGATTCTAGAAACAGATGTGGTGATTTCTGAAGCGGATGTAAGAAGAGTTTTGAGATTTAATGATCAAGATATTTATCCGACTGAATTTCCTGAAGCAGATCTGGTGGCATTATTGAAAAGGATTAAATATGATGGACAACTTTATGTTCCATGGTATCTAAAAGCAAATCTGAGTCCTCCATATAAGTATTTGATGCATGTGATTATTAAGTGTTTTGGAAATCGAACAAGAGGCCAAGAAGAATTTGATTTGAAGGTGTTATCTTTCTTTAGTGCTTTGGTGTTGAACAGAGAGTTCAATTTTTCTGGGTGGGTTTTCAATTACATGAGAGAGAATATCTTGGTAAAACAAGTACGAAGTATCATGTATCCTAGATTTCTACAAATGATTTTGAATGATATGCATCCAAACCTTCCAAAGAACGCTGCTGCTATTATAGAGATGAAACATATGAATAGAGTAGCTGTTGGCAAGATCTCTGTGTATTACAAAAGAAAGGGAAATGCCATTCCTCCACCGAATAAGAGGTTGATTGGTCATCTTGCTAACCCAGCTTATGTAGCTCCAGATAATGGTGCTGCTAAACATGATGACAGTTCAGATGATGAACTGCATTACAATGATCATGGATTTCCATAGGTTGCTGAAGATGCTGATGATGAGCAACCTGTACATCAAGAACCTGTAGTACAAGAACCGGTTGTGCAGGAACCTGTAGTTCAACAACCTGTAGCTCAAGAACAACATTCAGAGCAAGTAACTACTGAAGATGTCGATGAATCTGAAAGGGTGAATATTCAAGATGAAGGTGCTGATGTGATTGGTAGTTCGTCTGAAACTGATTCAGATCCTAGTGAATATGTTACAATTTTTCACAACACTAGGGGGATACCAGTCAAGAGAGGTTCTAAAGCTCATATTGCTTATTTGAAGTCTCAGAACCAAGATACCTCGGATTTTGAGGGTAGATCTAAACAGGCTGAGGATACTGATGATGATCCATCTTATACTCCTAGTATGGAGGAGCCTGTGGCTAAGTCAAAGCCGGTTGATAAAGGCAAAGCTCCTGCAGTTGCTTCCAGCAAACGTGTGAAAAGTGTGGCTGTCGGGTATAAAGGAGTGAAGCCTGGTTCGTTTCTTGCAGATGCCAGAAAATCTGGGCAGAGTCCTCCTAGTAAGAAGCAGAAATTGTCTTCGTCGTCTTCTGTTCCAGTCCAACCAACTACCAAATCAGCTGGTGTTCAGAGTTCCCAATCACATCCAATCAAGTTAACCATCAAACGACCGTCGAATACTGGTTCTGCCTCCACTTCTTCTAGTACTTCTACAATCTCTTCTGTTGATTTGAAGCTGGCTTTGTTTCAAGCTCGTTTTGAAAGAGTAGAACACACAAACAAAGTGCAGGCTGAAGAGATCTCTGGCTTGAAAAATCTGTGTAAAGAATTGGTTGCTAGAGATAATTCACATACAAAGGAACTTGCTCGGTTAAAAGCTCAAGATGAGGCCAAAGATCGGGAAATTGCTCAGTTAAAGCAATTGTCTCTGTTTATGAGTGAGCAGCTTAAGCAAGTGCTTACAGCTTTAGCTGCTCAGGGGGAGAAGAGGCCAAATCCTGAAGAGACGTGCAGGGAAGAAGAGGATGTAATGAAATTTTTAAATGATGATCCTGATAATCCTGATGGTGGTGCTAGTGGTGCTGGTGCTGGTACTGATACAGCAGGAACTTCATCGGCTGCTGCTGCTGGTACAACATCTCAGGGGGAGTCTACAGGCAAAGAAGTATATGATGTAACTTCGATATCTAGGGTTCAGATGAAAGAGGGAGAGTTGGTTAACCCTTTCACAAAAGAGCAGCTGGCAGCTATTTTTGCTTTAAATGTGGATGATGTGGAAAATGTGCCAGTTGCTGAGCCATATCAAGAAGATAATTCAGAAGAAGAGGTAGTTTTTGAAGATGAGCATGTGGAGGTAGAAGACGTGACAGCAGAAGAATATCCTGATGATCCAACAATGTATGGAAATTTTGCTGATAATGATGATTCTGAAGGTTTTAATTTCTTTGGAAAAGACAGTGAGGATAAGGCTGAAACAGAGAAACCATCAGAACAACCTGAAGTATCTGAGAATGTGAATATGTCTGAAGAGGAGGAAAAGAAGCTATTATTTGAAGCCTGGTTAACAGAACAAAGAGCTAAGAAGTTTCCAGTTCAAGTTAAACAAACTTCAAAGACGATTGTTGATCAGAAGAGATCCTTTGATAGAAAAGGAAGACAAGCTTCTGGAAAAATTATCAGTTGGATGTTTGATTCTGAGCTTAACTGCTATGCTATAAAAAGGGAGTTTGGGATTGTATATCTAAGGAATGCTTCCAGGTTCAACACATTACCTGTATGTGATGTGAGGGATTTGTCGAGAAGTCATTTTTTGAATCCTGGAGGAAATGTTTTGGCTGCTGTGTTCAAAGAAAAGTTAATCGAAGAATGTCAAGGAAGGTTCAGGTTTTTGACTCCTCAAAGACCAACTTATTCTGAACATCCGACAGAGATTCATCCTATTACAGGCAGACCAAGGGTAATTCTGAAATATAAGAAGCCGATTCAGCTAAAGAAGATACCTTTGAAAAGGCTGGAACAGGACTTCATCAAAACATTGAGGTGGTGGTATTATGATGAAGTGACTGGAGAAGCTGTTATTGTGATTAAAGAAGACAACAAGGTTGTGAGAATTTATGATCCGATGTCATTGATAAATTTGTCAAAGAATGATGTTGAAAAGCTTCACTCTAGCAAGATTCTCTACAAGCCTGAATGTCGTGATCAAGCATTGCAGTTTCAGAAGGTGATAAAAGTTTGTTTTGATGGTGGAATTCATGCTGGTAATAATCGAAGACGGGATTGGAAGAAGACAGAGACAAGAGCTTCTGAAGACTAGCACAAGACAAGGGGGAGTTTGTTAGAGCATTTTATGTTGTCTAGTGCTAGGTCTTGTTAGTTTGAGTATGTAAAGTTATGTGTTTATGTTTTGTAAGATCCAGCGGATCAGTGGCGGATCAAGTGGTACGCCGGACCACTTGATACGCTAGTAAGTTGGTCCGCCGGATCAGTCCCTATATATAGTTTTCAGTTTGATTCAGAGAGTGTGAGTGAGGTTTGAGCTTTCTTAAGTGTGTGTTTTCAAGGTGTAACCTGAGTGCTCTGTGTTTCTCTCTGTAAACAAGCTGTGATCTATATACGGAAGTTTATTTACCTTGTGTGCTTGAATCCGAACGTAATAATGCACTAGCTAGATCCGTATTGTGTTTTACAAAGGTGAGTTATCTCATCTTGCAAAGAATGGGCATACATCATTTGGTTCTGGAGAAAAGTTTCAAGAAAACATGTTGTTTTAGGGTCTAAGACCACGAATGTTAAAGTTGATGGGTCTCAAGGTTCAAAATAACAAAATTTGAAGCAAGTTAAGTTGAAGCAAGTAAAGAAAGATGTTTTTAAAGCTGAAAAGGTTCAACCCTAGAGGTATTACAAACTCAAGGGTTCGGAACACATATTTTCTGATAAAGAATTCCCACTCCATTGTGTGGATGCTCAGAAAATTGCCGAAGTTTTTGTCAACAATGTTGATCTACAGACCAAGAAGCCACAAGTTGCTACATATTCTTCTAGAGGATCAAATTATGCTCCAAAAAGCCCGACATCAAAATGGGTAAATGATCATCGTTTTCAGGTATTCGATAATTTTTATGATCATTTTGGAGATGCTATATGTTGTGAAGCTTTGCAGAGACCAAAGAGGAAAAATGTAAACAATTGTTTATGTTACAGTTCAAGGAAGAGACAAAAGGGCATATGGCACAAGATTGTCATGTCACTACTACTTCTAGTTCAAGGAAAAGACAGGTTCCTTATGTTGGTAAATCTGCCAAATACAGATTTATTGATGGATATGGCAGTGTATTTGATGATTTTCAACCGAGATATTTTAAACATCAAAGAAGGTTTATACCTAAATTTCAAAATGATTCATCTGTCGGTTGTTCGTCACAATCTACTGTGACGGGTTCATCAGATACTGATTTACCAAAACAACAAACTTGGAAACTTAAAGTGGTTTCAAAAGGAAACCAAGACACTGGTCGACCAGAAGCGATTCGCTTCGGGTCATTTATCAACTGACGTGTTTGACCAGTGTGCAAGTACTTCTAGAAGACCTATCGGTGATTGAAAAGTTGTTGATGGAGGAGTATTCTGCTGATTTAAGTTAAAATTACAAGACATTTTTCTGAAAGCTAAATCGGAAAGGTATCCATGTCGAAAGGTCAATTTTCTTTCTTTAATGCTTTTTGTTTGTAGTTTAGGGGAGAAAAAGGAAAAATACAAAAACATTGAAAAACAGAAAAATATAAAAACATTGAAAAATGAGAAATTGTATCCGACTTAAATGGGAAATGATGGTACATTGGCTTACGTGTCTGACTCATGGATAAATTAGATGAAAAAGCCAAAAGATCATTGTCTGATGTGCTTGGTAGGCTCGACATTAAATCAGAAAGTATTCAGATGTGTACTAATGCTTGATCAAGTAGACAACATCTTGAAGCGTGTCTCACGATATTGAAAAGATATGTGAAAAAGAAAAATGAGAAGTCACTGTGTAAACATGTGTTTATTTTGCAAAGATTTAAACTTGTTTGATTTTCTTTATTTTGCAACGATCGGACTTTCTCTGCGTATCGAAAGATCGACATGATCGTTGTTCGTTTGACATTCTTCTTTATTTTATTTGGTGTTTCGTATAACTCATCGGACTTTCTCTGCGTGTACTGGAGTACCGAGCTGATTGTTGTTAGGTTATACAATTTCAACTTGTTTTTATTTTTCTTATTTTGTTAAATCGAGGCCTTATCTGCGTATCGAAAGATCGACCTTAAGGTAGACGATTTAACGTTTTTTATTTCTTTTTGCATGGCACATAGTTGACTATATCATGAATACAATCATTATGTGATTAAATCACAAATGAAATCACAAAGTGTGATATAAAAAATACACATCTGAGTATGTCTGATAGTGTGGGGTACACTGGTCAAAGCAATCTAATCAATACAATAACATATCCAGATGTTATGAGTATGATTGTGCCTGAGTTTAAGATGGACAAATTATACCAATAATTGACATGACTTATGCGCTGAAGTAATTGAAATTGAAGTGTAGTTCAGCATGTTATGTCCAATATGATCCCAAGTTGTGATCTTTCTTGTAAAAGACAAAAATAGTGTCTGATTCTGTATTGCATTTATATGTCATATCTGAAAAATTCCAAAAAGATTTTAGGTGTGGTTTGATGTAAAGTTTCAAAAAGCCAAAAAGGTTTCGTTTCTTATTTGTTTTCGACCGATCGACATGTGATACGAAATAAAATTTCGAAAACATATCTTGGATTCTCGAAGAGAAGTTTTGTGCCAAGGTTAAATTAATTTTCTAAAGGAAAAGGAAACCACATTTCTGTCTTCTGAAGTTGCAGGTTATGCGTGTCAAGACTCAAGCATGGTGAAAGGGGGAGTTTGCAATATCTTTCACAAGTGGATCTTGAAGATCAAAGATGATTCAAGAGTGATCCAGCCATGCAAGATCTATTTCTGATAAGATTTCAAGTTAAAGATCGGATGCAGCAATGTTGAAGATTGAAGACTGAAGTTTAGTTAGAGAATAGATACACTACACGTTAAGGGGGAGTTCGTTAAAGCATATTCCTATGCTACAATGTGTCTCGTGTATTGTATCTAGATTAGAGTGAGTTTGTGAGTTGTATTGGCAATATCAATGGTGCCGTACCAACTTGTACGCCGTATCAATTGGTACGTCCGTACCAATTGGTCCACCAGTTGGTACGCAGGCCAGATTGTCACAAACTATAAATACCGTGTCTTAGAATGATAGAAAAACTTCTGTCATTTCTACACATTTTCTGTGTGTGAGTTAGAGAGAGAAACCAGAGAGATTTTGTTTGTATCTTCAAGTGAATCAATACAAAATCTCTTATTTACTTTCTCGTTTCATTACACTGATTAATACATGCAGTAGTAAGATCGTATCTCGGTTTTACAATTTGCAATGAAGTTACAACAGTTAAACTTGTGAATCTTATACGCTTAGCAACTTGGTTGCGATCTTAATTATTAGGATGAAATTTTTTTAACGAGGGAAGGATGTGACATTCTGTCCCTTCGGGCGGCACCCGAACCTTAGATCGGATAAAACTAATAAAACCGGCAAACCAGGAGATGTGTATATAGGTGTAGTATGTTAATTAAGGTATTAGAAGAGTCTGGTAGCCTTCAAACACTTCACAAACATCACACACAAGTTGGAGTCTCGAAACATTGGTGATAAACTAAATACTACTATGTATTATGGAATTACGTGCAAACTGATATGTGAATTTAATCAAGTGATCGTAAAATGTTATATGGCATGTTGATACTTGAATATATTGGATTTGATGTGATAAAAACAATGGTAAACATAGGAAATGTCATATCATTGAAAACCATGGTCAAAACATCAAAAAATCTAAAAAGTCAACAAAAGTCAAAGGGACTACCAATCGGAGGCTGTAGGCGTATCGCCTAGAACAACCTAGGGATCCAAGCGATATGCTTGGGACTGCTTTTCCAGCAGAAACTCTAATAATCTCTATTTAAACCCACTTATGCCTCATTTTGCCATTTGAGCACCCCATAAATGTGCCATCAGCTTGTATTTCGCTCCAAACCCTTTCCTACTCAAAATCCATCAAGTTTTGTGCTTTCCTTCAAGAATCAAGTCCTAATATCATCCTTTATTATCTTGTATTCACCGGTATGTGTATTCTCTTGATTTTCTTATTTAAAAGTTGCCAAGATCGGAGCTTTATGCAAGATCTAGGGCTGATTTGTGATGATAAGATGTTCTCATGAGTAGATCTAGTGTTTGATTGGTAAAGTTTGCATCTTTGGATCTAAAATATGATTTTTATGCCAAGAATGATGATCCATGTTAGATCTAGGTTTTAGCATGGTTTTGCATGGTTGCATGTGAGTAAAGATTTAATATTGATGCAAGATCTATGTCCTAAATGCTGGATAATGATAGATCTAGGGTTGTTAAGTAATAAAGTCATGAACGTTACGTGAGATCAATGATAAAAAGCCGGTTTTAGTAGTCATACATGTTAGATCTTGAATAAAGATACTTTTTTGGTGTTAGATCTTGTATAAAGTTGTATGATTCATGTAAATGGATGCGTACGGACCTATAAAGTTGCAAACTTTATGTTAGAGTGCATGTAGAATAATTATGGAAATTATTATGTGAATTTATCGTATAAATGACCTATTAGGTCAAGGTGACATACATGCATGTGGTTAGGAACTTATGACATAATTTGAAATGTGCTAATTGAGGATCTATGTGACTTTACATGAAATGATGATGTGATGTGATAATCTAATTGCTTGGCTATGTGTTCTCATGGTATTGGTATAATTAATTATGAGTTATACGTATGTACAAGTCCTAAGTCTCCCGTCTTGGTGGGAATGACAAGGCTTTGTGAGATCGCCCCGTCGAGCTCACATCGTATATATGGGATAATGTTGTAATAAATTATGACGCATCTATATTTGCTGCTATATGACATGGTATATGTTATATACGTGTTAGGATAAATATAGAAAACCTAAGTCGGATCACCAATGTATAATCGAGTCCACTTCTCTAATGTCTGCGCATTATCGGGACGTTCGATCAACACAGTCAACACTCACACTGATATGTGTTAGGTAAAGTCTAAGGAGATTCACTAATTTAGTTGGTTGGTTATTCAGAAAATACTAAATTACACCCTAAGGTGAGTTCATATCCCACTTTTAACTATTTACGCTTTTGGGGGGAGAAGACATACGGTAACTGTTTGATAACTTTAACTTGATGAATTATACCAAAACTTTATAAACCATGGATGAAACGTTTGCTAAAAGTCTTTCCACTAAGGTGAACCATGAATAATTCATAACGGGGAATTATAAGATAGATCTACTAGGCCTGACAAGCCTACCTGACCGCTAGGAGCGGGGCTGGTATTATATTGTCTCGAGCTCGGTCATACCTGCAAACAGTATGGATGGAAGGCAAAGTAACTGTCAGTAATGGTGTCACAAAACTCTATGGTGTTATACAAATCTTATTGACTAGCTTCCATGGTATAAATATCAGCTTTTCTGGGTGGGAGTCCCTGCTTGGGTTATGTCTCGATGAGGGTAACTGGTTATTGAACTGTTTTGATAAATGTTATCTATCTGCTTCAACTTATAAACTCACCAACCTAGCATTGACCCTTTTTAGTATGTGTAGGTCCGGATAATAACCAAACAACACGATATCTTAGCTAATACGAGTGCGGAATCCTTGTATAAGCTTGAATCAAGAGAAATAGTAGATGAAAAGGCTAAATCTTGAATAAAGATGAAACCTTGAGTGAAAAACGTCTACTAGAAGCACACAAATAAACTGATCGTGAACACAAGGATCTTGAAGGAATCGTAAATAGTGTATAAAATGCTTGCCTCAAACGGTTACAATGAGGTGGTATTTATACCACCTCAAGCCAAAATCGCAAACCTAGTAAGCCCAATCATAATCGGCCCACATGGCCTAATAATTAACTAGACTAGCCCACTAGATAAATACTAAACAAGCCCAAAACAACTAACTAACAAAAGCCTAATAACAAATGTTCATGCCTCATATGAATATAGCCCAACAATCTTCCCCTAGGCATGAACCATTTGACCACTTTACGGCAGCAGCAAGTCAAACCTGAACGAGGCTTGAATGTTGTTTGACCACCAACCATTCTCCACAATCTTCTTGGCAGCACCATCAAATATCCCAATCCTGATAGCATTCGCCATATCATTTTCATCACCAAGAATGGGTTGGGTTGCTAGAAGCTTGATATCCCGTTCTCCAAAACGAAGCAGATCCACCGGGTCATAGAAACGGAATTGACGCATCGGTTTACAGAGAACCACCACCTCATGAGTTGTCGGATCATAGTACCAACAATCAAAGTTCCTTACTAGCGTACCATCCTCTATCTCATCCAACATGTTGATCACCCTTGTACGTTTGGTAGGTGGCCTCCGAGCTTCTCCAACAGACTCCCCTGTCTGTGGATTTGTTCCCGTCTCTCTCCATCTAAGCTCCTTCAGCTCAAAATCCCTGAAGTCATTCTGCATATGCCCTAGCAGATTGTCTCTGATCAGGTTTCCATCTGGCCCATTCCATCTGTTAATAAACGGAGCTCTTAGAAGGTTTCTGATCTCCGGCTCTGTCCAGGAGTGGAATTGACCACGAGTCTGGTAGTATTCGACTGGACTATAGCCTTCACGGATCACGGCGAACAATTTCTTCTCTGAATCATAGTGCCAACATAGAATCATCTCACTACTCCCTTGCCTATCAATAGAACTTTCACCAACGTCTATTGTGTACTGAGTGGGAGCTGGTCCTTGGAAAAACTCCTTGAACCAGTTCTCATGGAAATTTGGAGCCTTTGAGATGATCCTGCCACATCGGGCGTAAGCCGACATCTCAATGTTTTCATCTCCATCATCAGCCTCCACAGCTTCTCCAGCTTGAGATGAACTCTGACCTGAGGCACCTGTGTTGCTAGGCCCTGCACCACCTGTCAGCTCATTAACCTTCTTTCTCAGCCCCTTGATCATATTGAAAAGATATTCCATCCTTTCTTTGTCAGCTATCTCAAATCCTTTCATATAATCTCTGTTTGCTTCCTCCTTCTCTCTCAAAAATTTGATTTCATCCTTGAGAGTCTTTATCTCATTCTCTCTCATTCTGTTCTGAGAGATCAGGAAGTTAATCTGAGGATCAGAACTAATCCTCAGATCAACTGGAAGCTCAGCAGCCATTAACGGGCGAAAACTTGGAGCAGCGAGGGGTTGGCATGTCGCGGTAGAGAGGCTAATTCTGACCGGACTAGGAACAACAAAGGTGCTATCAACCTCCAGAAATTGCCTATCTTCACGTACTGGGCTATGTACGTTCAGAATCGGACTATCGTGCTGCACAAGGGTAGGTTGATCATTGCCACCTTCAGTCTGTGTCAGAGACGGTTGTTCTTGATGGGCTTCACTGACAGATTCTTCTTGACCACTGGCACCCGCAGAACTGGGTCCAGTGGGTTCTACAATCATTAGACTAGAGCTTGTCTTGGTGAACTTGAACCGTATGCTCCTAGGATCAGATTTCTTTCTTGGAGATGGTTCACGAGCAGGGACGGGTTCTTCCATGAATGCTTCATCAGTATTTAATTCCAGCTCAGGAGGTGCATCATCACTGCCAGAAGACCCAACCATATCTTCTCTTGATCTTTTATGGGTTAGCGGCTCCAAGTCCCCATAAATATCATCTTCAACAAAGTCCTGGCCGGTGAGGATGTCATCCATTATATTTTCTTCATCGGATGGGATGACATCATCTTCTTGTATATAGACAGCTTGAGTGGCTTCAGCATCTTGATCTTCTGCCACAATGGCATTCACAGCTGGCTCATCAGCCACTGGCTCATCTTCCTCCATCACTTGTTCACGGGCTACCTCTGGAAAGGCACCACGTTTAGTCCATTCTAACCTACCCTCAAACATGTACTTGCCACTCCTATCCTGAGTCTGGAGACCAAAAACATCAGCACCCATCACCTTTATATCCAGTTTCTGTATCCTTTCCTCAATCATAGGATATTTCAGCATGACCACCATCTGCACGAATCTTGGTGTCATCAGAAACTGCTCACGAGCACCCAAGTTAGCATTACTGATCCAATCAATCAGCATCATCTTGGAGAAGTTGTAATTCCAATCAAGGGCCAATGCCACAAATGCAGTTCCGTGGAACTTGTTCAGTTGGTCAAAGCTCGTTCTCTTGCCCAGAAATGATTTCTGCATGAAATGGGCAAGGCACCTCCAGTAGTGCGGCAGCTGCTTTTTCATGATAGGTGGGAATCTCCCTTCATATCCCAGTAGTTGTGCACCTGCCAGAACGGCTTCCTTGGGGTAATCAACCGGATCGGTAGCACGATCGTTGATATTCAAACCTCTTCTAATGTCATCTTCCAGTATGACAACCTGACGATTCTGGATAGTAGCAGTGATTCTCGTCTTATCCGCACTTGCCCGTGCAGTCCCCCAGAACTCTCTCACCAGCATCTCATCAATCAATACACTTGTCCTAAGTGCATGATTTATCTTGCAAACATTCATTCCCGCCACCAGAGAGTAAAATAAATCCATGTGATGCTCTGGTGGGTCTTCCAGGAAAGCTGGTATACAGTGATCATGATCGAATTTGATTGGTTCGTCAATAACATTTCCTGCCATCTGAGACAAACAAGACATATGCATCAGATTTGATCATGAGAAAGCAATTATGATTATCAACCCTAAACGTGTTCAATTGATAATCACTTTTTACTTTTGAACTTCACAAAAATTCAATTTGAACATTTTCCGGGAAGATAAATGAATTTAGAACCTGCTTACAAACACCGACAAATTTTATCTCAAAAACGACCAACTTACTGAGATTCTCAAAATTATTATGTGTTTAAGATTTCAAGTTTCATTTTAACAGAGTTTACGACCCATCAATTATGTTTACGAATCTGTAAGTGGGTTTACGATCATTGAAATGGGTTCACGACTGGTTTGAATTAAGCCCAATCGTATTCTAAAGAACCAGTCGTAAACACCGAGTTTTCGTCAAGGCCCAATCGTAAACAGGTTTTGTTTTATTCACGATCGTAAACTCTTCAAACAGTCTTTGTCGTTTTCCTTGGTCGTAAACATCCTAATCGTAAACGATTATACTTCGTCTTCTTCACCCAATCGATCGTAAACACCGATTAACTCCATTGTTGCACCTGCAACTTATCGTAAACATCATCATTCACCATAAAAATATACAATAAGCACAAAAGACTACCTCTAACAAGATTTAAACACAGTTTCGACACAAAATCTTCGAGAAATCGTCTCGAAATCAGAAAGGACTTGACTGATAGCGGATTTAGGGTTTCGAAACTTAATACCCAAGAAACAACGGTGATACACCCAATAATCAAAGGGCTTTTGGTCGAAATTAGACGATGATGACGATGGTGAGGTTTATTTGACGAGAGGCGGTCGGAATCGGGCTGGAAAGAGTTTTCCGGTGAGCAAGGCGGCGGAGGGGAGCGGAGTTAGGGTTTTCTTTCGGAGGAATCGTAATCAGGTGAGAAAGAGGATCGTAAAAGAGTAAATTGATCGAAAACAAGATTATATATAAAGCAATTTACACTTTGGCCCCTCAAGAATCAATAAACTTTCATTCATCCCCTTAAACTCTAAAATTTGTTTAAATTACCTCCCAAACCTTTAATTTTCTTAAAAAAATGAACTTTGAAGTATAACAGAGAACTTTAACGAAGCTTCCCCTCAAACTTAGCCCCGAGTATCTGATCTAGATCAAAAAAAAAAAAAAAAAATTTTACACATTTAAAGACTGAAAAATTGCACAAAATCAAGATAATTTAAATACTTAGACAAAAAACATACTTACCTTGAGATAGATATTTTTCATGGATCAAACCAGACAGATCATTAACCGAAGAACCCTTTTCAGCTTTCCGTTACTTGACGCTCTAAACGATTGCTCAAAATTTTATATCATGTAAACTCACATCCAGTTAAAAACATTTTAAGTGCTTAAGAAAATGGTACATTGTTACCGTTATGTTTATCAGTCCCCACACCCAATTGTTCATAGCAAAACCTACCCAACCTCAGAGTTTATTGAGGATTCACAAACCCCCAACTTGAGGAACCATGCAATGCCACATTGACTACCACTTATTTTATAATTATCCGTTGATGATCAGGTCGGCCGCATAAGCACGCAGAGAAGACCAACAAAATAATTGACTTTATTTTCAACACTATATTTTTTGATTTTCTTTTTTCTTCTTTTCTTTTGAATTTTCATTTTTCTTTTTCTTTTGACTCTTTCTGTGGCGTTGTCATGTAAGCATAAACATGGTGTGTGAGAGAGTGAATACTAGGTAATACCACTCTCAACCCGTTTTTGCTGGGACTCAGTCTTTTAAACTATGTAAACTAGGATGGAAAGCTAAACACGTGTAGAGTTTAAGATTATTGCACTTACATGGATGATCATAGTTTTTGATTTTTCTTACCGAACATCATCTTTGAGACGTCTTTCACTTCTGCCTTACGCGTGTCAGTCTCCGATCGTCATGGAAATTTATATCACTTCCTACCGACTCAAGGCAAAACAAACAACATCATAAAAAACCTCAAACAGATATTTTTGTATTTTCTGAGACATTTATATTTCTTCCCCTGTTTTTATGAGGTTTTTGAAAAGCAAACACTATTTTTTGGAAGTTTCCTGATTTTTCATAATTTTTTTTATATATATTTTTTTTTAAAAAATATTTACAAACACAAAATGATCAGATCATTCCTCGAAGGCAATCATCCGAAGGCCTTCGACGCACATTTCAAAATTTGGTCGTGGGAGGGGTTTTGTGAAGATATCAGACACGTTTTGGTCTGAGCTTACCTTCTGAAGCTGAATCAACTCCCGATCAAAACAATCACGAATGAAATGTACCTTGATGTCTATGTGCTTTGTTTTAGAGTGATGAACGGGGTTTTTCACAAACTTCTTAAGTTTGAGGACTATCCTAATTGGAAAAAGAGATTTGAAGTACTCCCAAAACTCGAAGAATTGTTAGATCCAGAAACATTTGATTTAGGAGTGAATTTTTTATATTCTTGCTTTTTCGGCTGAGAACATTCACGAGCGAAATGACCAAAGTTAGAACAATTATAGCATCGAACTTTTGATTTATCAAAGCCAATTCTGCCACCAGAGTTCAAATCTTTTCTACCGGTCTTCTTTAAGAATCTTTTCACTCTTCTAGCCAGCATGGCAAACTGCCAATTGATATCCATTAACTCCAAATCATCAGGATCCACTTGATCATAATCTTCTTCCGTCAATTCAGCAATACTAACATTCCAAGTTATCAAGCCATAATAAGATGACACTAAAGCAGAAACAAGGGCCATATAATCTTCAGTTGTAGACACAGACATAGCCATTTTTCCCATGTTCACCAAATTACTTGCTGGAACTGATGTGCTACTTCCTCCAGACTTGTAAGTGTATTCAGCATGATGTGAGCCCATTCCGGTTCCTGAATTAGAACCATGTCCAGATAGACCTCCAGCTACAAATGCCGTAGCCGGTGCAGAACTTGTTATTTTTGCCGACTTACCTGAAATAGTTGCTGCATTTGATCCGTAGTAAACATCCGGATTCTGAACCGCTGCTGGAGTAGTATTCACATTCTTCATTTCCAGATCTCTAGCTTGTAACTTTCCCAACAGTTTTACAAACGTTAATGCAGAATAATCTTTGTCATTCATGATTAGCAGAACATAAGACTCCCATTTAGATGGTAGACCTTCTAGCAGTTTCTCCTTTAGCTCTTCATCACCTTTCTTGATTTGGACATTATCCATTTCAGACAGCAGATGTCAATATCTAGAAATTAATTCTGGAACACCCTCCCCGTCAAAACACTTGAAGTTGTCAAATTCCTTATTTAATACTTTCTTCTTGCTTTTCTTATATTGTTCATTGCCTTCACATCTTTCCTTCAGAGTTGACCATAATTCGTGAGAATGTTCATAGGTTTTAAATTGGTGAAGTAACTCTTTAGGTAAAGCTTGAGTGATTAAACCATAAGCTTTCTGTTCTCGAACAAAATCAGCCTTTTGTGTAAGATCCATATTCCTTTGCATAATAGGAACATTGTTCAACCCGACATGATATACATATGGAGCATCCATAGCAATCCATAGGTCTGGATCCGTTGTACCGATATACGCTTCAAATCTCTTTTTCCAATTAGGATAGTCCTCAAACTTAAGAAGTTTGGGAACTTTCTGCGTCGTCCCGATTTTATTATCGTAATTCAGTAGTGTTTGCATCTGCGATTGAATAGCAGCAAACGCGGAATAATCCGACATTTTTGGGAAAAAATTCAAGATTCAAGATTCTGTCCACCGAACTAGGTCCGAACTTAAAATGAACTCCGAACTTGCTCCGAACTTAAAATAAGCTCCGAACTTGCTCCGAACCTCCACCGATCTAGAAAACAAACTCCGAACTCCCTACGAACTTATCACCGAACACAATAACTCCGAACTCTCTCCGATCCTGGTCCGAACTATCTCCGAGACTGAAATTCTCACCGAACTCTCTCCGATAGATCACCGAACTCTCACCGAATCGAAAGTGTGACCGAACTCTCACCGAACTCGACACTCGGAGCAGTTTCACCGAACTTCAGGTTCGGCCGAACGTAAAAAACTCGAAATTTTTCAGATCTCACTGGAATATCCTCACAAATGGACTCAAAACACTCAGATGACCAAAAACAAACAGAAAACAAGGAAGTTTGATAACAAAACATGATGATTTTCACGTAAATTTCCAGAGAGCAACTTGAAAAACGAACTTCGATATACGAAATGCAACAATCGAGCCAAACAGCACCTGATAGCTCTGATACCACTTGAAAGTGCGTGAGCGTTGGATCGGTTTTGTCGATTACAAACCTATACGTGAGAATATATGTGAGAAAATAATACACGCAAGGTAAATAACTCAATCTCTTATTAATACTGGATTACAAGAGACTCAGAGTAACACACATAAACTCTCAGACAAAAGTTCGCTCAGTTCTCTCAAAACCATAACAATTACAAAGACATAAACATTTATATAGAGCCTACGGGTGTCCGAACTCCCTGGCTTGTCCGAACCTCAGGTTCGGCTAAGGCTCGGCCAGGGTTCGGCCAGAGTTCGGCCAGAGTTTGGCCACCAGACCAAAACCCTAAAACTTCATGTCTTCGTTTGATCCAGCTCATTGCCATATCGTGTATCAACAAAATTATTTTCTTATGAATGTCGCTTCCGCATATGACTTGTCAAAACTATGTTGAAATGCTTCCGCTTAATTTTAAACTCTGTTGAACTCTAATAAATCTTTTGATACTATGGTATCCAAACTCGGTTTCAAAACGTTGAGTCGAGCATGTGGAATGTTCGAAGTGTCTGACGACTCATATCATGGTCTGGCACATGCCCCCGTTCGCGGCGACTCCGCGGGTGGGTTTTACGGGGGTGTGACAAAAGGACAAGGGATGCTTGAACGGGTGTTAGGGAAGATCAAGCTTGATGGTAGGGTGATATCGGCGAATCTTAAGATGTACGATCGACCTGGCTTCTCGATGGAAACCAATCCTCACAATCCTAAACCTAATATATACTGAGGTGGGGGTAGGATGGGTGACAGTGTTCCGTCAACCGAAAATCCTGCTGGAGTTTTTGGGCAGGATTATGGTGATAGGTCGTTTTTGGATACGGTCAAGGGGATGAAGGGAGGTTTCTGTGAAGACAAGATTGTGCGTATTGAGAATTAATCCTTTCAGGCAACGAACATATGGAAATCCAAGTCATTGTTGGGTAGGGTTTTGGACATTAATACGTTGAATAAGCTACATATAAAGATGGAGAGACTTGGCTTCCCTGAATGTCGTATTTTCTATCTTGGAGGAATGCAAGTGTTGCTATCGTTCCAGTTAGAAGTGGAGGCTGTGGGATATTTCAACTCTTTGGTGCACAAGGGGAAGATTTTGTAGAAACTCGAAGTGTAGGATTCCTAGCCTTTCCCTTGGAACGTAATGCATGGGTTAGGCTTTTCGGTGTTCCCCCTCAATGTTGGGATAATAAAGTGTTTGACATGAATGGTTGCTTGCTGGGGGAGGTTGTCTAATCGGCAGAAGCCGATGAGTTTGACGTAAATCTCTCAATGAAATGGATTTGTATCCATGTTGATTCGGCAATTAAGATAGATCAAATGATTATATTGGAATGGAAAGGGAGACGATTTCGATGCTGTCTAGTTGAAATAGATGGCGTTTCGTCGCCATATTTTGTGTTTGACCAAAATGGGGTGGAGATGACTAAGGCGACTCCAGTAGTGGCGTCGGTGGTTCTCCCAAGGATTTGATGGGGCTAAGTCAGATGGATGTTCTCCCAAGGATTTCCTAGGGGTGCATGGAAATCCGTTAAGTTCTCCCATGCATGCAGGCTCTATCCAGGAAGTATTGCATTCCAAGGTTTCTGGTGTAGGGCACGAGGGGGAGGGGGGGGACTTGTATGGTCATCATGATGTCCTTACGGATGAGGAAGAAGAGGTTTGTGGGCCAGGTGGGGCGAAGTCTATTTAAAAGGAGGGTTCGGCCCAATCTTTTAGACTGATAATGGGGAGTCTAAGTAATTCGATAAGAAATTAAGGAAGAAGCTCAAGTTCTAATGGTGAGGATGATTGCCGATTAAATAGCGTTTTGGGAAGGGATTCACTCATTCCGATCGTTCGTTTAATACTCAAGAGTGTGAGAATATTGCTCTAGTGGATGAGGTGTTGGAGACCATTTGATTAGCTACATGTGTGGGTTTAAATAAGCCTGGAGAAGAGGACCAGGTCACTAAGGTGGTGATGGAGGAAAAAAATGTATTTTAATCGATGGATATTTTATTGATCAATATTCGTGGGGCGAAGGACCAAAAGAAGGTTCATTGAATTAATAATATTAAATTACAAATTTGGTTTTTCTTCCTTTGTTTGCAAGAGACGATGGAGCCGGATGGTAATACTTTTCCGTTTAAGAGGATGTGGGGTAGGGGTGTTCCATGTGTTGAGTGGGTTAATGCTAGAGGAAAATCTATTGGCATTCTTAGCAACTGAGATCCGTCTCTTTTCAAACTTCTCAAAGTAATAAAAGATGATAATTTTCTTATTACGTTGAGATCTATTACGGGGTTGGATGAAGTGATAAATGTGGCTAATGTTTACGCCCCCAAGGGGCTGGTGACAAAAGGTCATTGTGGAGGCGGCTCACAAAATGGAAATATAGTTTAGATGGTTTATGGATTATCGTTGAGGTCCGTTGTTCGTAGGATCGTCGTTTTTCAACATTCCATCCGGCTGGGGCTGCTGAATTTTATAAGTTTATGGCGGATGCTAACATGGGGGAGTTTAAAATGGGGGGGGGGGGGGATGAATTTTACTTATATGGAGGGTATGGGAAATGTTTTTAGAATGATCGATAGGTTCTTAGTTTGTAAAGAAGTTAAAGACAAATGGCCGACGACTTCCATTGTTGCTTTGCCCCGGTTGTGGTCTGATCATAATCTAATTTTTTAAAGATGTGTGCGAACGATTTCGGCCCCATTCTGTTTAAGTTTTTCTCATCATGCTTAATATATTTGGATTTGGAGGAGATTGTCCTCAAATGTGTAGATGAGATTGATTATGGGAAGGAAGTTAGACCAGATTTGAGGTTGATGTTAAAATTCAAATGCATAAAAAGGACTAAGAAGATGGCGAGCTAAAATAGTTGTTAAAGAGAAGGTTGAACAGAAGGAAGCGATTGACATTTGCTCAAAGATTGGTGGCTTAGCTTATAAGTTTCTGTTGTCTTCTAGTGAGTTGGAAGAGTGGGAAAGAGCTAAGCTTCGGGTATTGGAGATAAAGAATTCGAGAATTAAGGATCTCAAACAAAAGGATCGGATCAAATGGGCTATTAGACGGGGATGAGAACACCACTTTCTTCCATGGTATCTTTAACGCGTCGGTTGTGGCCAATCGTATTAATGGGTTGTTGATTGGAGGTTGGTGGGTGACGGATCCTAAGCATAAAAAAAGGAAGTGTGGTCCTTTTTTCAATCTAAGTTTAAGAAAAAAGATGACTGGAGACCGGATATGAGATATGAAGGGATTCAGAAATTGTTGGACGAGGATGGGGCTACCCTTCTTAGTTCGTTTACCAAATTGGAGATCAAAGAGGCCGTGTGGGAGTGCAGGAGTGATAAAGCTCCCGGGCCGGACGGGTTTACCTTTGGTTTTATAATTTTTTTTTTATACTTGTTGGAAGAGAATTTCCTCATTTCCAATCGGTTCTTTAAAGATAGGTCAGTGGGAAAAGGATGCGGGACGACTTTTATTCATCTTATTGCCAAATGCCAAGATCCTCAATCTCTCTCGGAGTATCGTCCCATTAGTCTTATGGGGTGTATTCCGAAGGTGATCGGTAATGTTCATGCTAGTCGTTTGAAGAGTCCTTTGGCTTCTATTATCTCCGACACTCAAATGGCATTTCTTGCAGGGAGAAACATTCTTGATGGAGCCCTTATTAATAATGAGGTTGTCTCATGGACTAGAAAGAGAAAGTTACTATCACTCTTGTTCAAAATTGATTTTGAAAAGGCATATGACACTCTTGATTAGGATTTTCTTGATTCCATTTTTACTCAAATGAATTTTCCTGATAGATGGTGGTGTTGGATTTGGGATTGTTTGGTCTCGTCTAGGAATTCGTTTCTAGTTAATGTGTCTCCTACTTGGGAATTCCAATGTGGTAGGGGGTGTGTCAAGGGGATCCTCTTTCTCCTTTCCTCTTCCTTATGGATATGGAAGCGTTTCATTGGATGATATCTAAGGCGGTCTCTATTGGTATCTTACATGGTATTTAATTTCCCAATGATGGTTCGTACCTTTGTCATATTTTATTCGCCAATGATGCGACTGTCCTTGGCCAATGGTCCCATTCTAATGTCATTAATTTGGTCTGTCTTCTTCATGTGTTTGGGATGGCATCCGGCCTAAAAGTTAAATTAAATAAATGTTTAATCTATGGGCTCTATGTGGATAATGAATAAGTTTCGGGCAAGGGCCAACTCCTTAGATGCTCTTCTGGGGCTCTTCATTTCAAGTTTTGGGCCTTGTTGTGGGTGCAAATATGAATAGAGTTAAATTGTGGGACGAGGTGATCAAAATATCTGAGAAAAGGCTATATAGATGGAAGGCTTCTCGGTTGTCTATGGGTGGTCAGTTGGTGCTAGTCAAAACGGTCCTTGATAATCTCCAAACTTTTTATTTCGCGCTCTATATGGCTTCGGTTAAAGTCCCTGATAAACTCGAGAGGATTCCAGCTCGTTACCCATGGGGTGGTGGGGACGGGTCTAAGTCATGTATTAATTGGGTTAGTAGAGAGGAAATGGCAAAACCGATTAAAGAAGGTGGTCTTGGTCTCACTTCGTTTGAATCCTCTAATCGATGTCTTCTTACAAAATGGGCGTGGCTGTGCCATAATGAGCCGGATAGTCTTTGGTGAAAGGTGGTTAGCGCCATGCATATGAAGCGTGGGGCTGTGAACATCGTTCCGGATAGAAGGGAGCTATGGGGAGTGTGGAATACCATTTCTCGGGTTATTCCGATATTTGCATCGGCCGGTGTGAATTTGGGTAGCCTTTTGACGTTTAACAGTGTAAGGCCCCAATCCGCTTCACCGAATTATACGTCATTTAAAAGCAGAGTTAGAAAATTTCATATTATATTTTAGACTTTCATCTATCAACAGGCACATTTACAAAATCAAGCGTTTAACTCCATTAACTGTATGGTAGTTTACTTACAAACATTTACTACTGCAAAACATATAAGTTAAAGCCCCAAAATACATGACGTTCAGTCCCATGATTCCTTGATTCTATCCTGACCCTTCTAAGTTGATTACCTGCCAAGAACACCAGTAACACATTAGTATTGGTGGCACATAATAGTAATCACAGTCAAACATCAAGTAAAACAAGAAAACAATGCAAAAATCTGGACAGCAAGCTCCAAGCGTATCGCTTGGAGCTTCTGTCCTCCAGGCGATACGCCTGGAACCCCATTTCCAGGGCTCCAGGCCAGATTTCCCATACTTAGCCAATTTTTCAGCTTTTTCACTCTTATGCAATTTCACCTATCTTGACTTCATTTTTAGTACCAGAAACTCACTATAACCTACCTTTCATGGTTTTAATTCATTTCTATAACAATCGCAATTTTATTTACACAAATCAAGTACCACTAGCACCCAAACCGACCCGTTGACCCATTAAGGCTTCCAACAATTCCAACCCCTATATTACACTTCCAGCTGCAATTTCTCCTCATATCCATATCTTGGAACACGCACATGTTATGCCAAACCACTTGATTTTCTTGTTGAGACAATTAGAGAATTATAACTTCATAATTACTCGCCTTGTCCCAACACTACCGCTCAACCCAAATGGGTCATACATCACAGCTTTTTAGTTTGGTCATTTGCATAACAAAACTTACCATTTCACAACAACATGTATCTATGTGCTTGGTTTTCACTAATCACTATGACTATAGCCATCTTTATCTAATGAACACTCCACATTTTGTATCATATGAATACATATACATAACTAACCGCTACATGTTACCTTGAAGCTTTGTTCTTGCCTTCCCTTTAATGACCCGAGCTTCCTCCGGCTTCACCTATAGTCATTATATTAGATTCCTCAATTCCACATTCATCATACATACATTCTACATTCCATCACTACTTTATTCATAAAAATTCAGCTCATACACATAAACAATTTCATCCAGGCATTTCATCGAGCACCTAGTGTGCTAGTAAGTATTTCTACTATCAAGTACTTCATAGACCATCAATTGATCCCCAATCTGATATCAAACACTTCCAATTCAGTTCCTATGCATAATAACACTTTCATGATAGCAACAATTATTCAAAATCAAATATATCACCCAAAAACCCAACCCTTCATCAATTTTGCGATTTCCATGAAATGGGGTTTAACCACTGAAAAAGCAAGTAATCACCGGATTCGATAGATCGCTAAATCAGGATTAAGAGTAATAGAATAACTAGGATGATCGAGAAAGAAGAAGTAATTTTATTGATATTCGTGAAGAAAGAGAATGCAGATGCATATGTAAAATATGAGATTTACAAGTGAATCCGAAGTCCCTAAACTACACCACTCGCCGGGTATTTATAGGCCTCGCTCGTTATTCCTTGATCCACATCTGCTTAATCGCACCTGTCTAAGGCCTGCACAAACACTTCCGACGGACATTATATCCGGAGGACTTGGAAGTGAACGATCGGATATGTAAAACATATCCGATGCATCGTTTACTTCATCAAGTCCCCCAAGTCTATTAAGCGAGTAAATGAAGTTAATAGACTTACTTCTGTATATAAAGGTTATTTTACTCTTCCAAATATTTTGCACTTCCGAATTCGAACGGTTTCTTTCATATGCGCCAACTGTTCCTGCATGGACTGACACACATTATTGATGGTACAGTTTTCTAGTACCCCTAATGACGCGTGGCGCATCTTTTCACCCTTTCATTTACCTGTCACAATCAGTCATAATGAAAAAGTAAATTTTCAAAAATTTTCAAGAGGATCTATTCCATTTTTACCCCCGTAAAAACCGCTCTTGCAAAAACCGCCTTGCAAAATCCGCTGATTGAAACCGCTTATTACTCATATATATATATATATATATATATATATATATATATATATATATATATAGCTTTCCCCTAAAAAATTTTACCAACACATTTTATCTTCTTCACAACACTCCTGCAACACTCTGCACTAGTATCTTCTTCCCAGGTCAGCATTTCTTCCTTCACTTCTTTTCCATCTACTTTGACTATTCTCTTCTTATGGCTGAACCTAAGAAGATCTCATCAAAACATAATCTCACCATTTCTTACTCCTTAACTTTTGAATCTGAACTGAATGATTTTGTGAAGAATTTCGTATCCCCAAGGAACTTAACCCCCTTCCTGCCACCAAGGGTACACCAATCCATCCTTTCCCCAACAAGATATTTGGAGTTTACTTTGATTTCTTTCGCCAAGCCAATTATCGAATTCCTTTTACCCCTTTCCTTCTTTAAGCTTTGACTTACTTTGAAATCCATATATCTCAATGCAACCCTACTGCACTGAGTATTCTGAACCATTTCGAACTTTCTTGTAGAGCTTTGAATCTTGAACCTCAATTGATCCAATTTCGTGCGTTTTATCGCCTTACCATGTCCGGGGACTGGTATACCTTTGAGAAGCGTCGTGACATCACCCAACTGTTTAGTAGAAAACCTCCCCAGAATCGCCAATGGAAAAATCAATTCTTTTATTTAGATGACTAATGTCTTCCTAAAGCAATGGCTTGGAGGGATATTCGGTTGACTGTTTATGATGTGATACCCAAAGCAACCGAGGTTCACCAGGCTACTTATGAAAGCATCAGCAAGTTTATACATCCTATTCGTAGTGTTTCGGAAGAAAATCTAGTCCTGGCCAAAATTAGTAGAAATTGGTTTTTCCCACAGATGCGACCTGTAATCTTGTGTGGGAAAGAAAGTGCGTTTATTTACCATAAGCTTTACATTTTTCCTTTTGTTACTTTTTATTTTTATATTCGCTCTAACTTACTGATCTTTCACATGCAGTTATGGACCTATTAGATGCACTCTTGGTGAAGGATTTCAGCCAAATCCAGTTCAGCAAAACCAGCATTGGAACTGACACTTCCCCTTCAGGAAACCCAACCATGACTGATACTAATGCTACCACGGATGTGCCTAACATAATCCCTGTTGAAGCCTCTTCTCCTCAAAAGGTATCTCAACCTCCTTCTCCACTGATCCAAAAGAGGAAGAAAAGATGTGCTAAACCCAACAAACATGCCCCATCGATGGATGAAGAAGGAAGTGATGCTGCACCCAAAAAACCTAGAAAGTCAACAATCACTCGCTCAATAGCTAAGTCTTCTCCCACAATTGAAGCTTTTTCTGAAAACTTTGATAATGAAACCACTGAAAGAACACCATCTCCAGTATCTGATGACGGAAACACCCTTATCATGTCTCCCCCTAGCCTAGCTCATTTGATCAATTCTACAGTTGCAGAATTCATGCAATCACCTTGCCCTACCATTGATCTGACAAGTACACCATCTCCCACTGTTTCACCTTCTTTGGGTAACATCACCACATTTGCTACTCAAACAATGGTACCATCTTCTGTTATTTCCACTACCCCTCTGGCAACTCAACTTTATCCAAGTGGTTCTTCAAATTTTACCACATCTGTTCTTCCCAGCTTTTCGGACTCAATGTGGATTCGAAATGAAGCACGACTAATAGCAGCCCACAACAAATCCGCAATCGGTCTGGATGAACTGTTTATTCCAACATGGAATATTACTAATCGTGACAGCATTTCCGATCCTACATGTGCCAAGGACTTTTTCCTGAAAGTGATAGGCCCGGGAGATATTAGGCGATCAGAAGAAATTCCTGCTCCTGAATTTGCAGCTCACGTTGTGTCATCTTATGCAAACAATAATGTCATTATCCCCGAGCTATATAACAGATGGATAAAAGCAGAATTTCAATTGCAATCCCTGAATGCTAAACTTGTCGCAGTTTCCAAATCGGATATGCAGGAGTATAACCAGGAGCTTCCGAAAGAAAACCAAGAGCTGACCCGATCCTTCTCTGCTGTTTCTGCTCGCTTGTCGGATGTGGAAAAATCCTTGAGCCATTCCAGAACCATTGTAGAAAGTCTTGAGAAACACAAGCAGGATCAGTTTTCCGAGTATACATCGGAACTGAAGAAAAGAGATGATAAGCTCGAATACATGACCCTTCAACTTCAGCAATCAAAGACTGGTATCACCTAATCGCATTTTCCTTACTTCCAATATCACCCTTTTTCCTTGTACTTATGGGTTTTATATTCCTTTCAGAACATGATACTATCAAATCCATGCTTGATGCTGAAACACAGAAGTTGGAGGAACTCAAAAGAGTTTTTGCCGAAGAGAAAAAATGGTTGGTTGGTGAAGGCATCCCTGAAGTGGCAAATAAGATCCTAAAAGACCCAACTCTAAAGACAGCTATTGCTGCAGCGATCAACGCTATGAACACATGTGGGTACAATGAAGGAGTGAGGTCAAGGTTATTCCATGCAGCTAAAAACCCACAAATTTATGCAGAAGCCTGTCAAGGTTTTGATCCTAACGCCGGCAAGAAACTTCATGAAGCCAATGTCTCATTTCAGAAACTATCAATTCCATTTGTTGAAGTTTGCAAGACCCTTTATGATGCCCCGCTGGATGTGATCAAGGAAACTTTGGCAACTGACTCATCCAACTTGCCCCCACCATGATTCTCCCAGGTAAATTTCTTCATATCACCCCCCCCCCCTTTTGAACAATGAACAATTTGCTCCACCTGCGAGTGGACTTTCCTTTTGATTGCCTGTATGTGTAGTGCTTTTAACTTTCAAACAACTTTTACTTTTATGCACTTGTCATGACATATGGTATGTTTTTTTTAATTTTGGAATGGAATGTTATGACTTTATTATGTCATTACGATAATTATATCTTGCATTTACTTGTTCGCATGTGCATGAATTACGTTATCAACTTAAGTGGTCACATGCGTCCATGTTAACACATTAGGTTCCTTAACTATAATTATACACATGCATCTGAACTTAGCAATTAGTAATGCGTAATTACTTTTTCGGTCTTATGGACCACTTCCGGTGTCACAAGAGCAACAATAGCCTCTTTCATGATTTTTCCTAGAATTTGTTGGGTAGCGCATAAGTACTTCTTATGACTCCATAGGTAGCATCTTTACAAGGATGCTTTTTATACTTTTTCCGGAATTTTTTTAGATAGTGCATGACTACCTCTTATGACCCCATAGGTCGCATCTTTACAAGGATGCTTTTTATTGATCAGTTTGACTTCGCATCTATTTTTAGATACCTGGTAGCCAACCATACTTTAGTCCTTTGGACTTTAGTTTATTATATACAAACTCAACATATTACTTACAATTTTTTTTAAACATCAATTGCCCATAGCAATGAAACTTTTATACTATTATAGGAACATATCCATTTCCGCATCTTTTTTGTTTACAACCTTCTTTTTAAGGAAAAATTACAAATAATATCTTTTCAAATGTACGCCATTCCACGGTCTTGCTAGCACATTGCCGTTTCCATCCTCCAACAAATAAGTCCCCTTGCCTAAAACTTCTGTTATTTTGTATGGACCTTCCCATTGTGCAGCTAACTTTCCTTTTGGTTCCATCCTACTAACATCATTGTTGCGTAGAACCAGATCTCCCTCTTTAAATTGGTAAAGTTTGACATGGGCATTATAATATCTCTCCATTTCCAACTTATACTTACTCTCTCTTATGGATGTCATCTCTCTCCTTTCCTCCAATAAATCTAAATTTTCTCTCAACTGCTGATCATTATTTATAACTTCCATCATCCGTTGAGTAGGTAACCCCACTTCCGCTGGGATGACGGCCTCAGTCCCATATGTCAAATTGAATGGAGTTTCCCCGTTGCTTGTTTTGGGCATGGTTCTGTGTGCCCATAACACATGTGATAACTCGTCCACCCAGCCACCTCCAGCTTTTTCCAAACGTACCTTAATTCCTTCAACCAAACTTCTATTAACTCTTTCAACCTGTCCATTGGCCTGCGGATATGCCACAGATGCAAAAATTTGCACTATTCCCAACTCCTCACACCAGCTTTGAAAGGGATCATCCGCAAATTGTTTTCCATTATCTGAGACAATGTATAAGGGTAAACCAAATCGACAAATAATATACTCCCATACAAACTTTTTCACATGCTGCCCAGTAATGCTCGCAACCGCCTTTGCCTCCGCCCACTTTGTAAAGTAGTCAACAGCTACAATAAGAAATTTGACCCGCCCAGCTGCTTCCGGAAATGGTCCTACAATGTCTATTCCCCACTTCTGAAAGGGCCATGCTGTTGAAACAGGAACAAGTTCATGTTTGGCTTTTAAACTCACTGGGGCATGTCTTTGGCAACTGTCACACTTTCAAAGTTCTTCTGTAACGAATTTATGCATACCAGGCCAATAATATCCGAGTACTACCAACTTGTTGACACTCATGCGGGGACCCATGTGATTCCCACAAATCCCACTATGCACTTCCTGCACCACTCTTCTTGCCTCTTCTTTAGTTAAACACCTTAAAAGCGGTCCAAGGTATGTTTTTCGATACAAGATCCCATTCTGCAACTGATATTGTAAAGCATTTACGCGAATTTTCTTTGCTTCTTCTCTTTCCTCCGGCAAATATCTTTCTTCCAAATATTTCCAAATTGGCCAGAACCAAACTTCTTCATTGAAAGATACAGCCACCACTTGTTTAACCAGAACCGATGGTTCTTCCAAAACTTCTACTCTTATCTCTTTAGCTAAATGCTGGAATGAAGTGGATGCGAGTTTACTAAGCACATCTGCTTTCTTGTTCTTTCCTCTTGATATATGTTCCACCTCGTATGTTGCAAAAGTACGCATCAATTCCTTCACTTGCGACAAATAAAGAGCCATTATAGCACTCTTTGCCTCATAATCTCCCTTGACATGATTCGCCACCAGCAGCGAATCCACGTGTGATCTTACATCTGTAGCACCCATTCTCTTGGCTAATCTTAAACCTGCAACTCAAATACACGACTTTTATCTTTAGCTTACCCAGTCTTTTTCCTTCTTGACATATCCCTATTTTTTCATACATACTTTATTTTTAGAAAAAATCATTTAGTTAAGTAAAATGATGAACCTGCCAATAATGCCTCATATTCCGCCTCATTATTAGATACATTAAAATCGAATTTAAGCGCATATGTCAACTCATCTCCATCCGGACTTATTAACAATAGCCCTGTTAAACACATGAATTATGTTTTACTTTATGAAACAAAATTATGTGACTAGTTTATAAAAGATTTAAAAGAAATTCACTTGCAAACCTGCTCCTGCACCGTCATCACCTGAAGAACCGTCAGTATACAACTTCCAAATGCCTGTCGACATTTTCGACGATGCATCAAAACTATTATTTTTACCATTGCTGTCATCACTTCCAATGGGCATTTCAGCCTGAAAATCCGCAACAACTTGCCCTTTCACGGCTGTTCTTGGCTTGAACTGAATATCATATTTCCCTAACTCCACATCCCATTTTACCATCCGACCTGACACTTCCGGCTTTCTTAACACTTGATTTATAGAAGATGTTGTAGGTCCTCACTGATCTTAATCAGTGTCTATGAGATTGTTTGTGATGAGAAGCCAATAGAGATTAATAACAATTTGGATCCAAATGCTAGAAATGGGTTTTCTAGTATTGAACAATCAATAACCAATACAAACTCAAGTAAGAATCATGGAAAACAACCACAATAAACAGAAATAAGCTCCTAGCCGACACCACTACTCTCAATAATCAGCACCTTGTATTAGGGTTATCAAAAGTTAGCCAAAAGTGGCTGAAAGTTACAAATATATAGATCAGGTGCTAGATTCGCTGGCAGTTTCGCTGGCCAAGCGAAACTAGCCCTGAATACATGTGAATCACAAGTTTAGCTATCGAGCGAAACTACAGTTTCGCTCGGTAGTTTCGCTGGCAACCAAAAGGGGCCAAACTACGATCTAAGCAAGATAAGCACGATTCATGAATTTCTCCCTACATTGATCTTCAGATGTCGTGAGCACTTCGATTACATGAGCTTGAAAATAACGCCTCAAACGTCTTGCTGATAGCACAAGGGCATATACCAACTTTTCCATGAGAGGATATCATATTTCATAATCTTTCAAAACTCGACTTACATAATATATGGGCATTTGCTTTTGCCCCCTTTCTGCTACCAAAACAGAACTGACTGCTCCTTCCGAAACCGCCAAATACATTTGTAAAACCTCTCCCACTATTGGTGCAGTCAAAATCGTTAATGAAACCAAGAATTGTTTCAATTTTTTGAATGCCTCCTCTGCTTCAACAGTCCAACAAAAATCAGATTTCCCAATACTTGATTTCAACACCTGCATAAAAAACTTTGACATAAATCTTTGCAAGGCAACTAACCTACCATTCAATATCTGCACATCCTTTACTGTTGATGGTGACCCCATTTGCAGGATTGCATCTACCTTTTCTGGACAAGCCTTAATTCCCTTATCATTTACTATCATACCTAGAAGCTTTCCAGCACTCATCCCAAATGAACATTTCTTTGGGTTCAGTCGCATGTTGATTTCTTTCAGTTTCATAAATGTTTCTTCTATATCCCTGAACATATCTTCTTCACTCCTACTCTTGATAACAATGCCATCCACATACGCTTCCAAATTTCTACCAACTTGTCCTTGAAAAGCCCAATCCATTAAACGTTGATAGGTTGCTCTTGCATTTTTTAGACCAAAGGGCATCTTTTTATAACAAAACATACCTTTCCGAGTAATAAACGAGGTTTTATCTTCATCTTGTTCTGCCATTCGGATCTGATGGTACCCCTTATATGCATCGAGAAAACATTTCCAACGAAATCCTACCACAGCATCCACCTTTAGATCTATTTCCAGAAGTGGATAGCAATCTTTAGGACATGCGTTATTAACATCTTTGAAATCTATACACATCCTCCAAGACCCATCCGGTTTTTTTACTAACACCGGGTTCGAAACCCATTCTGTATATTGAATTTCCCTCAAAATTCCAGCTTCCACTAACCTTTTTACTTCCTCAATTACCACAGCTGCTCTCTCATTATCCATGCCCCTCTGTCTCTGCTGTACCGGCTTACTTCCAGGATACAATGCTAGCTTATGTTCTGATAATGACCTCAGAACCCCGGTCATATCCGACGGTTCCCAACAAAACACATCAACGTTTTTCTTTAAAAGAGCGTATAATTTCCTTCTGACTTCTAACGACAAACCTTCCCCAATCTGTAATTTCTGATCCGGGAATTTTTTATTAATCACCCACTTATCACCTTCCCACTCTTTTGTTTTATCCAAATTCAAATTATCCAGCACACTCACGTCACACACTTGCAAACTTGGTTCAGACGACAAAGTAGCAATCCCTACCGGTGTTGGAAATCTTATCATTCCATGCATTACTGAGATGACTGCTCCCAACCTTCTCAAAAATGGTCTCCCCAAAATAATATTATGTACCGATGATGCCGCAACTACTAAAAATGATACATCCAAGTTACACATCTGTAACCCACTTCCGATTACCATTGGTAAAGTAATTTCACCAATAGGCCTTACTACTTCTCCCGCAAAACCAATTAAAGGAACCGACGTTGGACGCAACTGTGAACATATGCTGGATCCCATCTGTCTAAAACACTACTCGTACATGATTTCTGTTGCACTTCCACAATCTATATGTATCCTCTTAACCATGAATCCACCTATTTTCGCAGATACAACAACCGGTTCTTCAGTGGCCATTTCTTCTAAAATTGGCGGAAACGTTATTTCTTTATATTTCCAATCAACTTGGCTATTACTTTTATTTCTAACATTCCTATGTTGATCTGTCAATCGCAACTGCACCATGTTAATTACAGGTGCATCTCCCTGCACATTGTTTCGAATCACCTTTACCAAATGCGCTAACTTTCCTGACTTCACTGCCTTATCAAACTCCATCTTCAGGGTCCAACAGGTGTCAGTGGTATGACCCCTGTCCTTATGATACTCACAATACTTGTCTAAATTTCTTGTAGGAGCATTTCGCATTTTAGGCGGTGCAGGTAGATCTACTTTCTCTGTTGCCAAAATTTGAGTTGGCGTTTTGACCAATTCCACAAACCTTGCTCCTCTATAATCAACACTCGTATTCCTCGATGACCCCCCAAAATTTTTACTTTTAGTAACAAAACCGTCAAAATAAACTTGAAAATATTAAATTATATTTATTTCTGATGATTATCGTGAGTTTTCAGGTTTAAACGATGTTAGCACGGAAAACGAGGCGAAAAACGGAGAAAATAGTGAAGTTGAGAAAACGCATGACTTGGAAGTCATGGGACCCCTTTTCATGACTTGCCAGGCCATGGGATCAGGAATCAGGAGGTCACCAGTGATCGGAAGTCATGGGACAAGCTCTCATGACTTGAAGAGTTGATTTTGGCCAGCGCACCACTTGCCCAGGCCGTGAAAGGGCCTCCCACGGCCTCCATGCCATGTGCCGACACTGTCCCACGCCCTGCGGCCCAGTTACCAGGATCAGAGCTGATTTGCCGATGGCGCACCACTTGCCCAGGCCGTGAAACCCCCTCCCACGGCTTGCAAGTGGTGCGCCGGACCAGAATTTTTTGGAAACCCTAATTCTCGAATTATTATAAATAGGGGACCTCTCCAACCACCAAAATTCGTCCAAGGAAGCAGAGAAGAAGCCTAGAGTGAAGCCTTTTGAAGCATTCGAAGACTTGAAGCATTCGACGAGTCGAGAATCTTCAATTTTCATCATTTCGAGCTACATTTCGGTATTTGTTTGAGTTTGATTATGCATTTCAATTTGAACTTTGTTTATTTATTTATGACTATGAACATGCTTGGCTAAACTCATAAGATCGTTTAGGCTAAGACGAATCCAACTATGGTTTGATTATGTTTTGTATCGGTTTTCGTTTATGATTGTGTTTTCAAAGTAAACGTTATGTTCTTATTGTTTGGTTGATGAAATTGAATTCCATTTTGAATCTAGCCCATTTCTTAACCTTGTGGAAACCTAGCTTTAGTGTGCAATCCATCTTGAGTTAGGAATCTATCGTATAGCCGAATCACAGAATCTGCGGCGTACGCACGAACTAGAAATAGTCGTGATCGTTAGGAAACCCTAGTATCCAATTAGGAGTCCAACCCGTAGGGATGAGTGAGAAATCACCTACCCTCTGCTAGTAGCCACCCTTGGTATTGTCTAGTAACCGATTAGTCACCGATAGGTCGGGTCTACCGCTGCTCAGTCGTATCCAGGGCCTATTAGGTCAACCTTGCAATAAGAACACAACCGCTTCACAACCCTAGAACCGTTAGGACCATGCCTACCCTAACCCTTCGACCAGTTGCGAGTTGAGTCACCGATAGCTCGGGACTTAGCCTAGGGCACCTTGAAACACAACCAACTTATCAGTCCTTAACCATGGAACAGTAGTAACCGTGTAGGGCGTGTCTATAACCCTAAACGTGAACCTATCCATAGGAGTTAGGTAGCCTTGTCTTAGGACCCTGATTCACCATAACGATAAGGCATAAACGTAACCTGTGCGTCTATCAAACCTAGGTGGAGGAGTCAATGCCTAAGCGATCCTCTCCCAAATACTGAATTTTCTCCGCTATTTCCAATTGTTTGTTTTAGTAATCTTTATTTATAAAATCTTAAAACCAAAACCCGGCAACAACTATTAATCGACTGTTTTCAACAAAATCCGTGTCCTTGAGGTTCGACAACCCGGTATTTACCAACACTATACTATACATGGCAGGTATACTTGCCTACGTGTGTGTGTAGTCCCTAGGTGGATAACCATTTTATAAATTTAAAACCTGATAGTGTAAGACCTACTTTTTATATACACTAAACAACACATCAAGTTTTTGGCGCCGTTGCCGGGGACGCGGTAACGTTTTAAATAGTCAAAATTTGTAGTTTAGCCAAAATTTCTAATCCTGCAACGCGCTGGTGTACGCGACGAAGCTCTCAATCTGAGCTACTTATACCTTTCGACGAACCTGAACGAGAGTTTCGACGCAGACGTCAGCAGCAGAGGCAACCGATGGGCGACGCAAATCCGCCACGACGAACACTGTCATCCTACACGAAGCCGAGCTTGGCGGGAGCAAGCCCGAGCATCGCTGTAACCGCTGGGAATGAGTCATACACCATCCCACCTCAGGTCATCACGATGATCAAGAACTCAATCCAATTCGATGGATTGACAGACGAAGACCCCAACGCGCATATCAGGGCCTTCATTGAGGTGTGCGACACATTCAAGCTCCCAGGCCTGAGCGGTGACGCGGCCAAGCTACGCCTGTTCCCCTTTTCTCTCCGATCAAAAGCCAAGGCGTGGCTCGATGGACAACCTGCTGGTTCGATCACCACATGGAACGACCTGGCAGAGAAGTTCCTCTACCGATTCTTCCCTCCTGGCAAGACAGCGAAGCTACGACTGAAGATATACGCATATCAGCAGGACCATGGAGAATCGTTCTTTGAGACATGGGAGCGTTTCAAGGAACTACTGAGAAAATGTCCTAACCACGGGTTGGAGCAATATCAGCAGATCCAGACATTCTACAATGGGCTCAGCCCACAAACCCGTCAATTGGTGGACATTACGGCTGGAGGAGCACTCGGCGAGAAAACTGCTGAAGAGGCCGAGCAATTACTAGAGGAGATGGCTCTCAACGACTATCAGTACCCCTCAATTAGAAGCAGCGTTCCACTCAAAGCAGGGGTGCATCAGGTGAGTCAAGACACAATGGTGGCCGCCCAGTTAGAGGCGTTATCAAAGAAGTTCGACACGCTTTGTCAAGTGGTCTTGCCACAAACGAAGGAGCCACAAGAGTGCGAGATATGCGGAGAATTGCATAATACTGCTAGCTGCCCGCACAACACAGAGACGGTCGATTTTGTGGGTCAAGGACAGAGAGGTCCAGTCTACGGGGATCGCTACAACTCCTCCTGGAAGAATCACGCCGGATTCAGCTACAAGAACCAGGCAGGAAGCTCAAACCCACCGGGGTTTGCAGCCAAACCTCAGCAGCCCCAAGGACAGGAACGAGAACCCACGATGCGAGAGATGATGACAGAAATGTACTCCTACACAAAGAAGAGGGATCAAGAAATCAACTCTCAATTCCAGAAACATGACCAGGAGATGGCAAAGATCAACCAACAACTACAGAATCAACTGGCATCTCAGAAGGCACTCGAGCGTCAAGTGGGTCAAATCGCGCAATCACTCTCAGGGAGACCACAAGGCGGACTGCCATCTAACACCGAAGGAAACCCTAAGGGGTTCGCAAATGCAGTCACAACGCGCAGTGGGAAGTCAACTCAAGAAACGCCAGTGACTCAAGACAAGCCTGCAGAGGATCCAAAGGAAGCTACTGAAGTTACTCCTGAACCTGAGGAACCACAAGCCACAGCAGCAAAGCCGAAGCAGAGAGAATACAAGCCTAGGATACCGTATCCTGAGAGGCTTGAGAAGGAAAAGATGGAGGAGCAGCACGGTAAATTCCTATCATTATTCAAGCAACTCCATATCAACCTCCCTTTCGTGGAAGCTCTGGCATCAATGCCCAAATATGCCAAGTTCCTGAAAGATCTTCTTAGCAATAAGAAGAAACTTGAAGAGCTATCCACAGTAACTCTCGATGAACAATGCTCTGCAGTTCTCCAACAGAAGTTACCTGCAAAGATGCGAGACCCAGGGAGTTTCACAATTCCTTGTCTAATAGGTAACACATTAATTTGTAACGCCCTGGCTGATTTGGGAGCCAGTATTAATTTGATGCCATATTCAGTCTACAAGAGACTGGACCTGGGGGAACCCACGCCTACTCGCATGACACTTCAGCTCGCTGATCGATCAGTGAAGTACCCCAGGGGCATAGTGGAGAACATGTTGGTAAAAGTGGGTAATTTCGTCTTTCCGGTCGACTTCGTCATCCTGGACATGGACGAGGATGAGCATATTCCGCTGATATTAGGAAGGCCATTTTTGGCCACTTCTCGTGCCATAGTCGACGTGTATGATGGAAAGCTCACACTTCGAATGGGAAATCAATCTGTCACTCTCAACATCCACGATTCTATGAAACGCCCAGCCAGTCAGGATGACACTTGCTATTTCCTTGACTCCATCATGACCACTGTTGGCAGCATGCTACACAATATTTGTGGCAAGAATCAAGAAGACTCCCAGACCCTCAACAACGTTTATCAAGAAGTGGAGATGGTAGCAGCAGTCAATTTCAACGAGGAAGCAGAATCAGGACAAGAGCACAAGGAGACAGTTGTAGAGGAAGCGCCACTCGAGCTAAAACCACTCCCATCGCATTTGGAGTACGCCTTCCTAGACGACCAAGGAAAGCGGCCTGTGATTATAGCCTCCCACCTCAAAGACGATCAAAAGCAAAATCTTCTAGAGATTCTGAAGAAGCATCAGCAAGCCATCGCCTGGAAAATATCAGACATCAAAGGGATAAATCCTGCGTTCTGTACTCACAAAATTCTGATGGAAGAAGATTTCAAACCAGTAGCACAGCATCAACGAAGGTTGAATCCTAACATGCAGGAGGTCGTGAAGAAAGAAGTTATCAAGCTCATGGACGCTGGACTCATCTACCCAATCTCAGACTCTAAATGGGTGAGTCCAGTACAAGTCGTGCCTAAAAAAGGTGGCATGACAGTTGTAACGAATGAGAAAAACGAGTTGGTTCCCACCCGCACCGTGACTGGGTGGCGAGTATGCATTGACTACAGAAAGTTAAACGACGCTACTCGCAAGGACCACTTTCCTCTCCCCTTCATCGACCAGATGTTGGAAAGGTTGTCAGGAAAGCAATATTACTGTTTCCTTGATGGTTTCTCAGGGTACTTTCAGATCCCCATCGCTCCGGAGGATCAAGAAAAGACAACTTTCACATGCCCTGTCGGAACTTTTGCTTATAGGCGTATGCCCTTTGGGCTCTGCAATGCGCCTGCAACCTTTCAACGTTGTATGGTCGCAATCTTCAGTGAAATGATCGAGGATTCCATGGAGGTCTTCATGGATGACTTTTCAGTATATGGGGACTCATTCGACACATGCTTGAGAAACCTTGACAGAATGATGGCCAGGTGCGAGGAAACAAATCTAGTGCTCAATTGGGAAAAGTGCCATTTCATGGTCACTGAGGGCATCGTACTTGGTCATAAAATATCCAAAGCAGGGATTGAGGTGGATAGAGCGAAAATCGAAACGATTAGCAAACTCCCTCATCCTACCAATGTCAAAGCTGTCAGGAGCTTTTTGGGTCATGCGGGATTCTATCGCCGCTTCATCAAAGATTTCTCTAAACTCACGCGTCCCATGACCCAATTGCTTGAAAAAGACGTTCCTTTCAACTTCTCCGCTGACTGCATTCGTGCCTTCGATCTAATAAAAGAAAAGTTGGTGAATGCTCCCATTATGATGGCGCCTGATTGGTCGTTGCCATTTGAGCTCATGTGCGACGCAAGCGACCATGCCGTTGGAGCAGTCCTTGGGCAGCGTAAGGATAAACGATTCCATCCGATCTATTACGCGAGTAAAACCCTTGATGATGCCCAAGAGAACTACACCACTACTGAGAAGGAGCTGCTTGCCGTGGTCTACGCGTTTGATAAATTCCGCTCTTACCTCGTGCTTTCCAAAACGAAAGTCTTCACGGACCACGCAGCGATCAAATACCTATTCAACAAGCAGGATGCAAAGCCACGCTTAATCAGATGGATCTTGCTGCTCCAAGAATTTGATATTGAGATCATCGATAAGAAGGGAGCCGAAAACGTCGCTGCTGACCACCTATCTCGTCTGGAGAATCCTGAAGTCCAGAACAAGGAACCAAAAATCAACGAAAACTTCCCATGTGAATCCTTGTTCGCCATCTCTGCTCACGAGAACCATGCCGCTGTCGATGGAACCCCCTGGTTCGCGGACTTCGCGAACTATCTGGCGGGGGGTGCTGTTAGGAAGGGGATGACGCATCAGCAACGCCGCAAATTCTTTGCGGATGTCAAGTACTACATTTGGGAGGATCCATTCCTCTATCGCACTGGAGCTGATCAAGTCATTCGTCGTTGCATCTTCGGCGAGGAAGCGCATAGAATTCTGCGTCATTGCCATGACGGGCCAACCGGAGGTCACAATGCCGCCAACAATACGGCGAGAAAGGTTCTAGACTCCGGCTTCTACTGGCCCACAATCTTCAAAGACGCCCATGAACTAGTGAGAGGTTGTGACGCATGCCAAAGGGCTGGGAACATCTCAGCCAGAAACGAAATGCCACAAAACCCTATTCAGGCCTGCGAAATATTTGACGTCTGGGGTATTGATTTCATGGGGCCGTTTCCGTCATCATATGGAAACAAGTACATACTCGTCGCTGTCGATTATGTCTCGAAATGGGTAGAGGCCCAAGCCCTCCCAACGAATGACGCACGAGTAGTTACAAAGTTCTTGAAGAAGTTGTTCGCACGTTTTGGTACACCAAAAGCCTTAATCAGCGACCGAGGCACTCATTTCTGCAATTCCCAAATGGAGAAGCTCTTGAAAAGATACGGTGTTAACCATAGGCTAGCAACGCCCTACCATCCGCAAACTAGTGGGCAGGTCGAGGTGTCCAACAGAGGAATTAAACGTATTCTGGAAAGGACGTGCAGCGTTAATCGAAAAGACTGGTCCGAGAAGCTTGATGACGCATTATGGGCTTTTCGCACAGCCTATAAGACACCAATCGGCACCACTCCCTTTAGACTCGTATACGGAAAGTCCTGTCATCTGCCCGTTGAATTAGAGCACAAATCGTATTGGGCGATGCGCGCAGTGAACATAGACTTGATAAAATCAGGCGAAGAGCGCCTTCTGCAACTGAACGAGCTTCAGGAATTGAGAGACGCAGCGTACGAGAGCGTCAGACGATACAAGGATAAAACGGCGAAAACACACGATCAAAAACTCAAGGAGAAGAAAGAATTAAAGTATGGGGATCGTGTGCTGTTATACAATTCACGTCTGAAGTTATTTCCAGGAAAATTGCGCTCTAGATGGAGTGGTCCCTACACTGTTACACAGGTATTCTCGTATGGAACTGTGGAGATAGTGGGCGAAGACGGGAACCCATTCAAGGTAAACGGGCACAGACTTAAACGATACATCGAAGGGCCCGTTAACAGAGCTTTTGTGGAAGATCTGAACTTCCAAAAGCCCCCTGAATGAGTTACGGGGGTCGAGTCTAGCTAACGACTCGTTAATAAATTAAGCGCTTCCGGGAGGCAACCCGATGTTTTAAATTACTTTTTAATTTAATTTTATTTTTGTGTGTTTTGTTTTTTGTGTTTTAGTTTTCAGGAATTCGACTGCTCGAGACATGGAATGTTGCAAGTGCCAAGTGTTCGATGTGTGTGGAAGTGAGAATCATGGGCAATCACGACAAACAGGGAGTTCCTTTTACCCAACCCTTTTTGCTTGATTTTATTTTTCTGCATTGGGGACAATGCAATCTTCTAAGTATGGGGATGGCAAGGGTTGGCTAAGCAAATTGAACATAACTCCCTCACCACATCAAAAGTCTGAAAATCCCCCAAAATTTTGAAATTTTTTCCCAATCTCACATGACACGAAAGTACACCGTTTTTAACGTAAATCATAGATAATTTATTTGTGCCTTATCGTGTCTGCAAGTCGCAAGAACGGTTTTCCTTAAAAGTTTATTTTTATAAAAATCACATGATCAAAGTCTTTCGATCGAGTTTTGTGAACCAACAAAAACCCACTCACCCGATTTCCCTTGTGAGATTAAGCCTACAAAAGAAAAGAAAAAAATATATTTAGGCGAAAAACTGAAAAAATATATATATATAGTCATGAGGGATGTCGTATGTCTAAAACATGTTCTAGGTTTATGTTGAGACCGTGTCAAATTAATCGCCTTGAGTCGTTATGGATCTTCTCCGGGTCGTCAATTGCCCGAAGATACTGGACTTTCTGTATAACTCCAGTATAATATATATAAAAAAAAAAAAAAAAAAAAAATCAATCAAAAATTTAGTCTTGTATTGAAAGGTTGCAAAACCCTAAATCAAGCTAAAGAGAAAAAAAATATATATATATGAATATTTCACAATGAAAATTGTGAAACGGCTGTACGTATACGCCAAGATATACGTTTAGGGTGGTAGCTCACACACCCGTATATGTGAGCAAACGTTTGAGTATCCCCCTCCATTTTTTGGTCGGATCCCATAACGAACTCGGCGGCACGATCGTATATATAAACCCAAGAAACACTTAGATATGCTTGACTTGAGTGTTCACTTCAAATCAAACCCATAGGTCGAGTGAATTTGTGAGATGTGTGAAAAGAAATAGAAAATGGTTCGCATTATTTGGTTGAGAGATTTTGTGAGTTTTCAAACCGCTAAAACTTTGAGGTTGTAAACCCTAGTACTGATAGTAAATCTTGCGGACCGAATATGTACACTTAAGTGTCTATGTGGTTAAGATAGAGTCGTAGTAGTGTCGAGATTAAAAAAAATGATTGCTTGGGGACAAGCAATGTTTAAGTATGGGGATGTTTGATGTGTGTGGTTTTGAATATGAAAATATAACGGGTTTCGGGCCAAAAACGTCAAAATAAACTTGAAAATATTAAATTATATTTATTTCTGATGATTATCGTGAGTTTTCAGGTTTAAACGATGTTAGCACGGAAAACGAGGCGAAAAACGGAGAAAATAGTGAAGTTGAGAAAACGCATGACTTGGAAGTCATGGGACCCCTTTTCATGACTTGCCAGGCCATGGGATCAGGAATCAGGAGGTCACCAGTGATCGGAAGTCATGGGACAAGCTCCCATGACTTGAAGAGTTGATTTTGGCCAGCGCACCACTTGCCCAGGCCGTGAAAGGGCCTCCCACGGCCTCCATGCCATGTGCCGACACTGTCCCACGCCCTGCGGCCCAGTTACCAGGATCAGAGCTGATTTGCCGATGGCGCACCACTTGCCCAGGCCGTGAAACCCCCTCCCACGGCTTGCAAGTGGTGCGCCGGACCAGAATTTTTTGGAAACCCTAATTCTCGAATTATTATAAATAGGGGACCTCTCCAACCACCAAAATTCGTCCAAGGAAGCAGAGAAGAAGCCTAGAGTGAAGCCTTTTGAAGCATTCGAAGACTTGAAGCATTCGACGAGTCGAGAATCTTCAATTTTCATCATTTCGAGCTACATTTCGGTATTTGTTTGAGTTTGATTATGCATTTCAATTTGAACTTTGTTTATTTATTTATGACTATGAACATGCTTGGCTAAACTCATAAGATCGTTTAGGCTAAGACGAATCCAACTATGGTTTGATTATGTTTTGTATCGGTTTTCGTTTATGATTGTGTTTTCAAAGTAAACGTTATGTTCTTATTGTTTGGTTGATGAAATTGAATTCCATTTTGAATCTAGCCCATTTCTTAACCTTGTGGAAACCTAGCTTTAGTGTGCAATCCATCTTGAGTTAGGAATCTATCGTATAGCCGAATCACAGAATCTGCGGCGTACGCACGAACTAGAAATAGTCGTGATCGTTAGGAAACCCTAGTATCCAATTAGGAGTCCAACCCGTAGGGATGAGTGAGAAATCACCTACCCTCTGCTAGTAGCCACCCTTGGTATTGTCTAGTAACCGATTAGTCACCGATAGGTCGGGTCTACCGCTGCTCAGTCGTATCCAGGGCCTATTAGGTCAACCTTGCAATAAGAACACAACCGCTTCACAACCCTAGAACCGTTAGGACCATGACTACCCTAACCCTTCGACCAGTTGCGAGTTGAGTCACCGATAGCTCGGGACTTAGCCTAGGGCACCTTGAAACACAACCAACTTATCAGTCCTTAACCATGGAACAGTAGTAACCGTGTAGGGCGTGTCTATAACCCTAAACGTGAACCTATCCATAGGAGTTAGGTAGCCTTGTCTTAGGACCCTGATTCACCATAACGATAAGGCATAAACGTAACCTGTGCGTCTATCAAACCTAGGTGGAGGAGTCAATGCCTAAGCGATCCTCTCCCAAATACTGAATTTTCTCCGCTATTTCCAATTGTTTGTTTTAGTAATCTTTATTTATAAAATCTTAAAACCAAAACCCGGCAACAACTATTAATCGACTGTTTTCAACAAAATCCGTGTCCTTGAGGTTCGACAACCCGGTATTTACCAACACTATACTATACATGGCAGGTATACTTGCCTACGTGTGTGTGTAGTCCCTAGGTGGATAACCATTTTATAAATTTAAAACCTGATAGTGTAAGACCTACTTTTTATATACACTAAACAACACATCATACATCCATTACCCTCGGAAGATTCTCATGCAACTTCTCAACTAACTGAGCACATTTCACCCCATGACAGAAACCAGATTTCCGCAACTGATCTCCAGCTCCTTCAACCCCATACTTTCTTTGTTAAACTGCGTAATAAAATCTTCAATGTATTCATTATCTCGCCTTCTAATATTATGCACCTCAGTTGGATCCTTCATACACCGCTTCTGCTGACTAAACTGCCGAAGTAACTTGTTTCAACTTCCTCCTTCCTAGTTAGCCTCTCTTTGATCACCTTCAATTTGGAGATTCTTCAAGAACTAGGGCTATACCTCCTCCCTTTTTCTCTCTGTCGCGATTTACAAGTCTGGGGAATACCCAGACTTGTTTAATCCCCCTATTTCATCTATGGCCCCTCTACTTTCTATTTTTATAAAATTTAGCCAAGATCCTTATTTACAAAATTAATCCCCTAACTTTCCTTTAGTTTATATCTATGAATAAAGTAAACTTAACCACTAGAAATCCTCATCACATAACCCGGTTAAGTTTCTAAAACCGCTTATTTTACCAAAAACTCAAATAAAACATAACTAAATAATAACAACTCAAGTCATTGCAAAAACGGGATGTTACAAACAGTGAGCGGGTTTGATGGCTTGGGGATAGTTTCGACGTTTTTATGTTCAAAATCTCAAGAAGTTAGTCAATTTGAATAGTGGAGCTCTTGGTTCCTTCATTATGCCTTGGAATAATCTTGTCCCGCGGAAGATAAATTGTTTCTTTGGCGTGCTCTTAAGGCCTAAATTGTGACAAGGGTTGCGCTCTTATGTCATAATGTTCAGGTGAGCAGTATGATTTGCCCCTCTATGAGGATGGGTTCGAGTCTGCCCTCCATCTCTTTACTGGTTGTAAGTTTACCGTGATTATTTGGGGATGGGTTTCTTCTTGGTGTGGTGTTCCCCATATCTATGCACTCGAGAGTAAATATTTGGTTAAGTTGGTTGAATAGACCCATTTTGATAGAAAAGCCAAGTCGGTGTTTTATGCCGTTATTATGACTACTTGTTGGATGACAAGAGACCGATTCCGTCGAATATGCTCAAGGATATCAAGTGTTTGATTTTTCTTGTGTGAAACATAGAGGCAAATGAGATTCTCTTAGGTGGGAGGATTGGGAGAGTTTCAAAATGTAATTTCTTGTTCCGTTTGTGATGTTTTATGTTCCTTCGCCCCCTTCGCGTCTTGCTAAGGGGTGCTGGTTTTATGAAATCGTTGTTCTAAAGAAATTATGAATCTTTTCTTTTGATACAACACGTGGTTTTTGAAATTGATATAAATCATTAATGACGGATCAATACATGGATCAATGATTCTTGATCCAACCGAGGTTATTTTGCTTATTTCGTAATTTAGAAAGACTATTTTTATGTATTGGTAAAAAAATTGTTTTTGTAAGAAAGAAACTAAAGTTTTTCTGGTGACTTGAAAGTCAAAGAAAAAGTTTTGTTCTTGAATGAAAGATAAGAAACTTTATCATCGTTTCTATGTTTATTTAACTCGCAAAAGGAAAATTAGCTGGTGGTACAATGCACACTAGATCATTCTAACAAGGCATCATCATGGAAATCAAATGTCGTCTTCTACATCAAAGACTTATCAAGTCCAAGTGGGTCGAAAACCCTGAATGCTCCAAAAGGTGCGCTTACTAAATGTACTTTAGATTTCATAAACCATATGAGTTTTGTAGTTGATTCAACTAGTATTTCGGGACATAACAATTATAACAAAAACTTATTTTGATTTAACTAAACAAAGGATCTCTTGTCATGGCCTTAAGTTGTATATTACCTTTACTAAATCTAATTATAAATTTTAAAACTGGATAAATTTTATCCATGTTTTTAAATAATTTTAACAACCTGCTTGCTCATAATCAAAATAGGTCTTCGAACCACTTTCGGCCCAAATGGGCTTCATCATGGGCTGGTTACTTTTGGCCCATTAGGGTCTCGAACTGGGCCGTTGGGTTTCGTCCCATACTAAAAAAAATCATCAGTAAGTTTACAAGTCAAAAGACCCACTGGATTGTGAAATAAAAGAAACCCAGTCTTTGGGTTTGGGTTTTTGGACTAAAAAAGTTTAATGTTTTCTAAAGTTAATTGGGTTGAGAATTATGTATCATTTAATTCTGAATATGTACAGGATGACATGCTTGCATGGTGGGTAGATTTGGGTACTACAAGTCATGTATGTAAGGATCTGAAATGTTTTGAAAATTTGAACCAATTGAAGATGGATCTATACTAAGAATCGGAGAAGCAGCAACCGAGCCTATCAAGAATGTAGGAAAAGTTAGACGTGTATTTATTTATTTATGGAAAACACTTATCATTAGATAATGTGTTGTATGTTTATGGGATTCGAAAGGATCTCTTTTCTGAAGTTGTGTTAAATTAACTGTGTTTTAAACAGGCCATGGAGTCGGATAAGTTCATCTTATCTTGATATGTAACCTTTGTTAGATATGAGTATTATGTAATGACATGTTTAGACTTAAGATTATTGTCCCGTTTGCTGTTGAATATGTATATCTTGCATCACCTTTTGACTACAAAGTAGAACATGTTTACAGGTTATGACACACTTGTAAATTTAACTATGATTAAAAGGAAATCATTTAAAATGTTAAAAGAATACACAAGGTATTAGAAACATTCATTTTGAATTATGTGACTTTCATAGCATGACTTCTATAGACAGGGCCGGTCTTGAGAATTTAGGGGCCCTGTTCGAGCTTAAAAAAATGGGCTCCATTTAAAAATAAAACTGTAAATAGAAAATGTTCTTAAATAGGACAAAAAATAAGTTATAACAATAAACATAAGAAAATCATGGTTTTAAAATGACATTCTAAGTAGGTACTGATAAAATCTTGCAGATCTCTTAGCATTTCTATAGCAAATTGATTGATTAAGTATTCATAGTTTATGATATATATATAAAGAAAAATTTAAAAATATGGGCCTCTTAAAATGATGGGCCCTGTTCCGTCGCACTTCTCGCACATGCTCAGGGCCCCCGCTGTCTATAGATAATAAGAATATGTTGTCATATTTACTCCATTTTAAGTGATGGTTTCTGGGGAGAAGGGATGCTAATAGCATGTTATTTATTAAACATAACTCCTAATTAAAAGAATAAGATAATTATCTATGAGTTATGAAAAAGGAAGGCTCTAAATTTGAATTATTTGAAAGTCTTGGGTTATAGAAATGTTGTACGTCTTACTGAGCCTAAGAGAAAGAATTAAGGTGGAAAAGGAAAAGACTGCATTTTCATAAGATATGCCAAAAATTTAAAGATAAGTTAACATTTATGCATAGACTTAGAGATGTCATTCAACATTCAGATAGTGGGATTCTTAATCCTATTGAGAATGAATTTGTTCATAGAGATAAAGGATTTGGTAAAAATGACATTGTTGTTGTTCATACTAAACCCAAGAAAAATACTAGAGCCGGAAAGTCTTAGTATTTAGGTTCTGACTATCATATTTATTTTAATTAAAGGAACCAGGTATGAGGATTGGACAACTGTATCATTATTGTTTTAATATTGAGGAGAACATATAGAGAAGCTAATTTTGGTACTGACCAACATCAGGTTGTTAAGACACAGAAATGGTTGTCGTCTACCTTTGATATGCAGGATATGAGGGAGGCATAAATGATCCTTGGAACAAGAACTACGTCAAAATGTGGCTTTAGCCACGGTTTTCCAAAACTGCCCAGCCACGTTTTAAAAAAAATGTCGCTAAAGGTAAGTTTCAGTAGTTTTAGCCACACATTTTTTTACGCGTAGCCAAATACGCACCTTTTGGAGCCTTTTAGCCACGCATTTTTTGTTGGTGTGACAAAAAACACACACTTTTGGGGACTTTAGCGACACATTTTTTTTTACAAAAAACACACAGTTGTAGAGGCTTTAGTCATAAAATTATTAAAAAGTGTGAAATTTAGTAGTCACAATGACAAAGGTGTGGCGAAATATCCCGAACGACCATGGAATTTGTTTGATTTTTTATTCATGTGACCAAAACACATAAATACGACACCTTAGGCCACATATTAGCAAAATTTGTGACAATTACTAGCCACACTATTAAAAGCGTGGCCAAATGGGACAAAGTCATGGTATTTGTCACACTTTTTTTTATTCACGTGACAAAAAGCACATATATAAGATACTTCTGGCCACACTTTTGGGTAAAAGTGTGACAATTACTAGCCACACTAAATAAAGTGTGGCTAAATGTGAGAAACTGTCATGGTATACTTTTATTAGTGTGACTAAAAATTTAATAGATATGGCCACTTATATTATGTTGTGTGACCAAAGACTAGACTTTAGTAATTATAAATTAAAAGAAACAAAACTACTAAGTATCTAGTATGTGTGGCTAAATGTACGGAACAACAACTATTTTTATTTATTAGATTGTGTGACTAAATAGTAGAGTGTAATAGAAATTAATTATAAGAAAGAAAAAATTTATGTTGACGGTTGGTAAAATTAGAAAATGCGTGGTTAAAGGCAGTAAATTGACACGGTAAAAATTGTGTGGCTAATATACATGGTTATCGTGGCCTGACCATTCCATTAGTTGCCGCCAAAATCAAACATCGTTTCTAAAGTATATAATGTTCCACCCCCATTTCCGTACTGTTTTTCCTTCACTCCATTTCGTCTCCTCAAGAATCGTCACTCTATTTCGTCTCATAAAGGGTCGTCCGAAATGGCTGCTGCAGCTGGACAACAATGGAGAATAGGGCCGCTAATGAACTAGCACCCTACTACGGCTGGCTTCCCTGTAAGTGTTTTTTCATCTCTACTTCATTTGTTTATATTTTTTTAAAACTTTTTGGGTTTTAGGGATTTTCGTTATTGATCGCTTCTGCATTTGTGTTTTTTACAGGTGGTCGAAGGTTCACATTGAAAATCCATCACAATGGGAAGTCCATCCGGCTGGCGACTGGAGAAGATGAGTGGCAAGGACAGGTGGGATATGTCGACTATGTTGACATTCGCACCTTCTCAGTCCACGAACTGGACGACATGGTTAGGTTTCTGAGGCACACATTAGTGGGCTATTTCGAGGTGTTTTGGAGAATCCCATCTTTGTCCCTCTGATTTGGTACCTATCACATCGGGTAATTTGATGAGATGGACATGAAGATGTTAAAACTTCATCTCCACGGCATATACGACGTGACAGAACTCTCCTTTTACCTGGACCGAAATAGGGACTCTACCTTCACCACGGATGCTCTGTATGGGAGGAGGTTGATCCCAGGTGAGAGTCGCTTTCCTCCTGATGACGACACCAGCAACAACAACATCTTCGACTATGACCCTAAAGATGAAGATTACATGTCTGATGCTAGGTCTTAGTAGCTTTCTATGTATAGTTAAATTTTTGATAGCTTCCTGATCAATTTTGCTTAACCATTGTCACTATGATCTCTCTCTCTCTCTCTCTTTCTCTCTCTCTCTCTCTCTCTCTATATATATATATATATATATATATATATATATATATAAGCTTTTGTTAATCATCTCAATCTTAGTTTTGTGGTTGCTTGATTTTATTCAAAATTTGATTTAAAGAGTTTGAGTTGCAAAAAGATTTTATTGTGAATGCCAAATTTATGTTTCATTCCTCATTAACTCTTCATCCTGAAGAATTCTAGTTCATCCATTTCTCTTCTTCTCTACCGAAGAACTCAAATTTATCTTGTTTAATTAATTATATATCATCTCAGTCCACCACGGCAATCAAACATTTGTCTCAAAATGTAAAGATACTAACATAACACAAGATTACTTCTTGTAAGAACACAATTTATGAATAAAATAGAGTATATACATGAAATGTATGAATAAAATGGAAACAAGTCACTGAAACTGGATTAACTTTTCTTCCTGAGGCTTTCTAGTTCATCCAGTTCTCTTCTTCTTCACCTATGAAGTTCATCCGGTTCCTATCTTGTTCTTCATCTCTGCAATATTTTGGAACCAAAATTTGGCCTTCTTATAGAGGAGAGTTTCATTATAACTTTTTGTCATTCTTATGCTATCACTGTCACCAATTCTGAAAATATCTTGTATCTCATCTTCATAAAGCCCATTTAGAGCATCATTAAAGCTTCTAATCATGTTCACTAATGAAAATGTGATACATTCTCGTTTCATTATTATAGTCCTAGTTGATCACCTTTTGTCTCTTATCCAAATCAGACCTAATTCCCTTAAAGATAGTGAATAGCCTGTTGGTTGTCATCAACAATAAGATTCTTCCTTTGTCGGCCTTGCTACGATCAACATTTTCAACTGATCCATCTTCTCTGTAGACTATCAGCTTCCATCATATGGGTCAACTTTAAACCTTTTCACAGGATTGTCCACAAAGTATACTTCGTCTTCTTCTTTAATCATGTTTGCATAAATGATTAGCTTGAATCTCAAGCAAAGGAGATTCTCTTATGCATCAAGATTCAGCTTTTACAAGGTCAACTTGTAGACATCTGTGAATTCCTCTTCAGTGAGGTTTTCAATGGCTTATCCAAAGAGTATGTATAACATTCTGGCCCGTCGGGTGGGACCTGAACCTTAAAAACGGATAAAATTGTAAAAAAACCGGCCAATCTAGAAATCACGTATATAGGAGTAGTATGTCAATTAAGGTATTATAAGAGTCTAGTAGCCTTAAAACACTTCACAAACATCACACACAAGTTCGAGTCTCGAAACATTGTTTTTTTTAAACTGCTATGTGTTGTGACTTATGTGCAAAACTGTTACGTGATTTTAAATGCTCAACTGTAATATGTTACATTGAATGTTGATACTATATTTTATTGGATTTGATGTGATAAAAATGATGGTGGAAAAAGGAAAAGCCAAATCATTGAAAACCATGACCAAAACATAAAAAGATGTAAAAAGTAAACAAAAGTCAAAGAGGCAGCCAAATTGACAAACTAGGCGTAGCGCCTACAATGTCAGTCATTCCAAGCGATACGCATGGAATGAGTTTTCTAGGAAAACCCTAATTTTTCACTATTAAAGTACCATTAGCCACCACCTCCTCATTTTTACAGCCCTAATGACTAAAAAAACGCTCTCAAGGTCTGGTTTCAAGTTCGTGCACCAATAATCATCATTTTGATCAATTTTCATTGTTAGAATATGAATCTTGTGTGGTCGTTATTGTTCGAATTGTCAAATCAGACTGAACTTTGTGGGTCACGAAGTGAGCCACGAAGTGACCCGAAGTCACACTTCGGGTGACAACATGAAGTGACGAAGTCATACTTCGTGTCAGTTCGGATCACTTCATGTGAGCTTCACTTCGTGTACATGCTAGACATATAAATAGGTTATGCTTTTTATTTCAAGCTAAGTTATTGGTCTAGGTTTATCCAGATCTGTGTGTGTGAGGGGAGGTGTTGCCCAACCTTCCCTAGGGCTTTATTGATGTATACTCGTTCGGTTAATGTAATCATTCGACATCAGTTAATGACAAAACTTCTGTCTCAATCTCTATCTACCATAGAATCGATCCGAAAAAGCTTTTATATTCTTTAAAGATCCAAGTCTTGTTTCAACCTAGTTTGATTGTAGATCACTGGTATGTGTTTCTTACTTTATTTCTTGTTAAAAATAAACTTCATGCTTCGATCTTTACATTAGATCTAGAGTGATTTGATGATAGTATAAGGCATGCATGTAAATATTGAGGGTTTAGAATGATAAAGTTTGCATCTTTGAAGCAAAAACAAGATCTTTGTGATGTTGATAATGATCCATGCATAGATCTATGGTTTTTAAGGTTGCATGCAAGTAAATATCCAATTTTTATGCATAATTCTTGTTATGGATGCTTGATAATGTTAGATGTAAGGTGGATAAGCGATAAAGTTGCTAACTTTACGTAAGATCCATGATAAAACTTTATTTTGATGACCATGCATGATAGATCTGGATTAAAGTAGCATGATTGAGGATAAATCTACAATAAAGAGGCTTGATTTAGGTTAATGGATGCATGATGAACTATAAAGTTGCAAACTTGATGATTAATTGCATGTGGAATAATTTATGGAAATTATTTACGTGAATTTATCATGTAATTGGGACACTAAGTTAAGGAGATGATCATTCTAAAACCACTGGACGATCTTACTACTGCATGATTCGGTAATCGGAGAAACACAAACGAGTAAATAAAGCTTGGCTTTATTGATTCACTTAGAGGTTATAAGCTAGAGAGAGAAACACACTTTAGAACACACAGTTAAGATGTAGGAATGATAGAACTAACCAGCTCTCTCTAACACGAACTATTTATAGTAACTAACATACTGGCTGGCGTACCACCCACGGACCATTTGGTACGCCCGTACCATCTGGTACGGCTGACCAACTGGTACGGCCAGTTGACTATCTAGACTCACACAGACGCTCTAGATTAGATACAATACACGAGACACACGTAGCATAGGATATGCTCTAACAAACTCCCCCTTAACGTGTAGTGTATCTAGCTATCTATCTATCTAACAAAACTTCAGTCTTCAATCTTCAGCATCACTGCGTCTGATCTTCAACTTGAAATCTTGTCAGAATTAGAGCCTGCATGGCTGGATCAAACCAGAACATTCATTGAACTTCAAGATCCACTTGTGAAAGGTATTACATGCTCCCCCTTTCACCATGCCTGAGTCTTATCAAACAGAAACCTGCAATTTCAGAAGGCAGAAACGCGGCTTTCTTTTTCTTTTGAAAAATAATTTAATCTTGGCGCAAAACTTCTCTTCGAGAATCCAAGATATAGTTTTGAAATTATAATTTTGTATCTTGTATCGATCGGTCGAAAACAAATAAGAAACAAAATATTTTTGGCTGTTTGAAACTTTATATCAATACTCACCGAAAATCTTTTTGATTTTTCTAAGATTATGCTAAAACACACCTAAAATCTTTTTGGATTTTTCAGATATGAAACATAAATGCAATACAGAAATGAAATACAAAATCAGACACTATTTTTGTCTTTTGCAAGAAAGATCACAACTTGGGATCATATTGGTCATGACATGCTAAACAACACTTCAATTTCAATTACTTCAGCACATAAGTCATGTCGATTACTGGTATAATTTGTCCATCTTAAACTCAGGCATAATCATACTCATAACATCTGGATATGTTATTGTATTAATTAGATTTGCTTTGACCAATGTACCCCACACTATCAGACTTACTCAGATATGCTTTTACTTATCACACTTTGTGTTTTCATTTGTGATTTAGTCACATAATGATTGAATTCATGATATCGTCAACTGTGTTCCATGCAAAAAGAAATAAGAATGTTAAATCATCTACCTTAAGGTCGATCTTTTGATACGCAGATAAGGCCTCGGATTTAACAAAATAAGAAAATAAAAACAAGTTGAAATTGTATAACCCAACAACAATCAGGTTGGTACTCCCGTACACGCAGAGAAAGTCCGATGAGTTATACGAAACACCAAAGAAAATAAAGTAGAATGTCAAACAAACAATAATCAGGTCGATCTTTCGATACGCAAAGAAAGTCCGATCGTTTGACAAAATAAAGAAAATCAAACAAGTCTAAATCTTTGCAAAATGAGCACATGTTTACATAATGACTTCTCATTTTCTTTTTCACATAAAGAAAATCAAGATGTTGTCCACTTGGTCAAGCATTAGTATTTAATGTGCTTATCACATCTGAATACTTTCTGATTTAATGCCGAGCCTACCAAGCACGTCGAACAATGATCTTATGGCTTTTTCATCTATTTTATCCATGAGTCAGACACGTAAGCCAATGTACCATCATTTCCCAATCATGTAGGATATAATTTCTCATTTTTTAATGTTTTTGTATTTTCTGTTTTTCAATGTTTTTGTACTTTTCTATTTTTCAATGTTTTTGTACTTTTCTATTTTTTCCCCCTTAAAATGAAAACTCTATTTTTGGATTTTCATTTTAACAAAAACACAAAGACACTATTTTTTGGTTTTTCAATTACCTCCCCCTAAACTACATACGGAATGAAAAGAAAGAAAATTGACCAATCGATACTGATACCTTTCAGTTTTTAGCTTTTACAAAAACTTGCAATTTAGTAATATGAAGCATTCAATTTAAGTTAAGCCGGAGACTCCAATATAAGTAACTGCTTGAAGCTTGAACTTCACAATCACCAATAGGTCTTCTTGAAGAAACCTGCACACTGGTGTAAATGATTAGTACTCAAATGACCCGAAGCACACAGCTTCTGGTCGACCAGTATCTTCTACAAAATCATTTGCAACTTTGGTGACCACCTTTGGTCGCCACTGCAGTTTTGCCTTTTCATTTTTAACAGAATCATCATCATATGATGAACCACCAACACTTGAATCAAATTTGGAAAATTGCTTCGTTTTAGATTTTGAATTGAATGGTGTTGACTCAGTAAAACATCTGCCTGATTCATCGATAAATGTGGCAGATTTTTCAAAAAATGATCGTTTTGCCATTTCAGGACAATCCTGTGCCATGTGTCCCTTTCGGCGACATTGATAGCACAAACGATATGATCGTTTCGATTTTGGTTTGCCCTGAAATTGATGACATCTTTCATCAGATTCATAACTATCAATACAATCATCAAAAACCTGAAACCTGTTTGCATGTACCCATTTGGAAGTAGGACTTCAAGGAGTGGAAGTTGATCCAAATGAAGAAGATTCTTTCGGAGAACTTTCAGATGAATCTTTCTTCTTTTGTTTTCCTCCGAATCCTTTCTCAATGGTAGAAATGAATACATGCGCCAAATGATAGATTTGTTCAAGACTTGTATCTTTCTTCGCATTTAGAGTTTTCTTTGGCATGTTCTTCTTGTCTTTTTGCTCAAATCTCTCATTGTTATTACCCAAACCGGATCGTTTATAACCGGGTATTGTGATAAATCCACTTGAGATTTAGAAGAACCAGCTTGAGCAACCTCGGTAAATTTAGCTTTAATACCCTTCAAATTGTTAGCTTTAACAAGCTCAGCAGCCAATTTTTCTTCAGATTCTATCTTCTCATCTGACTCCACCATCTTATCATCAGAAATATCTTTATCAGTAACACCAGTTCCACCAGAAACAAACTTAATAGATTGTTCAATCAAACTTTCATCCTTCTCCACTTTCTTGATTGAAATCTTTGGTTTCTTTTTCTCAGATACAAATCAGTGTAATCTCCAAAACTATTGGTGAAATAAAAACTTGATTTCGTGAAATTTGATTTTGACCTAGTGATTATGCTCAAGAACATGGTTGGAAAAATTTTCTAAGTCTTGAAAGTTTGAAATTCCAAATTTGACTTTATTTCTTGATTGATTCAAACTAAATAAGCTTCATGATGTTTGTTTTGTAGGTTTTGAGCAATCAACCTCAATCTTAGCATCCGTTGAAGCAATTTCTGAGATACCAACCCGTTTGACCCATTAAGGGTTTTTGTGAAGAAACACAACTTGTTTCATCATGTCTGAGTTCAATTTTGGAAATCAAATGTTCCAAGGGCATAATAGGCCTCCAAAGCTACTCGGGGCCGCCAACTATGATGACTGGAAAAATAAATTTTAGTGTCACCTCGAGTACCTGGATTATGACCTATTGACATCTGTGAAGTGTGGTCCTAAGGTGTTCTATGTGGATCCTGTTCCTGTGCCAGCTGCTGGTCCCTCAGAGACGTGTAATAAAGAAAGTTGAGGACTATTCTCCTACTGAACATAATCAAATGAAGGTTGACAAACGTGCTCTCGGGTGTTTTAAAATGGCACTATCTGATGGCATTGCCTTCCATTTCACTAAGGCAACTTCTGCTCATGAAATCTGGGTTGCACTAGAGAAGAAGTATGAAGGGAACATTGAAAGCAAAGAGAGGAGACAGGACTCTCTCAAACTGCGTTTCAACACTTTTGCTCACACTGCTGGAGACTCATTTGAGACTCATGTGACAAAATTCTGCAGACTTATCTGCGAGATGCAAAATAACCAGACCCGACCTGAGATGCCAGCAATATCTAAGAAGATTCTAAAGTCACTTCCTCAGGACTTTGCTCCATATGTTATCTATCTGCTTGAAAGGAGTGACTTAGCCACTTGTGACTACATGGATCTCATTGACAAAGTCAGAGGCTATGAAATTGCAGCCATTGAAAGAGATGGAAAGTCACTCATGGGGAAGGTTACAAATAAGAGTTCCTCTCAGCTAACCCCTAATGCTGCTTTCATCACTCCCAATGAAAATGACTTGGAATTTCCTTACTTTTCTAGTGGGTCATGTTCTTCTGTTCAAGCTGATCCTGTTCGTTCTCCACAAACTATTTGTCAAGCTGCCTTTGTTTCTCAACAACCTGTCTCACCAGTGATTCAGCCAACTGCTACATACCAACCAGGACCTTCAGCTGTAGGATTAACCGACAAAGATCAAGAGTTGTGTAATGCTCTTGTGGCATGCCTTGCTTCCCAAATGTCTGGAAGTATTGAAAGTATGACTTTGTGCCAGGAAGACTTAGACCAAATTCTTGCTGATGACCTTGAAGAAATGTATATCAAGTGGCAACTTGGTATGATTGCTTCCCGCACAAGAAAGTTTTTCAGGAAAACTGGGAGAAAAGTGTTCCAGTCACAACCCGGTGCAACTATTGGTTTTGACAAATCCAAGGCACAGTGCTACAATTGTCAAGATTTGGGTCATTTTGCTCGTGAGTGTAAGAAGCCAAAGCTGAGACAGATTCCTGTGACATCTGGAGGAAACAATAATTCAAGTCAAAATCAGAGCAACTTTTCATACCATAAGCCACAACCTGCTGGTACTTCTCACCAGAGTTCTAGTTCCACCAATGGTAAGCGTGCTGACAATCCAGAAAAGGCACTTGTTTCACTGAGTGATCCAAACTACACTTGGTCCAATCAGACTCAACCGCCAGCAAATGTTGAGTATGCACTAATGGTGAATTCATTTGATGAGTCCAAGATTGAGGAAGACTCATTCTTTGATCCACTTTATCCCACCGACTTTGCACTGATGGCTGATATGGATGAAATCTCTGAAGATGCTGCTTTTGTGTCCAACACTGCTGATGATGCTTCAAAAGATGAATCTGATGCTGAGCCAAAGTCATTAAACCGTCAGAAGGATCTCATTCCCGATACGGTAAATTCCAAATTATGCTCAGAATCCTGTGTAGAGGAAGTTGCTCGGTATCGCCTTCACAACGAAGAGTTGGTTGAAAAGGCGATAGCGAGTGAGTGTCCGGTCAAGTCTATGAAAGCCAAGGAACTGGATTTCCTGGCCAAAATAAAGTCCTTACAGGATGATATTGAGGTCATGAAACATGCTGAAGTGGCTCTTCGCACTCAGTTAGAGGATTTAGTGACTCGTTACTCATCCCTAAGCAAGAACTATGTTCAAGCTCGGGAAATCATTGAGCTAATGAAATTTAATCCCTCTAATTTGGCAGGTGATGTGGCTAAGGTCATTTTCAAACGTGTTCAAAGTGGTTTAGGTTTAACTAGGGAAATTGATGATGCTGCTGTTGAGCATCCTCTCAATCATAATTATTTTCCAATACCTGAACTTACTAAAATAAACTCCCGAAGCCACATCAGGTTTTTGAATAATGAGTCTGTTCCTAGCAAGTCAGAAATTCAACAAATGGAAGACAAACTATCTGGCTATGAAAGTGGCTCGAGTCTTCCGTCTGTTGAAAGTGCACTTAAAATAAATGATTTTGATTTCAGTTCCTTTCAATCAGTTGACACTGGCATATCTGAGGATACCGTCAGACGAAAGGCAGAATCTGAGTTTTTGAAATTAATAACCAGTAATGAAATAACATCTCAATCATCAGTTTTTAGTGAAACACAATCTTCAGGTCTTAGTGAATCCCAAGAAATGTTTAAAGGAAAATCTGTTTACAAGAGAACTAAATCTACTAAGAAGCGAAAGCCAAAAGCTAAAACTGTTAACTCAGATTCTAGTCACACTGATCTTTCAAATGATCTGATTTCTGTTGCACTCGATAAACTAAATTTGGGTGATGGTAAGCCCAAGGGTAGTACACAACACTTTGTCACATTCACTGATGGTAAAGTGATTTCATCCGCTCCTTCACCTGTGATGATCCCACCTCAAGTCACATCGATGTCTTCAATAAAGATGATTAGTCTTGCAATTTCGTACCATCAAACTCTCAAAATGTCGCGAGCACTTCAAAATCTGTCAAGAAGCCAACAAAGAGTAAGAAGAATGAAATTTCATCTGAAAATGCCGCTGCTGCTGAGAAGATAGTGGTAACTCAACCACATGTTGCTGAACCTGTTACTGAAGTACCCAAGAACTTGGGAGGAAATAAAATGATGGTCAAGTTTCTAAGCAGAAAAACAACAACAAAAGGCGAAATAAAAAGGCTACTGATCAAATTGAAGGAGAACATGTTGCTGAATCAAAGGCCTCTCCAGTACAGAAGGTGGTTTCAACTACCACCATGAATCCAAGTGGGTCTGCAAACACTATTGGGTGTTTTGTATGCGAAGACCCAAATCATGCTGCTCGGGGTTGTCCATTCAACTCGACAAAAGCACACATGGGGTACAATCCTCCAATGGTTGCTCCCTATGGACCAAGAATGATGAGGCCTCCCTTCACTCAACCATGGCCTCAGTTTTATGGTAACTACAGTGAAGAGTATGACTACATGAATAATCAGCAAATGTTCATGCAAAATTTCCAGAATCAGCAGTTCTTCAGAGGAATGACCTCTCATGCTCCACGAGGATTGGGTGCAAGTACCGGGTACTTTCAACCGGTGGTCTTAGGAAATGCAAGCAGTCAAACTCCAATAACTTCACGACCTCGTGCTCCATGGTCACCTCTGGCTGATCCTCAAAAGCCTTTTAAACAAACCACCACTCCTGCTACTCGTCCACCTAAGAGAAAGAACAACAGGAAGAACCAAGGTCCTAAATACCTGGGTTCGTCTGCGAACTAATCTTTTCTTTGTTGTGCAGGAACAACGAAAGAAAGCAATAAATCTGTGGTACATGGATAGCGGTTGTTCCAGGCACATGACGGGTGATAAGGATCTCCTGTATGATGTCAAACTGATATCTGAAGGAGGTTCTATTTCCTTTGGAGGAAATAAGAGGGGTAATAATTGGAACCAGTCACCTAACGAATGGTGAAGTCACTTTTAAAAAAGTCAACCTCGTATCAAATCTGCAATTTAATCTGCTTAGCGTCTCGCAGATATGCGACAATAGAATGCCAATGTTCTTCAACGATCGAGAATGTTTCATTCTGAAACCTGGTTTCAAAGTACCTGAAGATCAGATTTTATTTTAGGCTAATCGTAGGGGGGAACATGTATGCACTGGATATGAATGCTGCAAAGTCGTCGAGTTTAATTGCGTGCTTTTTGGCTAAAGCTTTAGAGGAAGATTCAACCTTGTGGCATCGGCGGATGGGACATGTTAATTTCCGTAACATGAACCGCCTGGTTAGGGGGAAACATGTATTTGGGCTACCTGACAAAGAATTCGTGCAAATCGATAACTGTGTTGCATGCTCAAAGGGAAAGCAACATAAAGTGTCTCATAAGCCTAAGCCGCTGGGAAGAACAACAATAATTCTTCAACAGTTACACCTGGATCTCTTTGGGCCTGTTAATGTCAAGAGTTTAGGAGAAAATCTTTCTGCCTAGTCATCACTGACGATTACTCAAGATATTCCTGGGTATTCTTCTTAAGGGAGAAGTCCGAGACTCCGGTGATACTTAAAGATTTTGTTACACGCATCGAGAACGCAAGCAGAGAAAAAGTTCGAATAATCAGATCTGACAACGGGACAGATTTAGAATTACATATTCGACTCGTTCTGCAACGAGAAGGGCAACACTCGCCAATTTAGCTCTCCCTATACTCCTCAACAAAATGGGATTGCTGAAAGAAAGAACCGCACAATAATCGAGTGTGCTCGGACGATGCTCGCTGATTCTAACCTTAAACTGTCTTTTTGGGCCGAAGCAGTCAATACTGCTTGCTATGTCCTGAACCGAACTCTTTTGGTCAAACATGCCAACAAGACATCCTTTGAGCTGTTTTCAAAACAAAACCGGTGTTAAAGCGCTTAAAGCCATTTGGATGTCCTTGTACTATATTGATTCAATCTGAACAGTTAGCTAAGTTTGCTCCTCAGGCAGATGAAGGCTATTTTGTTGGATACTCGATGACCTCTGCAGCATATCGGGTGTACAAAAAAAGAACTCAGGTGATTATGGAGTCGTGCAACGTTAACTTTAACGAGCACACCCATAATTCCAGAGAGCCTGACTTAGATGGCATGTATGACTTGGAGAACTTCTCTTCTTCTTTTAACTTTGGTGATTCAGTAATTTCAGGTGATTCTGGTAACATGCAAGAAGGTGTCAATAATGTGGATGCGTCCGTGCCCGAGAGTTCTGCTCCAATTACATCATCAATATTGGATTCCATCTACTCAGATGATCTACCTGATTTTACATGGAGAAGTGAATTAACAGACGTTCCCAACTCATCTGCCACCATTCCAGCTGTCACTACTGATGAAAACCAAGTAACCGAAGAAATTGTTTAGGAAATTGTGCCAAATCAAGAAAATCAACAAAATCAAGAAATTCCAGAAAATCAACTTGAGAATGAATTCCTCAATAATAATTCAGACTCAGAAGACACAACTGTGATTGAAACTGGTGATACACCAGGCAATGATGTGCAGATGGGATCTCTATACTCAAATATTCCAGTTCCGGCTATTGAAGAGACTGGAATTCACAAGAAACATCCCGTCTCAAACATTATTGGTCCACTTGATAAGAGAGTAACCAGAAGTCAATCAGGAACAATAAATACTTGCTTGTTTTCCTGCTTCATCTCTCAAGAAGAACCTACTTCTGTAGCTGCTGCAATGAAAGACGACAACTGGATAGAGGCCATGCAGGCTGAGTTGCTTCAATTCAAGCTTTTGGATGTGTGGCAACTTGTTGACACTCCTCCTGGTATGAAGACTATTCCAGTCAAGTGGATCTGCAAGAATAAAAAGGATGACAGAGGAATAATAATAAGAAATAAAGCAAGACTTGTGGTCAAGGGTTACATGCAGATAGATGGGCTGGACTATGATGAGGTCTATGCCCCGGTAGCTCGTCTTGAAGCCACCAGGATTTTCTTGGCATATACCGCGTCAAAAAACATAACAGTCTATCAACTTGACGTGAAAACGGCCTTCCGGTATGGTGAACTAGACGAAGAGGTGTACGTTGATCAACCTCCAAGGTTTGTCAATCCTTCTTTCCCAAATAAGGCTTACAAACTGAAAAGAGCCCTTTATGGACTCCATCAGGCACCAAGGAAGTGGTATCAAACCCTGTCTACCTATCTGTTAGAGAATGGCTACAAGCGAGGGGTGATTGATCATACACTGTTTATACGGCATGTGGGTGATGATATGCTTATAGTTCAAGTGTACGTGGATGACATCATCTTCGGTTCAACAAATAAAACTCTTTGTCATGAGTTCAAATGTTTGATGGAAAAACGCTTTGAAATGAGTTCAATGGGGGAACTCACATTTTTCCTATGGATTGAGGTGAAACAGAATAATGAAGGCATTCTAATCAGTCAGGGAAAGTATGTGAAAGAAATGCTGAAGAAGTTTAGATTTCATGACTCTAAAGGCTATTCCACTCTAGTTGAGACTCGTGTCAAGCAACATGCAGATCTGGAAGGTGAATGTGTTGATGAACACTTGTATAGATCAATGATCGGGTCACTCATGTACCTGACAGCCAGCCGCCCCGACATAATGTTTGCCGTGTGTCTATGCTCAAGATTTCAATCCAAACCGAAACAATCACACTTGACGGCCGTGAAACGAATCTTTAGATACCTAAAGTCCTATCCAAAGAGAGGGTTGTGGTATCCCAAGGATGAGCTTTTTGATCTTAGAGGTTTCTCGGATAGTGATTACGGAGGTTGCAACATGGATCGTAAATCAACCACCGGAGGAGCTCATTTTTTGGGGATTCGATTGGTTTCGTGGCAATGCAAGAAGCAGTCAACAGTATCTACCTCGCCTGCCGAAGCGGAATACATTGTTGCTGCTTCTTGCTGTTCTCAAGTTCTCTGGATCCAGAATCAGCTTCTGGACTACAGTTTGAATTTCATGTCTACCCCCATTAACAATGATAATACTTCTGCCATGTTTATTGTTAAGAACCCTGTTCAGCATTCTAAGACCAAACACATAGAGATTAGGCATCACTTTATTAGGGACTGTCATGAGAAAAAGCTGATTACCTTAGTTCATGTTTCCTTTGAAAATCAACTTGTAGATCTTTTCACAAAGGGATTTGATGTTTCTAGGTTTAATTTCCTAGTTTAATCAGTAGGAATGATTAACTTTGAGTAAGCTGATCTTTAGGTTCCTTTTAGAATTGTGCTTTAGTCTTAGATTATGAAGTATTAGAGGTATCGTCTTTGTTCGCTTCCTTGCCCTGCAATAATCTCGTTATAGAAAACCCAAAAAGATTTTACCTTGTCTTCTACTTTTCAGATCCCAAAATTGAAAAGCCAAAAAGATTTTATCTTTCAACTTCTTTATGAAAAATAAGATATTACATAATAGTTAATCCTATATCCAGAAAATACCAAAAATATTTTTCTTATTTTATTTTGAGTCTTTGTGTCACTCGGTCTGGCCTAAACCGTCTCACGGTTGAAAAATTGAGGAAAATCACAAAAATATTGAAAAAAATAAATAAAAATCACTAAAAATAGCATCGGGTCATTTCAAACAACTTTTGTGAAGATACTTTTGAATACCTGATGGAAAACTCAAGTTTTTGAACTTTTAGTGATGCTGCAATAAATGATTGAAAAATTGGAGAAAAATACAAAAAAAAAATTTGCAAAAATAAATAAAAATCATGTAAATTAGAATTGAGTGATTCCCAACAACTTTTGTAAAGGCACTTGATGGGCACTTGAGTCTAAGCACAAGATCTTTGCAATTTTGCAATGCTTAAATAATCGTTGAAAAAGAAAACCAGAAAATTTTCGTTTTGGTTGGGCAAAATATGAAGAACATGATATAATTCTGGTCTTGTGATCTGACTATAGGATATGATCCAATCGATCAGTAATTCTATCATTTGATGTGTCGGTAGGCTCAGCAAAATAAGAATTAGGCAAATCCTGTGATTAAACACTTAAAACCATGAAATTGTGGACTTTAAGTCAAAACAGTTAGTCAAATCCTTTAAATTTGCTTAAGTCTGTGCTAAGTAAGTTAACCAACACACTCGAGTATTTCTTATGCGGAAAGTGCTGATTTCAAACCCATCAATAAGTGTAATTCATCACACATCATCCAATAAGTGTGAATCATCACACATCCATCAATAAGTGAGAAATATCTCACATCCATCCATTAACCGTGACACATCTGCTGAGGAAACTCTGACCTTGTGTTCATGCGTCCCATCTTTATCATTGAAAACATTCTGTGACACATCTACTGAGGAAACTCTGACCTTGTGTTCACGCGAATCAAAATATGCATCCACCGTGAAATCAGTACTTCCGTCTAAAGAAATAGGGGGAGGAAGTTCCATATGTGTGTTGAGTATGACTGAAGTGCTAAATGAACAGAGCTAGGATAACTGTGACATAGTGGAATAAAAGGTCAATCACAATCTTCATTAAACTGGACTAAAACATGATAAATGACATCACAGTGTTTTTGCTGAAAATTGCCTTGCTTGAGCTTAAGTGGATAACAATACCGACAATCTGACTTAGGTTACCGAATCTGTGAGGTGATTTGACTTGTAAGTGTCTGTGATCACGTAATTGACCGGTTTGATTCCTAACATAGTCCAACCATTACCGAGCAAAAATATACAAAATGAAGCAAATAACTGGAAACTGCCAGAAAATAAGGCTTTAACGATGCAAATGAAAGCACTACGCCTTGATATAACCAAATTTGTCATAAAACGTGAATTTGGGTGCTTTATGCTTAAAAACATCAAGTTTGGGAGAAATTAGTCAAATTTGTGGTGCATTTGCAGTTTTAAGTCAGAATCAACCGGTTTGGGAAGTTTGGGCTGGCCTGACTCAAGTCAATCTGATTCAACAAGGTTTTGGTCAAGAATGTGAAACTTAAAGTTTTTTCTGAGTCAAAATGGTGTTTTCAACATGTTTATGTACTTAGAAAATTCTATATTTCCAAAATTGCCCTTAATGATTTCACTAAGGTTTTAGCAACTCACCGAGTTTACAACTGAGTATTTTCAGTGATTTTGCTTCGAGTGTTTTCATTTTTGGTCGAAATTTGTACCTAAATCAGAAAACTTACAAAAAAATAAATAACTTGCTGTCAATTTTTTTCCTGTTGACGATCTCGAGTGCTCTTTGGCGATTTCATAATGACCGAAATTTGGTCTTGGCGATTTCGCCTAAGTCTTTGCGATTTTGCTTAAGTCTTGGCGATCTTGAGGATTGCCTTGGCGATTTCATAAAGACCAAGACTTGGTCTTGGCGATTTCGCCTAAACCTTGGAGATCTCGAGCTCCTCGAGTGTTCCTTTGGCGATTTCGAATAAAACAAAAGGGTTTGGTGATCGGTTTAAGTCCCCAATAAGATAAGTTTAGGTTGTATCTCATCACTTAGATCAAACAATAGCATTTTTGACAAAAGATGTCCGTTTGACCTATTTGGACTTTAATAAGTCTAAATTCATTCCAATAGGAGTCAAATGACTTAAATAACTTGATAAATGGATTCTTTGACATAAAGTGGTAACATTTGTTGCTTTTGTGTTGTTTTAAGAATAAGATTGACCAAAGTGACAACATAGAAGCTATTCTTTACCATTTTTGACTGATTCCATCTTTCAAATGAATCTCACTAGATATGCTGCTTTAAATAATAGAATTAAGTCAAGTTCTGGACTTTAACCTGTCTAGCATAGATTTGAACTCAATGTAGGTTAAATCTGCCGTGGTTGACTAGTCTTAACTTGATTTTTGACAATTGCATGCATAGTTGACTTTTTAGGTCAAACCTGGTGAAATTCTCTCATGTTTAATGAATTTGACCCTATTTAGGCTGTGTGTGGCTACCAATCAATTGTTTAACAAATTTTGCCTCATTTAATAACAGATTTCTGTCCAGAATCATTCCAAGACATTTTTGTCTCTTAAATTGATCTTAGCTCAATATAGATCATCAAAGAGGTATGTGTCTTAAATTTATGGCAATTCTTGATATACAATTATTGAGCTACACAGGGGCTGTTCATTAAACTCACTCAATCAATTTGAATCACATTAGTCAAATTCTTATCACTTCATGATTAATCACAAACAAGATCAAGCATTGAACCTGTTGATTTCTAGAAACATCTGAATTAGATCTTAGCAAACATTAGATCTTCTTCGAGGTATGTCTTCTGATCTCTAATAAAGTATTGGAAATTTGATTTCTAACCATTCAGGTGGATTGTTCTACTTACTGATTATGCAATAACTCAATAAATTTCATGAAATATGACTTAGCATGCTAAATTTCTGCAATTCTGAGTAAGGTTTAAGACTATACTTGATTTAATGAAATGACATGCATATTAGTCATTGTTTTATGAGTCTTTATCTTTTATACTAAATAAATGGTTAGGTTAGGAACTATTGAAGCTCATATCACACTTATAAGAAAATAAATGCTAGCAAGGTTAGAATTTAGGGTTGATTGCTCCTATTTGTCTCTGACCTTGATGTTGATGTTCATGTCTGATATTGAATGCTTCTTGTTCTTTTACTTAACTTTATTTCACTTTCGTTATGTGATTTAAGCATGTCAGAACTTCATACATGTATTCTGATTCATCATTTGACATCTTGTATATGCATAAGTGAAAAAATTTCATATTACTCCCGTACAAGTATTTAAATAGAATATACGTGTCTGTAATTTTCTCAAATTGCTCAAATCATGTTGGATTAGGAATACTTGGTTCAAGAATCTTGTTTGACCCTAAAATCAATAATCCAAATTGTGAAAAATTCAAGTTTAGGGGGAATCACTTCTTAATTCCTTCTTAAGCTTTTTGAGTCATTTGAGTCAAAATGTTGACTTTTTAACAAGAGTCCCCTCATTTGAGTGAAATTTTAGACAAATTTCTCAAATTTTATCATAATTTTCCATTACTTGTGTTTTTCATCAAATAAACATTAAACGGCATTCTTGAGTCAAAATTCACCTTGTCCTTCGCCAAAGTCAACATTTACAATAAAAGGTACTATTTCAAGGGAAATTACTGGAATTTGGGTCATGTCTACTGACATCCTCTATTAAACTGAATTGATTGTTTTTGAGGAAATTTGAGCCTATGCCTTAAGTAAACTTCTTTTATGTCTTTGTAAGTTAATTGAAAAGCTCTGTCACTATCACGAATCTAGTGTGCCATGACATTCAGTTAACTTATCAAATTCGATGAAATCATGTTGTTTCTTATGTGCAGATGGCTCCCAGACAGGAAAGAGCAGCCAATGCCCCCTGGATTTCTCCAAGGCTCATAATCAATTCTGTGAATTTAACAGAAGCTGGACAGATGCCATTCTATATGAACATGCTTTCGGAATTCTGGAAAACTCAAGTTGGATCACTAAAGACAGAGCCATACTTGGTTCCTAGGAGAATGATGCCCGGTTCTTACACGCGTTACCGGCTGGGTCAGTATGATGGACCCGAAGTTCCATTTTTCCCGAACATGATTGAGGGAATTGGTGTGGATGAAGATCAAGGAAATAACAATGATGATGCTGACATGGCAGATGTCAATGCTGCTGATCCTGATAATAATGCAGCAAATCTACAAGATGATCATCCAATCAACTCTCCCATTCATGACGACCCTATGCATTCAGAACCTGAAGACAGAGCTGTAACCAAAGATGCAACTGAATCATACAAATCATAAGATGAAGATGAAGAGTCTGGTAATGAAGTTGATAAGTCTGGCAATGATGCTAACAATAACTCAAATAAATATGGATCCAAACCCGAATCTGGGTCAAGATTCCAACCTAGATCAGAATCAAGTTTTGACTCTACCAGTTCTGATACTAGGGGTCCAAAAAGAAAGAAACTGAAAACAAGAGAAAAAGCCAAAGTTAGTGAACAACCTTAAGCGTCGAGTCAGCAATAGGAGAATAAAGACCATGCAAGATCAAGATGACCACTGAAGCCTGAGTACCTTGAAGAACTGGATCTTGGTTAGCCAAAGGATTTGTTATCTCTCCCGTGGTTCACAAAGGGTGTTGGAGCTGTGGAACTATTCCGATTTGAATAAATTTGCGCGGGAAGACCTCTGGAGATTATATTCCGAACTAAGCGTTTGCTTAGATGATCATTATATGTATCTTGCTAGGAAGTACTCGAGGTTCTTGCTGATGCTACTCGGAAAACTCAGATAGTTTGTCAGTCTCACATGTTTGTATTGCCACCAAAGGGGGAATTTGTAAGAACTATCTTAGGTTGGTGGCAACTCAAACATTACACCTTAGGAGTTGGTTTCATGCTTGTGACATCCGAGAATTTCAAGGTTTACTTCCGTTAGACATTTCCGTTAGTTACGTTATAAGTGTTAACTTAGTAACTAATACTTAACTAGGCCGAATACGTCCACGTCCTTTGGTTGATCACCGAACCCGCCCATATGTGCTATGTATTCATTATGGTTGTCAATACGTGCAATATGATTCAAAATGCATGATTTAATATTATGAGTAACATGACGAATTGTAAATCCTTGATTATGTGAAAATTGACCACTTTTGGGTAACCAGCGAAACTACCGGGCGAAACTGTAATGTCGCCCGGCAGCTTGTTGGCTCACATGTGACCAGAGCCAGTTTCGCTTGGCCAGCGAAACTGCCAGCGAAACTAGGCCCTGATATATAATAACATAAAGCCCTAGTTGCCTCATTTTGTTGCACCATTCTCTCCAAAACACACACACACACCTCTGGAAATCTGGTCAGTCGAGAAACACAACCAAACATCAAGATCTCAGCCTCAAGACAACATCCATTCGATTCCTTGATCGAATCGTGAGTCCCAAAACCTCTCTTTTATGCCTCTTCTATGTGTTTCTTCATAAAGCATGCCTAGATCTTTGTGTTATTGTTAGATCTTCTGATATGTTGCTTAGGATTACTAGATCTACCATAAAGTTGATAACTTTGCATGTGAAATCCATCCATGACAAAGATTTATGCTATTTTAGTCATTTTAGGGTTTTATATGTATTTTGGGTGATTTGATGACAAAATGCATGTTTAAGGTGTTAAAGCTTACTGATTTATGTTAGTAAATGCCCATGTATGCTAAATAATGAATTGCATGTAAAGATGGAAGCTGTTAGGTTGGTTTTTAGGCTGATCCGTATGTTTTTTCGCGACCAGCGAAACTGTAGTGTTCTCTGGGCGAAACTGTCCAGCGAAACTATGTATATCTCCTTCCAGCGACACTATGCAGCGAAACTGCAGTGTCGCTGGGTAAACCAACCAGACCAGCTCGAGCGAAATTACCGAGCGAAATTCCCTGAACGAAAGTTCAAACCAGTTTCGGGCGAAACTAGGCTAGCGAAACTGTGTCAACAGTTTCGAGCGAAACTAGCCTAGCGAAATTGTGTCATCGGGTATTGCCTAGCGAAAGTGCTGCCCGTGCACACAGCGAAACTGACTAGCGAAACTGCTAGCGAAACTGCTAGCGAAACTGAGACCAAAATCCAAACTTGTGCAAATTGCTTGAATGTTATGCCATGACTTACATGATTATGCCATGATGATGCATGCTATGATTTCTGTAATATGTGAACCCTTATTGATGATCAACCATCGGTGTCGTGTGTCTGTATGTCGACTCATAGTTCCAACGTGCTATGTTATGGGCCATAGTGACGTTAAGTAAAGATTAGACACGAAACTAATACTTAAGACCTAAACGTGTTCATAGGTCTTCATTAAGCATACTTGGAATATTAGCAAGTGTAGCAGTGCAACCAAAGGTGAGTGTCACTAACCCGATTACCGTGAACCCGTTTGGGTCACACCAAATACCTAAAAGAAAAACAATGCTGACAAACTCGAGAGTGCTAGGCACCTCCCTGATGAACGTGAAAACTCGGAGTGCTCGGCACCCAATGGATGAACTTGAAGTGTTTTATGGGAAACACTTATGAAACTTAACAAACTATTTCTGAAACGAAAACCGTTTTAATATGGCTAGCGTAGGTTAAAGTCTAAACCACATGATATCACATGATTTCTAAGGATGCCTTGAAAACTTAAAAGTCCTCAACTAAATTGTACCATTAATTGTAAAGCGAGGGGATGTTGGGTAGATCTACTGGAGTTTGACAAACTCCGACCCGTGGCACGGGGAGTGCACGGAGGTACAATATCAGCCTATCTGACCGTGATCCCGAGAGGACACGGGGGAGGCAAATCCGCGATGACGTAGGTCCGCAGTACTAGATGGCACGGCCACTACAATAAATTATAGTCAGCTTTGGTGCAAACTTCCTTAGTGCATGGAACAACGGATTAGCTACCCGCGATATCGGTTGAGCACTTTAACTATACAAAAGTAGTACATACCCGATAACGTAGGTTACGGACAATACTTTTACTAAACCACGATACTATGATTTTGATTAACACAAGCATTGCTTTTCACAAATAAAATGTACATAAAGATACGTTCATACGATTATGATTATTAGACCGGGCCGCTGCGTGACAAGCCCACTGTGAACTCACCAACCGTTAGGTTGACACTTGCGTGGTTTAAACTTTTGCAGATCGCTAAGGAGTATTCCGGAGCAGGTTGGCATGGCACGTGAAGACAAATTTATTTCTGTTAAACTTAATTGGGAATTTTAAACAAAGAATTTGTAAAGCACGTGGTTAGTGCTAAGACAATGTTTTATTTCGCTGCGTTGTATTTGAGACTTTACTTTATAACTGATTTTGAACTAACTCTGATTCATTTAGTATTTGTAACTAGCGGTTGTGAATCCTGGTCTAGCCGCACCCCTTAACGGTATAAACTCCGTTAGTGGTTATTTGGGGGTGTGACAGATTGGTATCAGAGCCATAAGTTGCAGGGAACTGGAATCAATTTTGAAAACGATTTGGAAACTGCAACTTGGAACCTTAGTTACAAACGAACAAACAAATTCCCAAAACCAAAAAAAAAAAAAAAAAAAAATTTTACGTGCCAACCTGGGATACTCGCTCTGCTGTGTAAGTAAAAGCTTAGTACGTATGTATGTATATATATATATATATATATATATATATAAATATATATATAGACCGTGTCTAGGAAGTCTAACGGAAAACCTTAGGAAAATTTTCACACACGAATACGAAACGCGAACGCTGATGCGCGCACTATGCTGGGGGAAAGCGACAACGAAACGATGCTACGCGTTACGTCCTGATTTCTACTGCGATGACTACGCCGACGGTGACTTTTATGGGGAAGCCGACTTTCGACGATAGCTACCTACGACTTACGACGTTCTCCGACGACGCCCCCATTATGCACAAAATTTTCTGGACTAATAGTGGGATAACGGGAAAATGTTATTACGCATATTATGGGATATGTATAAAGTAGAAATGTGACTGAACACTGGCTACTTTAACTGTTCAGCAAGATGTCTGGAAGAGGAAACGGAAGAGGCAATATAAACATGACGCCTGCACAGCTGCAAGCAATGATTACTGAACACGTGCAAGCCGCGGTGGCAGCCGTCCAAGCTGCATATGCCGCACAGGGTAACTATTATGCCGGTTAAGGCACAAAGCGATTATATTTTTGCCTGTTTAATTTTAAAACCCGAACTATTTATGCATCAGGAAACCACCACCACTGCACGTTCAAGTCCTTCATGGACTGCAAGCCGATGACATTTTCCGGCGAAGAAGGAGCTGTAGGACTCCTCAGGTGGATTGAGAAGTCTGAAAAGGTGTTCTCCATGTGTAATTGCCCAGCTGAAAGCAAGGTGAAGTTTGCTACTGGTACCTTTGAAGGAGCTGCACTCTCCTGGTGGAACGCTGAAATTCAGATGATTGGGCTAGACGCGGCTAATAACATGCAGTGGGCAGCATTTAACGATCTGATTATGGATGAGTACTGCCCTCGTGACCAAGTGAAGAAGCTAGAAGGCGAATTCTTGAATCTGAAGATGGTTGGGTCTGAAGTCGAACAGTACACTGCACGATATAATGAGTACGAGGTCTTGTGCCCCGCAATGGTCGATGCTGAATTCAAACGCATTGAGCGTTATTTGGAAGGCCTCGCGCCTCAAATTAAGAGTTTGGTGACCGCCAGCAACCCCGCAACCGTGCAGCAAGCCATCCGCTTGGCTCACAAACTTACTGATCAAGAAGTCGAGAAAGGTACTCTACCTGCGAAAGCCACTGAGAAGACTGCCTTAAGTGGCAAAAGAAAAGCTGATGATGAAGCTCCTGAGAACTCAATGAACAATCAGAGTGTTGGAAACAGCACTAGGAGATCTTACAACTCCCAAGGTCAAAGCAAGAGGTCTGGGAACAACAGTGGCAACTACCGCCAGGGTGGCAATGGTCAAGGCAACTACAAAGGTAACCTGCCTTTGTGCAACAAGTGCGGAAAACATCATGCTGGTAATTGTAGGAAGAATCTGAGCTGCGAAAGGTGTGGCAGGGGGGGCCACGAAGCAAAAGACTGTTGGGCAACTTTGCCCGAGCAACAAAACCGCCCCAGGAGGAACAATAACAATCAAGGCAACAACTATGGGAACAATCGGGGTAATGGGAACAACAACGGTCAGAACCAGAACAACAACAATGGGGGAGCCCGTGGCTGTTTTGAGTGTGGTGCTCAAGGTCACATTAAAAGAGACTGCCCGCAGCTGAGAAGACAGGGTAATGGTAACCAAGGAAACAACGGTGGGAATGGTAATGGTGGAGGTAATGGTAATGGGAATGGCAACGGAAATGGTAATAACGGGAATGGTGGAAATGGTAGAGGTCGAGCTTTCGTCATGGGTCAGGGTGAAGCTCGCAATGATGCCAACGTGATTAATGGTAAATTTATATTGAACGGTTTCTTTGCTACTGTATTATTTGATTCTGGTGCTGAGAAAAGTTTTATTTCTACAAAATTTGCTAAATTGATTAATGCTAAACCTATTGCCTTAGACGCTAAATATGTGGTAGAGCTAGCTAATGGTAAACTTCATGATACGACTCAGATAGTTAAGGGCTGTAAGTTAGAACTAGCTGGCCATACCCTAGGAATTGACCTTATGCCTTTCCCGATTGGTAGTTTTGACGTTATAGTAGGAATGGATTGGTTATCTGAGAATCGAGCTGAAATCTTATGTAAAGAAAAAGTGGTTCGTATCCCACTCGAAGGAGGTGGAATGTTAACGGTTCAAGGTGAGAAAGGTGGGGCAGTGACTGGTATTATTTCGTTCCTCAAAGCTCAAAAGTGCCTTCGTAAAGGTCACTTCGCGATTCTTGCAAACGTCACTGATTCGACACTTCCCGAGCGCAGAATCGACGATTACCCGATCGTCCGCGACTTCCAAGATGTATTCCCTGAAGATCTGCCTGGTTTGCCTCCATTTCGACAAGTAGAGTTTGGAATTGATTTAGTTCCTGGAGCGTCTCCGATTGCACGCGCACCCTACCGTTTGGCAGTAAGCGAACTCAACGAACTTTCCTCACAACTTCAAGAGCTACTCGACAAAGGATTTATCCGTCCAAGTTCGTCTCCGTGGGGAGCTCCGGTATTGTTTGTCAAGAAGAAGGATGGAACGTTCCGAATGTGTATCGACTATAGAGAGCTTAACAAGGTTACGATCAAGAATCGGTATCCACTTCCTCGAATCGACGATCTCTTCGACCAGCTGCAAGGTTCGAGCTACTTTTCAAAGATTGATCTACAGTCTGGATATCACCAACTTCGTGTTCGAGATGAAGATGTCCCCAAGACTGCTTTCAGAACTCGTTATGGTCACTACGAATTTCTGGTTATGCCTTTTGGGCTAACCAATGCACCTGCGGTGTTTATGGATCTGATGAATCGAGTGTGCAAGCCGTACCTCGATAAGTTTGTGATAGTTTTCATTGATGATATTTTGATTTACTCCAAGACAAAGGAAGAACACGAGGAGCATCTGCGACTAATTTTGGAATTACTCCGTAAGGAACAGCTTTATGCTAAGTTTTCGAAGTGCGATTTTTGGATTCGCGAAGTCCAGTTTCTTGGACACATTGTTAACCAAGAAGGAATTCACGTCGACCCAGCTAAGGTAGAAGCTATCAAGAATTGGTCTACCCCTAGAGCGCCGACCGAAATCCGACAATTTTTGGGACTTGCCGGATACTACCGAAGGTTTATCAAGGGTTTCTCGCAGTTGGCTCAACCCTTAACAGCTTTAACGCACAAAGGAGTGCAATACAGATGGGGTGAAAAAGAAGAACGCGCGTTTCAAACTCTTAAAGATATGCTATGCTCAGCTCCAATTCTCGCGTTACCCGATGGGATTGACGATTTTGTGGTTTATTGTGATGCATCCATTCAAGGACTCGGTTGTGTGTTAATGCAAAGGGACAAAGTGATTGCCTACGGGTCCAGGCAACTGAAGGATGCTGAGAAGAATTATACAACGCATGATTTGGAGATGGGAGCCGTTGTTCATGCACTCAAGATTTGGAGACATTACCTCTATGGAACAAAGTGCACGATATTTACTGACCACAAAAGCTTACAGCACATCTTTGACCAGAAAGATCTCAACATGCGACAACGACGGTGGGTCGAGTTACTGAACGATTATGATTTAGCAATCAAATATCATCCGGGAAAAGCCAATGTTGTGGCTGATGCATTAAGTCGGAAGGAGTATGAAAAGCCTCGACGGGTACGAGCGCTGCAACTTACCATCCACACGGGATTGCCGGATCGGATCCGCGATGCCCAACAAGGAGCTTTAAAAGAAGAAAATTTCGCAGCCGAAGCACTGCGAGGGGTGGATGGTAACTCCGAAATTAGGTCCGACGGACTCAGATACTACAATGACAGAATTTGGGTTCCCTTACTTGGAAATCTTCGTGAGCTCGTAATGGACGAGGCTCACAAATCAAGATATTCGGTGCACCCTGGATCAGATAAAATGTACCAAGATTTAAAGGGTTTGTATTGGTGGCCGAACATGAAAGCCGACATTGCGCGATATGTGGCAAAGTGCTTAACATGCTCAAGGGTAAAGATTGAGTACCAAAAGCCCTCTGGATTGTTGCAACAACCAAGATCCCAGAATGGAAATGGGAGGACATCTCGATGGATTTTGTAACGGGATTACCTCATCGATCAAATCGACCGGATGCGAATTGGGTTATCATTGATCGATTAACCAAGTCTGCACATTTTATCCCGATGAAGGAAACTGACAACATGGATAAGTTAACTAAGCTGTACATTGACCGAATTGTGGCACGGCATGGAGTGCCTAAGACCATTATCTCTGATCGAGATCCTCGATTTACTTCCCGATTATGGCAATCTATGCAAGAAGCACTGGGAACCAGACTTGATATGAGTACAGCCTATCACCCGCAGACCGATGGACAGACGGAACGAACCATTCAGACTCTAGAAGACATGCTCCGTGCTTGCGTTCTCGATTTTGGTAAAGACTGGGAAGCTCACCTTCCGTTGGTGGAGTTCTCCTACAACAACAGTTATCACTCAAGTATTGGTGCAGCACCATTTGAAGCTCTTTACGACAGAAAATGTAGATCGCCCGTGTGTTGGGCTGAAACGGGTGAGAAGGGACTCACCGGACCAGAACTCATTCACGATACGACTGAACGGATTATACAAATCAGAAAACGGATAGCCGCAGCACGTGACAGACAAAAGAGCTATGCTGACAGACGCCGTAAACCTTTGAAGTTCGAGGTAGGCGACAAGGTGCTATTGAAGGTATCTCCCTGGAAAGGTGTGATACGCTTCGGAAAGCGTGGGAAGTTAAATCCTCGCTACATCGGTCCTTTTGAAATTATTGGGGAATTAGGCCCGGTGGCCTACCGATTACAACTCCCTGCAGAACTCGATGGAGTTCACAACGTGTTTCACGTTTCGAACCTAAAGAAATGTCTGGCTGAAGACATCGAAATAATTCCTTTGGAGGAATTGGAAATTGACGAACATCTGAGATTTATCGAGCAACCAGTAGAAATCATGGGACGCGAAGAGAAAGCCCTCAAACGTAGCAAGATCCCGATCATCAAGGTGCGATGGAACTCAAAGCGTGGACCTGAATATACTTGGGAACGAGAGGATCAAATGAAGAAAAAGTATCCTCACTTGTTCGAGCAAACGTCCACGGAAACTCAAGGTATGATTTAATTTTGGGGACCAAAATTCCTGTAACAGGAGGAGGATGTGACGACCCTAAAACTTTTGCTTTCTTTCCCCAGCAACAACGACAGCCGAGGCTGCGAACGCTACGACGCAAGAATAATTTTCGGGACGAAAATTCCAATTTCAAGGGGATGATGTGACATCCGAGAATTTCAAGGTTTACTTCCGTTAGACATTTCCGTTAGTTACGTTATAAGTGTTAACTTAGTAACTAATACTTAACTAGGCCGAATACGTCCACGTCCTTTGGTTGATCACCGAACCCGCCCATATGTGCTATGTATTCATTATGGTTGTCAATACGTGCAATATGATTCAAAATGCATGATTTAATATTATGAGTAACATGACGAATTGTAAATCCTTGATTATGTGAAAATTGACCACTTTTGGGTAACCAGCGAAACTACCGGGCGAAACTGTAATGTCGCCCGGCAGCTTGTTGGCTCACATGTGACCAGAGCCAGTTTCGCTTGGCCAGCGAAACTAGGCCCTGATATATAATAACATAAAGCCCTAGTTACCTCATTTTGTTGCACCATTCTCTCCAAAACACACACACACACCTCTGGAAATCTGGTCAGTCGAGAAACACAACCAAACATCAAGATCTCAGCCTCAAGACAACATCCATTCGATTCCTTGATCGAATCGTGAGTCCCAAAACCTCTCTTTTATGCCTCTTCTATGTGTTTCTTCATAAAGCATGCCTAGATCTTTGTGTTATTGTTAAATCTTCTGATATGTTGCTTAGGATTACTAGATCTACCATAAAGTTGATAACTTTGCATGTGAAATCCATCCATGACAAAGATTTATGCTATTTTAGTCATTTTAGGGTTTTATATGTATTTTGGGTGATTTGATGACAAAATGCATGTTTAAGGTGTTAAAGCTTACTGATTTATGTTAGTAAATGCCCATGTATGCTAAATAATGAATTGCATGTAAAGATGGAAGCTGTTAGGTTGGTTTTTAGGCTGATCCGTATGTTTTTTCGCGACCAGCGAAACTGTAGTGTTCTCTGGGCGAAACTGTCCAGCGAAACTATATATATCTCCTTCCAGTGACACTATGCAGCGAAACTGCAGTGTCGCTGGGTAAACCAACCAGACCAGCTCGAGCGAAATTACCGAGCGAAATTCCCTGAACGAAAGTTCAAACCAGTTTCGGGCGAAACTAGGCTAGCGAAACTGTGTCAACAGTTTCGAGCGAAACTAGCCTAGCGAAACTGTGTCATCGGGTATTGCCTAGCGAAAGTGCTGCCCGTGCACACAGCGAAACTGACTAGCGAAACTGCTAGCGAAACTGCTAGCGAAACTGCTAGCGAAACTGAGACCAAAATCCAAACTTGTGCAAATTGCTTGAATGTTATGCCATGACTTACATGATTATGCCATGATGATGCATGCTATGATTTCTGTAATATGTGAACCCTTATTGATGATCAACCATCGGTGTCGTGTGTCTGTATGTCGACTCATAGTTCCAACGTGCTATGTTATGGGCCATAGTGACGTTAAGTAAAGATTAGACACGAAACTAATACTTAAGACCTAAACGTGTTCATAGGTCTTCATTAAGCATACTTGGAATATTAGCAAGTGTAGCAGTGCAACCAAAGGTGAGTGTCACTAACCCGATTACCGTGAACCCGTTTGGGTCACACCAAATACCTAAAAGAAAAACAATGCTGACAAACTCGAGAGTGCTAGGCACCTCCCTGATGAACGTGAAAACTCGGAGTGCTCGGCACCCAATGGATGAACTTGAAGTGTTTTATGGGAAACACTTATGAAACTTAACAAACTATTTCTGAAACGAAAACCGTTTTAATATGGCTAGCGTAGGTTAAAGTCTAAACCACATGATATCACATGATTTCTAAGGATGCCTTGAAAACTTAAAAGTCCTCAACTAAATTGTACCATTAATTGTAAAGCGAGGGGATGTTGGGTAGATCTACTGGAGTTTGACAAACTCCGCCCCGTGGCACGGGGAGTGCACGGAGGTACAATATCAGCCTATCTGACCGTGATCCCGAGAGGACACGGGGGAGGCAAATCCGCGATGACGTAGGTCCGCAGTACTAGATGGCACGGCCACTACAATAAATTATAGTCAGCTTTGGTGCAAACTTCCTTAGTGCATGGAACAACGGATTAGCTACCCGCGATATCGGTTGAGCACTTTAACTATACAAAAGTAGTACATACCCGATAACGTAGGTTACGGACAATACTTTTACTAAACCACGATACTATGATTTTGATTAACACAAGCATTGCTTTTCACAAATAAAATGTACATAAAGATACGTTCATACGATTATGATTATTAGACCGGGCCGCTGCGTGACAAGCCCACTGTGAACTCACCAACCGTTAGGTTGACACTTGCGTGGTTTAAACTTTTGCAGATCGCTAAGGAGTATTCCGGAGCAGGTTGGCATGGCACGTGAAGACAACTTTATTTCTGTTAAACTTAATTGGGAATTTTAAACAAAGAATTTGTAAAGCACGTGGTTAGTGCTAAGACAATGTTTTATTCCGCTGCGTTGTATTTGAGACTTTACTTTATAACTGATTTTGAACTAACTCTAATTCATTTAGTATTTGTAACTAGCGGTTGTGAATCCTGGTCTAGCCGCACCCCTTAACGGTATAAACTCCGTTAGTGGTTATTTGGGGGTGTGACAATGCTTCACTTGGGTTTTGCTAATAACACTAAGTGATTTCATAATAATAACCCTTAGCGATCCCATAATGATTCCTGGAGTTTTGGGATTGGTCTTAGTGATTTCCAGATAGTCTTGGCGATTTGGAAACTGGTCTTGGATCTGAATTTGTTCTTGGAGATCTCGTTTGTTCTTGGAGATCTCGTTTGTTCTTGGAGATCTATTTGATAAGCCTTGAGATCTCGTTTGCTCTTGGAGATCTCGCTGCTAAGCCTTGGAGACCTCACCAACCTTGGCGACCTCACCAAGCTTTGGTGATCTTGTCACACCCCCAAATTAACCACTAACGGAGTTTATACCGTTAAGGGGTGCGAGCAAACCAGGACCACAACCATTAGTTACAAGTACTAAACGAATCAGAGAAAAGTCCAAAACGTTCATGATAAAAAAAAAGTTTTAAAAGTTACGCAGCGGAATAAAGGCATAAGTATCTTAGCACTAACCACGTGCTTTACAATTCTTTGTTTCAAATTCAAATTCCCAAATTTAGTTTAATAAAAGTAAATATCTTCTTGTGCCATGCCAACCTCCAGTGGATACTCTTCAACGATCTGCAAAAGTGAAAACCACACAAGTGTCAACCTAACGGTTGGTGAGTTCACAGTGGGCATGTCATGCATTGGCCCGGTCTCATAATCGTAATCGTGTCAACATATACATACGTAATATTTGTTTGTGAAAAGCAATGCTCAGTTATATACGTCAATTCATAAACATTTGTTATTTAGTAAAGTTATTGTCCGTAACAAAGTTATCAGGTATGTACTAGTCTTGTATAATTAAAGTGCTCAACCGATATCGCGGGTAGCTAATCCGTTGTTTCCATGCACTAAGGAAGTTTGTACCAAAGCTGACCATTAAGTATCGTAGAGGCAGAGCCTTCAGCCATTTTGTTTTGCGGACATACGTCATCGCGGCTTTGCCTCCCCCGTGTCCTCTCGGGATCACGGTCAGATAGGCTGATATTGTACCTCCGTGCACCTCCAGTGTCACGAGGCGGAGTTTGTCAAACTCCAGTAGATCTACCCAACATCCCCTCGCTTTACAATTAATGGCACAATTAAGTTGAGGACTTTTTCAGTTAAAAGGCAATCCTTAGAAATCATGTGATATCATGTGGTTTAGACTTTAACCTACACTAGCCATATTAAAACGGTTTACTTTAGGGTTCTTATGAACCCCGAAAACATTTTTCAGTTTCATTTTAGAATTAGTTGTTTAAGTAATTCACAAGTGTTTCCCATAAAACACTTCAAGTTCATCAAGTAGGTGCACAGCACTCTAAGCTTTCAATTTCATCAAGTAGGTGCACAACACTCTAAGTTTTCAGCATTGTTTTTCATTAGATTATTCAGTGTGTCCCAAACGGGCTTACGGTAAACGGGTTAGTGACACTCACCTTGGGTTGCACTGCTACACTTGCTATATAATCCAAGTTTTGCTTAACGAAGACCTATGAACACGTTTAGGTCTTAAGTATTAGTTTGGTGTCTAATCTTTACTTAACGTCACTATGGCCCATAACATAGCACGTTGAAACTATGACTCGACATAACGACACACGACACCGATGGTTGATCATAAACAAGGGTTCATATACATCAGAAATCAAAGCATGTATCATCATAGCATAATCATGTAAGTCATAGCATAACATTCAAGTAAATTGCACAAGTTTGGATTCTGGTCTCAGTTTCGCCAGCAGTTTCGCTAGGCAGTTTCGCTGTGTGCACGGGCAGCACTTTCGCTAGGCAATACCCGATGACACAGTTTCGCTAGGCTAGTTTCGCTCGAAACTGTTGGCACAGTTTCGCTAGCCTAGTTTCGCCCGAAACTGGTTTGAACTTTCGTTCAGGGAATTTCGCTCGGTAGTTTCATCCGAACAGGTCTGGTTGGTTTACCCGGCGACACTATAGTTTCGCTGTATAGTGTCGCTGGAAGGAGATATACATAGTTTCGCTATATAGTTTCGCCCAGAGAACAGGCTAGTTTCGCTGGTCGCGAAAAACACATACGGATCAGCCTAAAAATCAATCTAACAGCTTCCATATTACATGCAATTCATTATCTAGCATACATAACCATTTACCAACATAAATCAGTAAGCTTTAACACCTTAAACATGCATTTTCATCCTCAAATCGCCAAAAACACATTTTAACCTAAAATGACCTAATCTAGCATAAATCTTCATCATGGATGGATTTCACACGTAAAGTTACTGACTTTATTGTAGATCTATCATTCCTAAACAACATATCAGAAGATCAAGTGATTCTATAAAGATCTAAGCATGCTTTTTAAGAAAACACATAGAAAACATAAAAATGGTGGTTTTGGGACTCACGGTTCGATCTCCAAGCTTGATGGATGATGGTTCGGGGCTGAGATCTCGATGGCTCGGTGTGAATCTCGACTGACCAGATTTCCAGGAGAAAGATGGAGTGTGTGTGTGTTTTGTATGAAATGAGGCAAATGGGAGAGCTAGGGTTTATTAAGATATTTTATATCAGGGCCTAGTTTCGCTGGCAGTTTCACTGGCCAGGCGAAACTGGCTCTGATCACGAGTGAGCCAATAGACTGCCGGGCGACATTATAGTTTCGCCCGGTAGTTTCGCTGGTTACCCAAAAGTGGTCAGTTTCACATTTTAAGCAAGATAAACACGATTCATAAATTGTCATGCTATTCATAATACTAAATCATGTATTTAAATCACATTGCACATAATGACAATAAATAGTTAAACACATAACACATATGGACGGGTTCGGTGATCAACCAAAGGACGTGGACGTATTCGGCCTAGTTAAGCATTAATTACTAAGTTAACACTTATAACGTAACTAACGGAATTGTCTAACGGAAGTAAACCTTGAAATTCTCGGATGTCACATCATCCCCTTGTAATTGGAATTTTCGTCCCGAAAATTATTCTTGCGTCGTAGCGTTTGCAGCCTCGGTTGTCGTCGTTGCTGTGTTTGCTGGGGAAAGAAAGCAAAAGTTTTAGGGTCGCCACATCCTCCTCCTGTTAAAGGAATTTTGGTCCCCAAAATTAAATCATACCTTGAGTTTCCGCGGACGTTTGCTCGAACAAGTGAGGATACTTTTTCTTCATTTGATCCTCTCGTTCCCAAGTATATTCAGGTCCACGCTTTGAGTTCCATCGAACCTTGACGATCGGAATCTTGCTACGTTTGAGGGTTTTCTCCTCGCGTCCCATGATTTCTACCGGTTGCTCGATAAATCTTAGATGTTCGTCGATTTCCAATTCCTCCAAAGGGATTATTTCAGTGTTGTCAGCCAGACATTTCTTCAGGTTAGAGACGTGAAACACGTTGTGAACTCCATCGAGTTCGGCAGGGAGTTGTAAACGGTAGGCCACCGGGCCTACTTCCCCAATGATTTCAAACGGTCCGATGTAGCAAGGATTCAACTTTCCACGCTTTCCAAAGCGTATCACTCCCTTCCAGGGAGATACCTTCAATAGCACCTTGTCGCCTACCTCGAACTTCAAAGGCTTACGGCGTTTGTCGGCATAACTCTTTTGTCTGTCACGTGCTGCGGCTATCCGTTTTCTGATTTGAATAATCCGTTCAGTTGTATCATGAATGAGTTCCGGTCCGGTGAGTCCTTTCTCACCCGTTTCAGCCCAACACACGGGCGATCTACACTTTCTGCCATAAAGAGCTTCAAAAGGTGCTGCACCGATGCTCGAATGATAACTGTTGTTGTAGGAGAACTCCACCAACGGAAGATGAGCCTCCCAGTCTTTACCGAAGTCGAGAACGCAAGCTCGGAGCATGTCTTCTAAAGTCTGAATAGTTCTTTCCGTCTGACCATCGGTCTGCGGGTGATAGGCTGTGCTCATATCAAGTCTGGTTCCCAGTGCTTCTTGCATAGATTGCCATAATCGGGAAGTGAATCGGGGATCTCTGTCAGAGATAATAGTCTTTGGCACCCCATGACGTGCCACAATTCGGTCGATATATAGTTTTGTCAACTTATCCATATTGTCACTTTCCCTCATTGGAATGAAATGTGCAGATTTGGTTAGTCGATCAATGATAACCCAAATCGCATCCGGTCGATTCGATCGATGAGGTAATCCTGTTACAAAATCCATTGAGATATCCTCCCATTTCCATTCTGGGATCTTTGGTTGCTGTAATAGTCCAGAAGGCTTTTGGTATTCGATCTTCACTCTTGAACATGTTAAACACTTAGCCACATATCGCGCGATGTCGGCTTTCATATTCGGCCACCAATACAAACCCTTCAAATCTTGGTACATTTTATCCGATCCAGGGTGCACCGAATACCTTGATTTGTGAGACTCGTCCATCACGAGCTCACGGAGATTTCCAAGTAAAGGAACCCAAATTCTGTCATTATAATACCTGAGTCCGTCGGACCTAACTTCAGAGTTACCGTCTACACCACGCAGTGCTTCAGCTGCGAAGTTTTCTTCCTTTAGAGCTTCTTGTTGGGCATCGCGGATCCGATCCGGCAATCCCGTGTGAATGGTAAGTTGCAGCGCTCGTACCCGTCGAGGCTTTTCGTATTCTTTCCGACTTAAGGCATCAGCCACAACATTGGCTTTTCCCAGGTGATATTTGATTGCTAAGTCATAATCATTCAGTAGCTCGACCCATCGTCGTTGTCGCATGTTGAGATCCTTCTGATCAAAGATGTGCTGTAAGCTTTTGTGGTTGGTAAATATTGTGCACTTTGTTCCGTAGAGGTAATGTCTCCAAATCTTGAGTGCATGAACAACGGCTCCCATTTCCAAATCATGCGTTGTATAATTCTTCTCAGTGTCCTTCAGTTGCCTGGACCCATAGGCAATCACTCTGTCCCGTTGCATCAACACACAACCGAGTCCTTGGATTGATGCATCACAGTAAACCACAAAGTCGTCAATCCCATCGGGTAACGCGAGAATTGGAGCTGAACATAACATATCTTTAAGAGTTTGAAACGCACGTTCTTCTTTTTCACCCCATCTGTATTGCACTCCTTTGTGCGTTAAAGCCGTTAAGGGTTGAGCCAACTGCGAGAAACCCTTAATGAATCTTCGATAGTATCCGGCAAGTCCCAAAAATTGTCGGATTTCGGTCGGCGCTCTTGGGGTAGGCCAATTCTTGATAGCTTCCACTTTAGCTGGGTCGACATGAATTCCATTCTGATCAACAATGTGTCCAAGAAACTGGACTTCGCGAATCCAAAAATCGCATTTCGAAAACTTGGCGTAAAGCTGTTCCTTGCGGAGCAATTCCAAGATAAGTCGCAGGTGCTCCTCGTGTTCCTCCTTTGTCTTGGAGTAGATCAAAATATCATCAATGAAATACTATCACAAACTTATCGAGGTACGGCTTGCACACTCGATTCATCAGATCCATAAATACGGCCGGTGCATTGGTTAGCCCAAACGGCATAACCAGGAATTCGTAGTGACCATACCGAGTTCTGAAAGCAGTCTTGGGGACATCCTCATCTCGAACGCGAAGCTGGTGATATCCAGACCGTAGATCAATCTTTGAGAAGTAACTTGAACCTTGTAGCTGATCGAAGAGATCGTCGATTCGAGGAAGTGGATACCGATTCTTGATCGTAACTTTGTTAAGCTCTCGGTAGTCAATACACATTCGGAACGTTCCATCCTTCTTCCTAACAAACAATACCGGAGCTCCCCACGGAGACGAACTGGGACGGATAAATCCTTTGTCGAGTAGCTCTTGAAGTTGTGAGGAGAGTTCGTTGAGTTCACTTACCGCCAAACGGTAAGGTGCGCGTGCAATCGGAGCGGCTCCAGGAGTTAAGTCGATTCCAAACTCAACTTGTCGAAATGGAGGCAAGCCAGGCAGATCTTCAGGAAATACATCGTGGAAGTCGCGGACTATCGGGTAGTCGTCGATTCTGCGCTCGGGAAGTGTCGAATCGGTGACGTTTGCAAGAATCGCGAAGTGACCTTTGCGAAGGCACTTTTGAGCTTTGAGAAACGAAATAATACCAGTTACTGTTCCACCTTTTTCACCTTGGACCGTTAACACTTTACCTCCTTCGAGTGGGATACGAACCACTTTTTCTTTACATAAGATTTCAGCTCGATTCTCAGATAACCAATCCATTCCTACTATAACGTCAAAACTACCAATCGGGAAAGGCATAAGATCAATTCCTAACGTATGGCCAGCTAGTTCTAACTTACAGTCCTTAACTATCTGAGTCGTATCATGAAGTTTACCATTCGCTAGTTCTACCACATACGTAGCATCTAAGGCAATCGGTTTAGCATTTATCAATTTAGCAAATTTTGTAGAAATAAAGCTTCTTTCAGCACCAGAATCAAACAATAGAGTAGCAGAGAAACCATTCAATATGAATTTACCATTAATCACGTTGGCGTCGTTGCGAGCTTCTCCTTGACCCATGACGAAAGCTCTTCCTCTGCCATTTCCACCATTCCCGTTCCCGCCATTACCATTTCCGTTGCCCGGGTTTCCACCGTTACCATTGTTACCATTTCCTTGTCGTCTCAATCGCGGACAATCCCTTTTTATGTGGTCTTGAGCTCCACATTCAAAACAGCCATGGGCTCCATCATTGTTGTTGTTCTGATTGTTTCCTTGCCCGTTGCGGTTGTTTCCATAGTTGTTGTTTTGCCTTGGACGGTTCTGTTGTTCAGGTAAAATTGCCCAACAGTCTTTTGCTTCATGGCTTCTCTTGCCACATCTCTCGCAGTTTAAACTTTTTCTGCAAATACCGGTGTGATGCTTCCCACACTTGTTGCACCTGGGCAGGTTACCTTTGTAGTTACTTTGGCCATTTCCGCCCTGGCGGTTGTTAACACTGTTGTTTCCAGATCTCTTGCTCTGACCCTGGGAGTTAAAGGATCTCCCCGTGTTGTTTCCAACACTCTGATTGTTCATTGAATTTTCAGGAGCTTCTCCATCAGCTTTTCTTTTGCCACTCAAGGCAGTCTTCTCAGAAACTCTTACAGGAAGTGTACCCCTCTCAACCTCCTGATCAGTTAACTTGTGAGCCAGACGGATGGCTTGTTGCACAGTTATTGGGTTGCTGGCAGTCACCAAACTCTTGATTTGGGGCACGAGACCCTCCAGATAACGCTCAATGCGCTTGAATTCAGCATCAACCATGGACGGACACAGTACCGCGTACTCGTGGTAACGCGCAGTGTACTCTTCGACTTCAGACCCAGACATCTTGGAGTTCAGAAATTCTCCTTCTAGCTTCTTGACTTGGTCCCGAGGGCAATACTCCTCCATGATCAGTTCCTTAAATGCTTCCCATTCCATGTCGTTAGCCGCATTTACCCCGACCATTTGAATTTCAGCGTTCCACCAGGAGAGAGCAGCTCCTTCGAATGTACCAGTCGCAAATTTCACCTTGTTCTCAGCCGGGCAGTTACACATGGAGAAGACCTTCTCAGACTTCTCGATCCACCTGAGGAGTCCTACCGCTCCTTCCTCGCCGGAAAACGTCATCGGCTTGCAGTCCATGAAAGTCTTAAATGTGCAGTGATGAACGTTTCCTGATGCAATTAATAGTTCGGGTTTCAAATTTAACAGGTCAAAATATATATATCGCCTTGTGCCTTAACCGGTCATAATAATTACCATGCGCGGCAATTGTAGCTTGGACGGCTGCCACGGCAGCTTGCACATGCTCGTTGATCATTGCTTGCAGTTGTGCAGGCGTCAGGTTGATGTTATTCCTTCCCGCTCTTCCAGCCATTTTGCTGAACAGTTAAAGTAGCCAGTGTTCAGTCACAATTATATTTTATACATATCCCATAATATGTATATTAACAATTCCCGTTATCCCACTATTAGTCCAGAAAATTTTCGTGCAAAATCGAGGCGTCGTCGGAGAACGTCGTAAGTCGTGAGTACTATCGTCGAAAGTCGGCTTCCCCATAAAAGTCACCGTCGGCGTAGTCATCGTAGTAGGAATCAGGACGTCGCGTGTAGCATCGTTTCGTTGTCGCTTTCCCCCAGAGTAGTGCGTGTATTATCGTTCGCATTTCGTATTCGTGTGTGAAAATTTCCTAAGGCTTTCCGTTAGACTTCCTAGACACGGTCTATATATATATTTATATCTATATATATATACATACGTACTAAGCTTTTACTTACACAGCAGAGCGAGTATCCCAGGTTGGCACGTTATTATTTCGGTTTTAGAAATTTTGTTTGTTCGTTTGTAACTAAGGTTTTCAAGTTGCAGTTTCCAAATCGTTTTTCAAAAATGATTCCAGTTCTCTGCAACTTATGGCTCTGATACCAATCTGTCACACCCCCAAATTAACCACTAACGGAGTTTATACCGTTAAGGGGTGCGAGCAAACCAGGACCACAACCATTAGTTACAAGTACTAAACGAATCAGAGTAAAGTCCAAACGTTCATGATAAAAAAAAAGTTTTAAAAGCTACGCAGCGGAATAAAGGCATAAGTATCTTAGCACTAACCACGTGCTTTACAATTCTTTGTTTCAAATTCAAATTCCCAAATTTAGTTTAATAAAAGTAAATATCTTCTTGTGCCATGCCAACCTCCGGTGGATACTCTTCAACGATCTGCAAAAGTGAAAACCACACAAGTGTCAACCTAACGGTTGGTGAGTTCACAGTGGGCATGTCATGCATTGGCCCGGTCTCATAATCGTAATCGTGTCAACATATACATACGTAATATTTGTTTGTGAAAAGCAATGCTCAGTTATATACGTCAATTCATAAACATTTGTTATTTAGTAAAGTTATTGTCCGTAACAAAGTTATCAGGTATGTACTAGTCTTGTATAATTAAAGTGCTCAACCGATATCGCGGGTAGCTAATCCGTTGTTTCCATGCACTAAGGAAGTTTGTACCAAAGCTGACCATTAAGTATCGTAGAGGCGGAGCCTTCAGCCATTTTGTTTTGCGGACATACGTCATCGCGGCTTTGCCTCCCCCGTGTCCTCTCGGGATCACGGTCAGATAGGCTGATATTGTACCTCCGTGCACCTCCAGTGTCACGAGGCGGAGTTTGTCAAACTCCAGTAGATCTACCCAACATCCCCTCGCTTTACAATTAATGGCACAATTAAGGTGAGGACTTTTTCAGTTAAAAGGCAATCCTTAGAAATCATGTGATATCATGTGGTTTAGACTTTAACCTACACTAGCCATATTAAAACGGTTTACTTTAGGGTTCTTATGAACCCCGAAAACATTTTTCAGTTTCATTTTAGAATTAGTTGTTTAAGTAATTCACAAGTGTTTCCCATAAAACACTTCAAGTTCATCAAGTAGGTGCACAGCACTCTAAGCTTTCAATTTCATCAAGTAGGTGCACAACACTCTAAGTTTTCAGCATTGTTTTTCATTAGATTATTCAGTGTGTCCCAAACGGGCTTACGGTAAACGGGTTAGTGACACTCACCTTGGGTTGCACTGCTACACTTGCTATATAATCCAAGTTTTGCTTAACGAAGACCTATGAACACGTTTAGGTCTTAAGTATTAGTTTGGTGTCTAATCTTTACTTAACGTCACTATGGCCCATAACATAGCACGTTGAAACTATGACTCGACATAACGACACACGACACCGATGGTTGATCATAAACAAGGGTTCATATACATCAGAAATCAAAGCATGTATCATCATAGCATAATCATGTAAGTCATGGCATAACATTCAAGTAAATTGCACAAGTTTGGATTCTGGTCTCAGTTTCGCCAGCAGTTTCGCTAGGCAGTTTCGCTGTGTGCACGGGCAGCACTTTCGCTAGGCAATACCCGATGACACAGTTTCGCTAGGCTAGTTTCGCTCGAAACTGTTGGCACAGTTTCGCTAGCCTAGTTTCGCCCGAAACTGGTTTGAACTTTCGTTCAGGGAATTTCGCTCGGTAGTTTCGTCCGAACAGGTCTGGTTGGTTTACCCGGCGACACTACAGTTTCGCTGTATAGTGTCGCTGGAAGGAGATATACATAGTTTCGCTATATAGTTTCGCCCAGAGAACAGGCTAGTTTCGCTGGTCGCGAAAAACCTACGGATCAGCCTAAAAATCAATCTAACAGCTTCCATATTACATGCAATTCATTATCTAGCATACATAACCATTTACCAACATAAATCAGTAAGCTTTAACACCTTAAACATGCATTTTCATCCTCAAATCGCCAAAAACACATTTTAACCTAAAATGACCTAATCTAGCATAAATCTTCATCATGGATGGATTTCACACGTAAAGTTACTGACTTTATTGTAGATCTATCATTCCTAAACAACATATCAGAAGATCAAGTGATTCTATAAAGATCTAAGCATGCTTTTTAAGAAAACACATAGAAAACATAAAAATGGTGGTTTTGGGACTCACGGTTCGATCTCCAAGCTTGATGGATGATGGTTCGGGGCTGAGATCTCGATGGCTCGGTGTGAATCTCGACTGACCAGATTTCCAGGAGAAAGATGGAGTGTGTGTGTGTTTTGTATGAAATGAGGCAAATGGGAGAGCTAGGGTTTATTAAGATATTTTATATCAGGGCCTAGTTTCGCTGGCAGTTTCGCTGGCCAGGCGAAACTGGCTCTGATCACGAGTGAGCAAATAGACTGCCGGGCGACATTATAGTTTCGCCCGGTAGTTTCGCTGGTTACCCAAAAGTGGTCAGTTTCACATTTTAAGCAAGATAAACACGATTCATAAATTGTCATGCTATTCATAATACTAAATCATGTATTTAAATCACATTGCACATAATGACAATAAATAGTTAAACACATAACACATATGGACGGGTTCGGTGATCAACCAAAGGACGTGGACGTATTCGGCCTAGTTAAGCATTAGTTACTAAGTTAACACTTATAACGTAACTAACGGAATTGTCTAACGGAAGTAAACCTTGAAATTCTCGGATGTCACAGATCTGGATTTCCTTCTTGGCGACCTGACCAAGATTCTTGGCGAGCTGAGAGTTGCTCTTGGCGACCTCACCAAGACTTGGTGATCTGGGAGTTGCTCTTGGCGACCTCACCAAGATCCTGGTGATCTGGGAGTTGCTCTTGGCGACCTCACCAAGATCCCGGCGATCTGGGAGTTGCTTTTGGCGACCTCACCAAGACTTGGTGATCTGGGAGTTGCTCTTGGCGACCTCACCAAGATCTCGGTGATCTGGGTTTTGTTCTTGGCGACCTCACCAAGGCTTGGCGACCTCACCAAGTGTTCTTGGCGATTTCACTATTGTTCTTGGTGATCTCGTCAGTCTGATGTGATAATTTTCACTAACTTCAATAACATTCTCTTAATTTTAGTGCAATCACGACCTGTGCTCTCTCCAGTATAAATAGCAAAACTAGAATAACCCTAAATAAGCTCCTAGACGGCTGTTTGAAGAGAGAGAGAGCACTTGTGTGTGAAAACACTCATGTTTTGAGTTTCAGACATGAAATCTAAGGATTTCAACAAGCAAACAACATGATTTGATCATGGATTCATGATATCCGCACTTAGATCTGTGTATTGGATGAGTAAAGGCTCCAAATTGGTCTTGACAGATAATGGATCGAGTAACCAAATAGCTCAAGCAACGTGAGATTCCGATTTTTCAAAGTTCGGTGGAAATCAAAGCGTGGACCAGAGTTTACCTAGGAACACAAAGATCCTCTCATTTTGCCTCTTTCTTTCCCGAATAACCCTGAAATGAGATACTCTCATTTTGCCTCTTTCTTTCCTAGGTTGATTCGAAATCTTACCTAGAATTCATAACACTTTAACTAAAGGAACTATCTTGCTCCTAAGCCTCCCTCTTACTGCGATCTATAAATGCAAGAAACTTTCCTATATTTGATAACTCGACATTTAATACGAATTCATCGAAATATATCATTTTTGTCTCGTTTGCTCATGGAACTTCCTTTAGCACAGCAATGATCTTTCGGATGAACAACTCTTCTAACTCCTCGGAAGAATGCATATTTGTGAGACTTATAATACTCCACTCCACCTTTGAGTGCGCCAATCGTCCATCTACATTTTGCATGACTTGATCATTGCTCTTAAGTATTAATAGCCCCTCACTTGCTTATGTAATAAGTGATCTATATCCATAAATTCTACTGACCTTGTTTTCCACTGTAAAACTGAGATACGATCTTACTACTGCGTGTATCAATCAATCATAGTAAACACGGATGTAAATAAGAGATTTTGTATTGATCACTTGAAGATACAAACACAAGCTCTCTAGTTTCTTTCTCTAGAAAACACACACAGAAAGTGTAGAATGACTCAGAGTGTTTTAAAATCATTCTAACACAACCTATTTATAGTTAGTGACAAACAGCCTGCGTACCAAATGGTTCACCATCTGGTACGTGCGTACCATTTGGTCCGGCGTACCATTTGGTACGTCACCAATGATATTGTCACAACACCTCACAGACTCACTCTAATCTAGATACAATACACGAGACACATCATAGCATAGGTATATGCTCTAACAAACTCCCCCTTAACGTGTAGTGTATCTATTTTCTTACTAAATTCAGTCATCAATCTTCAACATTGCTGTATCCGATCTTCGACTAGAAATCTTGTCAGAAATAGAGCTTGCATGACTAGATCACTCTTGAATCATCTTTGGTCTTCAAGATCCACTTGTGAAAGATATAACAAACTCCCATTTTCACCATGCTTGAGTCTTGACACACATAACCTGTAATTTCAGAAGACAGAAACGCGGTTTCCTTTTTCTTTTAAAAACTTAATTTAATCTTGGCGCAAAACTTCTCCTCGAGAATCCAAGATAGGTTTTTGAAATTTGATTTCGTATCACATGTCGATCGGTCAAAAACAAATAAGAAATAAAATATTTTTGACTTTTTGAGAATTTAAATCAAAACACACCTAAAATCTTTTTGTAATTTTCCGATATGAAATATAAAATGCAATACAAAATCAGACACTATTTTTGTCTTTTGCGAGAAAGATCACAACTTGGGATCATATTGAACATGACATGCTGAAATACACTTCAATTTCAACTACTTCAGCACACAAGTCATGTCGATTACTGGTATAATTTGTCCATCTTAAACTCAGGCACAATCATACTCATAACATCTGGATATGTTATTAGTATTGATTAGAATTGCTTTGACCAGTGTACCCCACAATATCATACATACTCAGATATGTATTTTCTTTTATATCACACTTTGTGACTTCATTTGTGATTTAATCACATAATGATTGTACTTATGATTTAGTCAACTGTGTTCCATGCAAAAAGAAATAAGAACATTAAATCGTCTACCTTAAGGTCGATCTTTCGATACGCAGATAAGGCCTCGGATTTAACAAAATATGAAAATAAAACAAGTTGAAATTGTATAACCCATTAACAATCAGGTCGGTACTCCCGTACACGCAGAGAAAGTCCGATGAGTTATACGAAACACCAAAGAAAATAAAGCAGAATGTCAAACGAAAAACAATCAGGTCAATCTTTCGATACGTAGAGAAACTCCGATCGTTTGACAAAATAAAGAAAATCAAACAAGTTTAAATCTTTGCAAAATGAACACATGTATACACAGTGACTTCTCATGTTCTTTTTCACATATCTTTCCTTGATATATCATGAGATATGCATTAAGATGTTGTCCACTTAGTCAAGCATTAGTATTTAATGTGTTTATCACATCTGAATACTTTCTGATTTAATACCGAGCCTACCAAGCACATCAAACAATGATCTTATGGCTTTTTCATCTAATTTGTCCATGAGCCAGATACGAAGCCAATGTACCATCATTTCCCAATTATGTCAGATACAATTTCTCATTTTTTTTATTTTTATGTTTTTCAATGTTTTTGTATTTTTCCTTTTTCTCCCCCTTAAAATGAGAACTCTATTTTTGGATTTTCATTTTAACAAAAAACAAAAAGACACTATTTTTTTGGTAATTTCAATTTTCTCCCCCTAAACTACATACGAAATGTAAAAGAAAGAAAATTGACCTTTCGACATGGATACCTTGCAGTTTTAGCTTTCAGAAAAATTTCAATTTTGAAATTGATATCACAGGTAATTTAACTTAAATCAGCAGAATACTTCTCCATCAGCAACTTTTCAATCACCGATAGATCTTCTAAAAGTATCTTGGTTTCCTTTCGAAACCACTTTAGGTTTCCAAATTTGTTGTTTTGGTAAATCAGTATCTGATGAACCAGTCACAATCGATTGTGACGAACAACCTACATATGAAATATTTTGAAAACGAGGAATAAATTTTCCTGGAGTTTTGAAAAACGTAGGTTGTGAATATTCATCAAATACTCTGCCATATTCGTCAATGAATCGCTGTTTGGCAGATTTACCAACATGTGGAACCTTTCCTTTTCTTGAATTAGAAGCAGCAGAAACCGGACAATCTTGTGCCATATGCCCTTTTTGTCGGCAATTATAACACAAGCGATTGTTTACATTTCGCCTTTTGGGAATCTGTAAAGCTTAACAAACATCAACATCTCCAAAATGATCATAAAAAGAATTGAATACCTGATAGAAATGATCATGAACCCATTTGGATGTCGGGCTTTTTGGAGTATAATTTGAATCTCCAGAAGAAACCTTAGCAGTTTGTTTCTTCTTGGTCTTTGGAGAATCAGCAGATATGATAAACACCTTAGCTATTTTCTGAGAATCCACACAGTGAAGTGGAAACTCCATATCAGAGAATATTTGATCTGAGCCTTTGAGTTTATAAAATCGCTCCGGTTGAACTTTTTCAGCATGAAAAATCTCCTTCTTCACTTGCTTCATACCAATTTTCTTCAAATTTTGTTGCTGTTGAACCGTAGAAACATTCACTTTAACCTGTTTCTTTTGAAATCCCAAACCTGTATGTTTTCCAGAAACCTTCTCTTCTGAACCAGATGTTTTATGCCCGCTTTTTGCAAGACAAGAGAACTCTGCTTTGATCTTGGTAATATCCTTGGGAGCATCAACAATAGTTTCAACAATATCAGTTGTTGAACGTGCATATTTCTCTTTGCCATTAGATGAAGAACCAGATACAACCTTTGGAGCTTCAGAAGGTTCAGCACTCTTGCCTTTGTTCGCTTTCTTTTCTTCAACCGATTCGGAACCAACAAACTCAGAATAATCACCAGTCTCGATCTTGTCTTTCAAATCATTAAGTCCGTCTTTGATACTTCCTGGTGGTGACACAGTTTTGTTGAACATCTTCTCAAAGTTGTCATCTTTGACCAAGAAACTTGTAAAAGATTGTGAATTAGTAACATTGTTCAAAAGACGTTTTTAATCAATAACTTCGACTTTCAGATCATAAATCATTTGTTGAGCTTCAGCCAACTCCTTTTCAGTTTCAATCAGCTTCCTTGCCAGTTTATGAGTTTCATACTTTTGCAATCTTAACTCATCTAGTCCAGCCCACAATTCCTTTTGCAGCTTATCTTCATTTCTTTTCTGAATATCTAAATCTGCATTTTGCAACTTGTTCACTCTAACCAACTCCCTCTTCTCATCAAGTAACTTTTCCATATCAAGCTGATAGGATTGAATCTTAATATCTTGGTTATCAGAAAGCTTAGTAAGAGTATCAAGTCTGAACTTTAATTTGTCAAAAAGATTTTGAAAATCATTTGCTGTATCTGCAGCATCATCCTTCCATTTCTTCACTTCTTGAACTAATACAGTATTTTCTTCAGATAACTTTGTAATTTTCTGTTCAAACTCCTGTTTAACACTCTGAAATTTTGATTCTTTCTCAACAACCTCTGCCTGAAAATCTGAAAACTTTTCTTTCTGAGAAGAGAATTCTTGAACTAGATCTTCCAACTTTCGTTGTTCATTTGCCAATTCTTCTATCCTTCTTTTATTTTCCTCAATCAACAACCCATTTTCCTTTATCAATCCTTGAATCTTCTTGTCTTTTTGAGAACAAAACTCACAAACAGATTCATAGCCACTATTTCCAGAACCACTTATTTCAGATTCAGAATCAGTTACTTCTACTTCATCATCACTATGAACAACGTGAGCAATCAGAGCCCGAAATGCAGACTCTTCAGGTTCATCAGCAACCCAATCATAATCTACATGCCAGGATTTTGATGCAGAAGTAATAGCAGTTAAAGCAATTGGTTGAGAATCATCAGAAGTTCGTCCCCAGTTATATTGTTTATCAACTTGAGAAACTAAAAGCTGTTGGAGGCTTTGACGAAGATGCATTTGTTTTTGAACATTCACGAGCAAAATGTCCAAAATTAGAACATTTGAAACACTTTGCCTTTGATTTATCTATTCCAACTTTGCCATCCGGATTTAAAATTTTGATATCCTGTCTTCTTTTTGAATCTTTTAACTCATTGAGCTAACATTGCTAGTTGCCAATTGATATCCATTTGCTCAAGATTATCAGGATCAATCTGATCAAAATCTTCTTCAATCAGATTAGATGTTGTCAATCCACCATTCAGCAATCCATAATAGGAAGATAATAAAGCAGAAATTAATGCCAAATGTTCATCAGGTGTTTTTGCTGAAAATGAAGTCTGACTTGAATGATTTGGAATAGTGAAGTTACATCCTCTTGATGAATTTCCAGAATTTTCTGAACCATGACCAGCAACAAAAGCTGTTTGAGGTGGATTTGATGAATCAACACCAAATGATTTAGACTTTGCATTGAAACTTGCAGGATTTTGTCCATGATACAATTCAGGATTTTGGAATTGAGCAGTTGACTTGTTTGAGCTCATCATTTCCATCTCTCTAGCATGAAGCTTTCCGGTTAAATCATGAAATGATAATGCAGAATATTCTTTATCATGAGTAAGCAATAACACATAATTTTCCCACTTTTCCGGTAATGCTTCCATTAATTTCTCTTTCAATTCTTCCTCGGTCTTTTCAATTTTAACCACTTTCATTTCACTAATCATATGTGAAAACCTTGAAACAAGAGCAGAAATATTTTCTTTTTCATATTGTTGAAAGTTTTCAAATTCCTTGTTCAACACTTTTCGTCTACTCTTCTTGTATTGGTCATTGCCTTCACATCGAGCAGATAAAGCATCCCACAACTGTTTAGCTTTCTTGCAAGTGCTGAATTGATGCAACAACTCAGTAGGTAAAGCCATGGTAAGATAACCATAAACTTTTTGTTCAAGCTCATAACTTTTTCTTTCATCCTTATCAAAATCTTGAATTTCCTTATATTCTCCATCTGTAGTTGGACGTACATACAACTTTCGAATCGGAATCCATAAATCAATATCATTTGTGCTGATGTATGCAGAAAAACGTTGCTTCCAATTTTGATAATCTTCCAACTTTAACAGCTTAGGAACTTTCTAACTTGTTCCTATTTCATTATCAAAATTGAGTATAGCTTGTACCGTGCTTTGCATAGCCGTAAACGCTTGAAAATCAGTCATTTTTCACCGAAAATGATACTTCAAAAACTTTGAACTCAAAAAATGAAGATGTTAGAATTTGATTTTGAAAATCAACCTTGAACGAACAACGTAGAGCTCGCCGAGATAATCGATTTGAGTACTTATGGCTCTCGTAGCGATTTACGATGCAAAAGTTATGACACTTTTAAGAAACTGCCAGCGGACTAGATTTCAGCGGACCAGATTTGGTTCGGCGGACCAGATTTGGTTCAGCGGACCAGATTTGGTTCGGCGGACCAGATTTGTACTTAGCGGACCAGATTTGGTTCGGCGGACCATATTTGGTTCAGCGGACCATATTTGGTTCGGCGGACCAGAAAATAACTGCCACTGACCAGATTTGAAGATTGCCTAGCGGACCATCGGCAGACCAACGACGGACCAGATTTTCTTTAGGTGGACTAGAAATGTACCACGCTGATTTTGACGAATTTTCGCGAATTTTGATAATTTGGAGTTGAATTTGCTGCAGAAAGGTGCAAAAACTCACTAGGAACACTTAGAAATCATTTTTTTTACCTCGGAAACACTCGGAATTGGAAGAATTTGATGAAAAATGAAGAAAACCCACACTTTCTCACTCTAAAAATCCGAAAATTGATCAAAAACACAGCAGTAGAGCAACCAAATGCTCTGATACCACTTGTAAAACCGAGATACGATCTTACTACTGCGTGTATCAATCAATCATAGTAAACACGGATGTAAATAAGAGATTTTGTATTGATCACTTGAAGATACAAACACAAGCTCTCTGGTTTCTCTCTCTAGAAACACACACAGAAAGTGTAGAATGACTCAGAGTGTTTTAAACTCATTCTAACAAACCTATTTATAGTTAGTGACAAACAGCCTGCGTACCAAATGGTTCACCATTTGGTATGTGCGTACCATATGGTCCGGCGTACCATTTGGTACGTCACCAATGATATTGTCACAACACCTCACAGACTCACTCTAATCTAGATACAATACACGAGACACATCATAGCATAGGTATATGCTCTAACAAACTCCCCCTTAACGTGTAGTGTATCTATTTTCTAACTAAATTCAGTCTTCAATCTTTAACATTGTTGCATCCGATCTTCCACTTGAAATCTTGTCAGAAATAGAGCTTGCATGACTAGATCACTCTTGAATCATCTTTGGTCTTCAAGATCCACTTGTGAAAGATATAACATCCACAGTGGCCCATAATATCTACCTGCACGGGACTAACCCTAGTGCCACTTCTAGTTGTACCTTAGGTGTATATATATTGTATGTACCAGTGTCGTATCCACCACACATTTCGTACAACTAGAGGTGCACTATTAATCGTCCCGTGTAGGAAATCATTAATATTCTAACCACAACAAAGCCCATTTAACTTATGAATACCTATTACTTATTCTAATAAACTAGTTGGACCTCCAATGCATAACTTTATATAATGTTTGCGTTTGATGTTAATTCCAAGTCCTTAGGAAACATATAGCCATTGGTTATCTAAGGTTGTCTTATTCTAAAAGTTCCTCTGTCCTAACCGTCAATTTATCGAGCAAAACTACGCGTTACTAAACTCATACTAATATTGAAATTATCTAACATAGAAGCATGCTTATTATCAATGGGTAGTGTACCTGAAATTATATTAGGTGCAACATCGGGTTCTGTGACTACAACGGTGAGAGTCCTGACTCCATTTTCTAAAGATTCAATCGTCTTCTCAGGTTCTACATTCTTCTCCAACATAGGACAATTCAATCTAATGTGTCCTGGTTCTCCAGTATTGAAGCATTTCTTCAGCTCCGGACACTTGATGGAAAAGTGACCATCCTTCTCACATTTATAGCAACCTGATGTTCCTACACAACATTCTCCAAAATGATTCTTATTGAAGTTGTAACACCTAGGCTCACCGCTCTCTATATCTTCTTTCTAATTTGGAAATTATGACTCTTCCATCCTCCTGGGACAGTCTATTCTGGTTTATCCCAATTCTCCACATTCAAAGCACCTCTTCAATTCTTGACACATGCGGAAGACGTGATCGTCCTGGCCACAATTATAACAACTATTTGCTTTCCACATACAATCCCCATGATGACGTTTCTTGCTCAACTGACACATTGGCTTTCCTTCTCCAGAAGCTCTCTTGGATTTCTTGCGACCACCACTCTCATTTTCTTCAGAACTTCCTTTAACCCCTGATCTCTCACGCTTGCTATTCATTGGAAATCCATCCTCATTGAGAATTTCCTCGAGACAAGATTCACCTGCAGTAGCTTTCCTGGAAACTCTCCCTACCATAGCTTCTTGAAGTTGATTGACAATTGATAATAACATGACCTTCAATGCCTCTGCCATCATTGCCTCCATAGCAGTTCTCATTTCTTCATTGAATGGAGTTTCTCCCGTAGTAGTGCTGGCACTAGGATTGATTCTTGTTATTTTCCTAACATTCGATGCTTTACCTACATCCCTACCATGACCATGACTACCTCTGTTCATTGTAGGGGGAACTTCACAAAAGAGAATTGAAGAACGAAATACTTGAAACTACATGAAGATTATCTTGAAGTTGAGTTGCAAGAATACAAGAATCAATATCACAAGTGTTGAGTATTTCATCAACCAAATAGGGGAAGATTGTTGGGAATCGAGAAACCGAGCCAACAATATTTGGATAGATGTGATTAATATTCAACGACCACTTATTATATACCGTCCCTACAACACGGTGAAGAGCATGACAACTCAAGACAACATGACTCAACAAAGAAGAGGCTCTAGTGAATATTATTTATTGTTTAAATATTGTCACTGGTTAGTATTTTACTATTATGCCTTTAGTGAGTTGTACTATATATAGTGAGTCTTTCCATTGTGAAAGATATGCATGTATGAGTGTAGAGAGAGTTAATCATGGTTTTTTTAAGCTTGTAACGGTTCATGAATTCACCTAGTAAGTTCATGATACCCAGGATGTGTGGGGTAGGTAAAATATAATCATTCGGTTATCATTATTTATCTATCATTCCACCTAGTTTATCTATCTATGTTGTTCTTCATCTATCCATGTTTTACTAGCTTTGCTCATCATCATCATCATCACATCTCAAACACCATCGTTGTTCATATCCGGGTGTTCATTTGTTTCTACAAAAACGAGTTACACAAAGACACGATCTGCTTCCGCAACCAAGGTATTTGCCCACCACCTCGGTTTTTCAGCTATCATCCTCCACTACAAAACTCCTATATCAACATCACACAAGTTAACATCTGATGTAACTGGTGAACCTGTTGATGAGCATACATATAGGGCCATGATTGGTTCCCTTATGTATCTTACAACAATAAGACTTGATATCATGTTTAGTGTTTGCTTATGTGCTAGATGTCAGGCTGGAACAAAGTTTTCACACTTAAATGCTATGAAAAGAATTTTTAGATACCTCAAAGGATAACCAAAGCTTGGGTTATGGTATTCTAAAAATAAAGACTTCAATTTAAGGGCTTTCACAGACAGTGACTATGGAGGATGCAATCTTGACAAAAATTCAACATCTGGTGGATGACAATTTTTAGGAGATAGACTTGTATCATGGCAATGCAAAAAGCAGACATGTGTCTCAACTTCTACAGTGAAGCAGAATACATTGCAGCTTCAGCATGATGTGGCCAGGTACTTTGGATACAAAATCAGATGGACTCTAGCATCAACTTCATGGAAACTCCTATGTATGCTGACAACATAAGTGCCATCAGCATCACCAACAATCATGTCAAACATTAAAAAACAAAGCACATTGAGATCATGTATCATTTTATTAGAGATTGTGTTGAAAAGAATTTAATCAAACTTCATCATGTTCCAACTGAAAATCAATTGGCTGACTTATTCACAAAAGCATTTGATAAGGCAAGATTTTTCTACCTCATCACAGCCATAGGAATGATGAATTTAGATTAAAATTTCAAATCTGATAAAATAAATTTCTCTTCTCTTGAAATGGGAATCACAATTTTTTGTCAAATTACTACCGAGATAATCTCACTCGAGATAACCTCTTCCGAGATAACTAAAATTACCAAGGAAAAAATTATGTCACCCGAGGTAAATTTATTTATATCGGAAGACAAAATCTCACCCGAGATAACTTTAACCGAGATAACTAAAATTACCAAGGAAATATTATCTCACCCGAGATAACTACACCCGAGGTAACTTTATTTATATCGGAAGACAAAATCTCACCCAATATAACTAAAATTACCAAGGAAATGTTATCTCACCCGAGATCACTACACCCGAGGTAACTTTCTTATATCGGATGACGTCATGTCTCCGAGATAATCTCACCAGGTCAATTAAAAGAGCTTAAAAGAATTATCTTTGATGAGGACCTCGCCCGAGGTAACTTCACCCGAGATAAAATTTTTACCTAGGTCATTGGTAAAAATTATCTTCTGAGATAATATTTTACTGATTACTTAAGAAAAGGGTAATGTTCTTAAAAGTATCTGTCGCAAGTTGTAAGATGGGACAACCGTAGGTCCAACAAGAAAATGCCACGTCAACCCACCTTTTTCTCTTTTACCAGACCCACTTGTGCTTTTTACAATAACTGTCCCTTCCACATCCCCAATTTAAGGCGACAAGCGGTAACCTAGAACCCACGATCCAACAAATTAACTGCAGCAGTTACTCACCTTTACTCCCATATACTTCCAAACTTTCACTTTTCTCCACTACCTGCTCATATTTCTCCGATTCAGATCATCTTCAAACAAACATCAAACAAATGGCACCAAAATCTAAGAAAGGGAATCATCGTCTGATGCAAATGCCCTATTCCATGCTGACCACAACACAATTGCTCCACTGTCGAAAACAGAGAAGAGCACTATGTTACATGAAATGATTGATTTTTTGAATGCATCACACATATGCTACGCACTTATAGTTTACCCAAATATTTGCGAAGTTGTGATTACAGAATTTTGGCAAAATGCCTCAAGAACAAAAACTGTTGAAGGAGTGTATGAAGTACACTCAAAAGTTCAAGGTCACGAGGTAACAATTACTGAAGAAGTAATCCGACCACATCTGAAGTTCAATGACCAAGGAGGTTACAAAGAAGTGGCCTCCTCTGAATATCTTGCAACCCTAAGGGTTGTAGGGTATGAGGGATGAGACAAAGAGTTAGTGAAATCGCAACTGCCATTCAAATGGAGATTTCTGGCACACGTGATCTTGACAAATTTATCCTCAAAGAAGAGTGTTGATGAACTCTCTTCAGTTCAGGCCTCAGCTTTTCATGCTTTGGTACAAAATCAAAATTTTATTTTTCTAGAATGGTGCTGGATGGGATGGTAGATAATTTAAAACCTAACAATGCTCAATTTTTTTATTTGTATCCCAGGTTTTTGCAGCACCTTCTAAGGTATTTGATACCCAACATAAAAGTATCAGGTAAAATCTATGAATTAAGGGTACCAAACATATATTTATTTTCATATCTATCAAGTAATGAAAAGAACAAAGGGTATACAGGTGTGGACACTGACCATCCTATGTCTGAGCCAAGACCTGCAGTGGGTGCACCAGTGGTGCAACCATAGACAAATCCTAAGCCTATTGTTCTAGTTGACAACCCTGTGTTACCAACAGTGGTTCACCCCCAACTGCCAATCCTTCCTCTTCCAAACAAGTCCCACCTAAAAAGAGGAAGAGACTCTCAAAATGTGTCAATATTCCAACCATTTCATCCACTCCAAATGATCCAGAAAATCCTGAAACTGAGGGTACAAGGTCTACTCCACCTGTGCAACCCATAGCCACCCAAGTTGTAAGCCCTATCAAGGACAGAGTCCCTAGACAGAAAAGAGCTAAAAGGGATAGCCAAGCAACAGGTGATTCTCCTAAAGGAGATGAACCTATAGGGTTGAATGTACTTCCCTCATTCACTAGCAAAACTCCAACAAGACCAAGCCAATTTACACCTCAAAGTGAAGGTGATGACATTTTTTGTACTTCTTATGATACACTATCTCCAGAAATCATATTTGCAGGATATGTGTTGAAGAGACTCAAAGAAAAATCACCCTAACCACACTTTGGTAAGGAGTTCAGCCATAGGAGTAAAGACATGGCTGATGTGAAAAGGGTTGCCACTACACTTGAATCGCCACTGGATCCAGTGGACAGTGGTAACATAGATAAGACCCAATTCATGACAACTAGACCATTCTCTGACACAAAGGCACCTTTAGTGACGCCCAAGGTAAATGAGGATGTAACTAGGAATCCTAGGAGCCAAGACAACAAGGGTGAGGGACATGATCAAGCAAGGCTTGATGGTCCTTCTTCGCTCAAGGATATTGGTGTCAAACCAATGGAGAGCAAGCTTTAACTAAATGAATTAACGGTTATGTACCAAAACTTACAAACACAGTTCACTTTCATTTTACACACTGTTAAATTGTAGGGTGAAGAATTGAAGCAAATCAAGCATCAACAGATTCCTTATGCAGAGGAAGTTGTCACCAAAACCTCGAGCTCAAAATCAAAAGCCAGCACTCCACCACAAGAATTTGGTACAGATAAAGATGATGCTACCAAAATGGAGGGTTATAGGGCCTATAGAGAAGAAGATTTTACTGAATTTGATTGGTATACAAGAGTACCCAAGGAGGTTAGATTGAAGTTGTTTCAATCTGTGGGAAGAGAGCCATTTACAATTGAAGAAGCATGGAAAGAAAGTCTCAATAGATGACATTCTTATTGTGGCCCCACACAAAGACAACCTAAAGGAACTGTTTCTCTTCACTATGATAGCTACAGGAGCACTTCCTGCGTCTATCAGAGAAATTCAACGGATTATTGAAAAAGACTTTATTACCCCTTAAATGAGGGCAATTGCTGAAGAAGAAGGAGTTAATCTTGATGCTGACATAGAAGTGATGGATGAAGATGATGATGATAACAATGGTGATAATGGAAATGGAAAGAAAGAAGATGAAGAAGTTCAAAGTGTCCTGAAAGAAGACACTGTTGACAAAGATCAGAATATCCAGGAAATCAACAATAATGTGTACGAAATTGATATTGTAAGGGTATAATTTGTGGCTTGTGTATTAAATCATCACTTGGCAGATTATTTTGAAGGCCAATGCATATGAATAGGTGTAAAATAGTTGGGTTTTCATTGTATTGGGTCATTGGGCCATTTTGGACATGTTAGAGCCCAATTAGAAAGAGTTTAAGGGGTGTTTAGTGGGCCTGTTTAGTCTAATCCAAAAATTAGGTTTATGATTTGTTTATCTATATAAACAAATCTTAATACTCATATTAGGGGTTGGCCAGTAGAGAAAGACATAAGGGGGCCTTTCGGTTTCTATTGAATCTGTGTACCAGACGATTATTAATCGTGTGCACTTCGTTCCAGGTTTTATTGTTTAATTTTTGTGTTCATCGATTTTTATTTCTCGCATCTTAAATCACTCGATTGACTGGATTCCGCACACTCAATCGAGTAGTGATATCGTGTTAAGAACCGTTTTCGGGACTTACAATTGGTATCAGAGCCAAGAAACGTGTGTTTCGTGGCTCGCACGATATCAGATTCAAGATTTCGAGTGGTTTTTGTTATTTTTTTTCCTTTCGATTTGTTTTTAGGTTGATCTTAGGATGGTGGCTGCGTTTTGAGTCTTGGTCATTTGTTAGGGTTCATATTACTTCATATAAAAAAAAGTTTTTATTTAATTGTTTATTGATTACTGGATTCGAGATTGTATATATATACAATAGATAAAATGGCATATGGTTTTGTGCCATTTTTTAATTTATAAAAGAATTTTCTATATATATATTTAGTCCATAAGTTTGCATATCTAGAACTCCAGCTCAACGGTGAACTCTTTTACATTCACTGAGATACTCCATGGTTCGAAACATTCATGCTCCCGTCCAATGTTTTTTTACAAAACGCCCAAATATATGCTGACTCATACCATCTGTATTTACGTTGACGTTTCAGTGTTTTTGGGGTTTTCTCACATAGAAAGTAGATGGAAACCCTAATCTCTGTTTTTTTGCTGTGAAGATTTTAAGAGAGAGAAAGAAACATGGTTACCCAAGAACCTTCGGTACCTCCGACTGCCACGGTTCACCACCACCGCTGCCAAGCTTTTGCTTTGTTTCGAGAAGAAGATTTTTGGTCGACCATCCTCGGATTGCTACGATTTTGGTATTTTCTACACTACTATTGTGGTCGACTATCCTCCAACGCCGGTTTCGGTTCGGGTTTAGGTTTTCGGTTTCCTGATGACAACTTCTGAAATGAGTGTATTGTTGTTGGTTTTAGGTTACTGATACTTGATGCTTTGATCTTGGACTCTACTGATGGTTTATGGTTTGAGCTATGATACTTCATCTGTTCTTGCTGTTCCTATTCATATCCTTTAGGAAAAAAATTGGTATTTCCTTGGCAACGTGATTTCTTTGTACATTTTTATGCTTGCGCGACTTTAAAGATGACAATTTTGAGGCATATAGATGTCCTTTTTAGATGATTAATTAGTCCTAGGTCTTCTTTCACTTTGTATTATATCTTTAAGATTTTTTGTAGTACAATTGTTCGCTTCCGTTTTCACTATTTCTATTTCTTAATTTCATTGACATAGGACTAATTAGTGAATGTATCTGATCTTTAAGTTGTAATTATCAAGATTTAGCTGATTGTTCGAAATCAAAGCTATATGTTTCTGTTGGGTATTAGTGCTTCAAGAGTCCGTGGAGATGTGCGATTTCTTCTCCGGCCTTCTTTACTACTGGCCTCTGAATTTGAATATCAATAAGGCATACATATTCATGTTCAAATCCATCTTTGATCTAATTTTGGTTTATTTTTTGTTTTTGATTGATATGTGTAGGAGTTTGGATGCGGATTAAGTGATTATATGATTTTTGTATAATCAATTAAAAGATGCTAAATAATGAGGCCGCACGTTATAAACCTGCAAATGGTAAGATTTCCGTTCAGATATTTTGTTAAAATAAGATATGTCAAAGAATTGTCAATGTTACATTGTAAATTAATTTTGTTAAAATAAGATATGCTAAATAAAACAGAATTGTCTAAACTTAAAGTAAGATATGTCAACCAAATTTTTTTACATCACCCATAAAACATGATATTTTTTTACCAACTATGTTTATTGAAATTTATTCCGGTGTTAAGTTAAAGAAATTGATTTATATTTTATTGGCGATTCCGAAAAGAAATCTCTCAGAACTCTTGCTGCTTGATCGTCAACAATTTGAAGTATTATACCTCTCTAATCTTCCTCCACTATGTATCTGCCATTTATGAGTTGTGACTTTAGTTTTCGTTCATTAAACATCAGGGACATCTATTCAGGTGCGATGCAAAGATCATTGACTTTGCTAATGAGCTGCCATGGTTTAAAAGAGGCTGCTTGGTACTCTCTTGTAAGGAACATGTATCACCAACAAGTAGCAAATTCTTCTGTTTCTGTGTTACTCATGAAGTATCTTAATCTTGTAGATATTTGTAAGTTTATCCTCTGTTGCCTACGACTTCAAATTCTTTTATAAGGTTACAGCCTTTTTATGTTCCAACTTTTACCCATTTATATGTTAAAACTTACATTTGTAGGTTCATGCCGACTGTGACACTTGGTGACAATACTGCATCCGCAAGTGGAATGCTTTTTGATGATGTTGTACGCTCAATCATTGGTCAGTCATGTGCAGACTTGATCTCATATATTCCGACTGAAAGTATTAAGAAGATACCCGAAGTCTTAGTCTCGGCAAAGGATGCGCCGTTCACCTTTTATTCGAAAGTTAGACCATAGAGTAAAACAGGTGTCACCACCTTTAGTGTTGATGGAGCTGAAGCCATAGAGGTTGCGTCTACCTCAGTTACACCTCATACACCTATGCCAACTTCTGAAATAAATCGTCAACCTACTTCAGCTGGTGTTAAGAGGTCCCTGTTTGAAGCTACAGGTATAAAATCCTAAATGACCTACCTACTAACTTACAACACCAATCAGCTTAATAACTTCATCTTAAATAATGATTTGATTCCAACATGTACACTATGATTTTTTTCTTCTCATGTAGTTTGGTTTCAGTAGCCGATTTCCATTAATATTTTGATCCAGTATCGAATGACGTATCCGACCCGCAAGACGACCCGGGTCCGAGTTCTTGAAGTGCTTCGTGGGCCGGTCGGAATGCCTCCTCCTTGGGCCGGTTCCTTTTGGTTTTAATTAGTTATTTTGTTTTTAAAACTTTGTTTGTTTAATTATTTAATAAGAGTCCTAATTAGACTATAGTTGGGTCAAAGTTTCATGCCTATCGTTGGGATAGGAGCAAGTATTTAAGGAGGCTTGAGTGTTTGTTTCAAGGACGTTATTTTTGGATTATTAATAAAAGTTTCTTTCGAAACCCTAGTTCGGTATTATTTGGCATCAGAGCCATGGCCGACAACCGGAGGAATCACCGTGATCGCCGCCATAGATTCGCCGCAGGAGGCAATGGAGACTATCACCGCGACCCTCGGGACATCGAAGAAATCGAACGCCTCCAGGAGCGTATTCGGGAGTTCGAACTTCGGGAAGAAGAACGCGAAGAACGGACAGAAACTGATCCATCGATCTGGAACGACGATGATGATCGCTATAATCCGTTCGGTCGCCATCAGCAATACCGCCGACGAGAAGCCCCACCACAAGACCAGTTACGTGCACTGGGGTTCCGGACAGAGATCCCGGAATTCGAAGGCAGGGTACATGCGGACGATTTTATTGACTGGCTTCAAACGGTTGAACGAATCTTCGAACTGCGGGACGTCCCGGATGATCTAAAGGTGAAGTTGGTAGCCGTCAAACTAAAAAAACATGCATCTATTTGGTGGGAACACATACGGAAGAAGAGGGCTCAAGAGGGAAAACGTAAAATTGAGTCATGGTCAAAGATGAAAAAATTATTGCAGGCTAAATTTTTGCCCACCAATCATAGACAAGATTCCTTTCTGGAATATCACACGTTTAGGCAAAACACTCTTAATGTTGAAGATTTTATAATGGAATTTGAGAAATTGCGCATGAGGTGTGGAGCCGAAGAGGATGAAGAGCAGATTATAGCTAGGTTTTTGGGTGCTCTCCGACCCGAAATCGCAGATGTTGTGCAACTCCAACAGTACTGGTCCTTCTCGGACGTATGCCACCTCGCCCATCGAGTTGAAAAACAACAACGGTCGAAAGGAAAACAGTCGCTCCGCCCATTCAACCCCACCCGAACCACTGCACCGTCGCCCAACACCAACAGGTTTCCATCCACCAGACCCGCTGCTACCAACACTGTACCTCATCAGGATCAACAAACCGCCGCCCTTCGGTGCTATAAGTGTCAAGGCGTCGGACACTTACGTCGGGCCTGCCCTAACACACAAATTGTAACCTTTGTCGACGACTCGGAACCCCTTTATGACACCGGGGACGAACAACAGGATGATGAACCCGAACCCGCTGCAATTCTATACCCCGATAAAGGAGAGGCTCTTATTGCTCAAAGAGTTCTTAGTGTTACTCCAGCCCCTACATCGGACGACACATTATGGCTCCGCAATAACATCTTCCGTACCAAGTGCACAACGAATGGAAAGGTATGTAACGTGATTATTGATGGGGGGAGTTGTGATAACATGGTAGCTACCACAATGGTCGAGAAATTAGGCCTCGCCACTCAACCACACCCTGAACCGTATCAACTTACGTGGCTTAAAAAAGGCAATTTGGTTAAAGTCTCACACAAATGCCTAGTACAGTTCTCCATCGGTAATAAATACGTCGGCGAAGTTTGGTGTGAGGTCATACCTATGGATGCTTGCCACATTTTGCTGGGTCGCCCGTGGCAGTATGACAGACGGGTTAAACATGATGGTTTCCGGAATACTTATAGTTTCAAGAAGGATGGTGTCAATATCACGTTAGCTCCTCTAGACCCGCGGGAAACACAAACAGAAGCTTTGGTGCTCGCTCGTTCTGAATTTTTGCATTTTACAACAATCACCAAACCCCCATTTGTTTTCGGCCTTCTAATCGCCGAGGAAAATAGTCGAACTGAAGCTGCCCCCACCGAGGTACAACCGTTGCTACAAGAATTTCATGATGTTTTCCCCGAAGACATACCCCCCGGCTTACCGCTCTTACGCGAAATCCAACATTGCATTGACTTTATCCCGGGGTCAAGCATCCCAAACAAACCGGCATATCGTATGAACCCTAAGGATTTCGCTGAACTACATCGCCAAGTCACCGAACTTTTAGACAAAGGACTCATCCGGGAAAGTCTTAGCCCGTGCGCCGTCCCCGCTTTGCTAGTTCCCAAACCCGGTGGCGCGTACCGCATGTGCATTGATAGTCGGGCGGTAAATAAAATCACCATCAAGTATCGATTTCCCATCCCTCGGTTTGAAGACTTACTCGACCAATTGCATGGAGCACAAATTTTTTCAAAGATCGATTTACGAAGTGGTTATCATCAGATTCGAATGCGCCCAGGTGATGAGTGGAAGACTGCCTTTAAAACGAGAGACGGTTTATATGAATGGATGGTGATGCCATTCGGTCTCTCTAATGCTCCAAGCACCTTCATGCGTCTCATGAACCGAATATTCAAACCTTTTATTGGTCGGTGTGTCGTGGTATATTTTGATGATATTTTGGTTTTTAGCAAAACACCTTATGAGCACCTACAACATTTGCGGGAAATCTTTACCTTACTTCGTGAACAGAAACTATATGCCAATCCAAAAAAATGCCACTTTTTAACTACAGAAGTCATATTTTTGGGCTATTTAGTCTCGGGACAGGGCATAAGAATGGATGACTCCAAAGTACATGCTATCACAACTTGGCCGACTCCGAAATCGCTACAAGACATTCGAAGTTTTCACGGGTTAGCCTCGTTTTACCGACGCTTCATTAAGAATTTTAGCTCCATCCTTGGCCCAATTACAGAATGTTTGAAATCCTCCAAATTCACTTGGAATATGGCTGCACAGAAAGCATTTGAAGAAATTAAAAGTAAGGTAACCCAAGCTCCCATTCTAGCTTTGCCAAATTTTAATGAAGTGTTTCAGGTGGAGTGCGATGCATCGGGTATTGGTATTGGAGGGGTCCTCAGTCAACAAAACAGACCAGTCGCTTTTTTTAGCGAGAAATTAAATGAAGCTCGGCGTAAATATAGCACGTACGATAAAGAATTTTACGCTATTGTTCGTAGCCTTGAGTATTGGAGACACTATCTTTTGTCGGGTGAATTTATTTTGTATTCCGACCATCAAGCGTTACGGTTTATTCAAGGCCAAGCGAAGCTCAATCCTCGTCATGCAAAGTGGGTCGAACAACTTCAAGATTACACGTTTATCATTCGACACAAAGCGGGCCATGCTAACACGGTAGCGGACGCACTAAGCCGCCGACATGCTTTGATCACATCGGTTCAGCTACAGGTCACCGACTTCGATTCTATCCGCCACCTTTATTTGGATGATCCTGATTTTAAAGACATCTGGTCTAAATGTGATGATCGCGGGTTCAACGAGTATGTTCGCAGGGATGGTTTCTTATTTAAAGGGCATCGCTTGTGTGTGCCCAGGTCATCTTACCGAGATGCAATCGTACTTGAGTGCCACAGTGGAGGTTTGTCGGGACATTTCGGTAGAGACAAAACTGTAACATTGGTGAAAGAAAGGTTTTTTTGGCCAAAGTTGGATGCAGATGTCCTTCGGGTAATTAAACGATGTAGAATTTGCCATGTAGCTAAAACTACAAACACTAATCAAGGTTTATATACCCCACTTCCCGTACCATCGCACCCGTGGGAGGACGTAAGCCTTGACTTTGTTTTGGGGTTGCCTCGGACCCAACGGATGAAGGATTCCATCATGGTCGTTGTTGACCGGTTCTCGAAAATGGCACACTTCATCCCGTGCGCGAAAACTTTCGATGCTTCACAAGTTGCAAAACTTTATTTTGGGGAAATAGTCCGTTTGCATGGCATTCCTAAGACTCTCACGTCGGATCGTGACGTAAAATTTGTTAGTCACTTTTGGCGCACCTTGTGGAAGCGTCTGGGATCCCGGTTACAATTTAGCAGCTCGCATCACCCGCAAACCGACGGCCAAACGGAGGTTACCAACCGAAGCCTCGGGAATCTCCTCCGCAGCCTCGTGGGAAATCATCCGAAACAGTGGGATCTCACACTGGCCCAAGCCGAGTTCGCTTACAATCGGTCAACACACAGTTCTACCGGTCACACTCCGTTTTTTGTTGTTTACGGCCGCAACCCGATTACCCCACTTGATCTAGCTCCCTCACATGACCCGGGATTTTATAGCGCTGACGGTGATGCTCGCGCAGCCCAAATTAAAGCTTTACATCAGCAAGTTAAGGAGCAAATAACACAGCATAATCTTCAATATCAATCTCGGGCTAATAGGCATCGGCGAGCGGTTATCTTTAACGAGGGAGATCTTGTGTGGGTTCATCTCCGTCGCGAGCGTTTTCCGCAGGGGCGTTTTGGTAAACTGCAGCCTAGGGCCGATGGGCCGTTTCGAGTGCTTCGCCGAATCAACGATAATGCGTATACAATAGATTTGCCCGGTCATTACAATGTCTCCGCCACCTTTAATGTTGCAGATTTATCTCCGTATGAAGGTGATGACTTTGACTCGAGGACGAGTCCCTTTCAAGAGGGGGGGAATGATCCAGTATCGAATGACGTATCCGACCCGCAAGACGACCCGGGTCCGAGTTCTTGAAGTGCTTCGTGGGCCGGTCGGGATGCCTCCTCCTTGGGCCGGTTCCTTTTGGTTTTAATTAGTTATTTTGTTTTTAAAACTTTGTTTGTTTAATTATTTAATAAGAGTCCTAATTAGACTATAGTTGGGATTCAAAGTTTCATGCCTATCGTTGGGATAGGAGCAAGTATTTAAGGAGGCTTGAGTGTTTGTTTCAAGGACGTTATTTTTGGATTATTAATAAAAGTTTCTTTCGAAACCCTAGTTCGGTATTATATTTTTTCACCATAACCTACGGAGTTTTTCATCTATTGATAACATCGTTGCAAAACTCACCTCAGCTACAACACATCTATTTATTTTCTTACCTAATTTTTAAGCACCCATAAAATAACTTTCACCTGACTTAAAAAAAATATCCTTGCTCATAAAAGATATTCATTAACTTCGTACACCCATCTTCTTTCACATTATTAAAAAAAAAAACCCTTTATTTGGTCAACAATATTTACCTACATATATGCACATAGCCACCTATTAAAACTTTCAACTTTCTTGCACATTATGAACATATGTTAATCTTTTATTATATTATTTTTTGTTACAGATTATATTAATTGCAGTAGCTCATTTTACTAATTAATCACCTTTGTACAGATTCTGAATCAGCAGGTACTGATAAGAAGCACAGGGATGCTTAGGCTGCAGTTTCATAACACCTCTCTTTGCAGTTGCTACTTATGCTTAGTAAATGATATGCATATTGCTCTTTTGAAAGCTAATGAAAATGTTGGCAGGAAACAGTAGGCTGCTTAAACAGCATTTTGAATACCCTTTTTATGGCAGTTTATACCTATGTTACTTAGATGTAATGTATGTTGCTGTTTTGGAACTGGATGAAACAACCAACTATGTTTAGACTTACAATCTAGGTTTGTTGATAATGTTATTCTCATGTTTCCTATCCTCAACACATTATGTTTCTATTTTTTAACTGCCGCAATTACCTTTAACCATGTTTCGGCTGTAAAGATAGGTGCTAAAAACTCAATAAGATTTGAATATAAGAATAATGAAGAAATACAATGAATTGCTTTGCTCTACATTCTACATTTATATTATAAAACTATAAATCGCTAACAGCAAACTGATTTTCAGTGTGACATGGGGATGAAAAGACCCTCTTCTTTCTTATATAAAATTGCATGAAAACTATTGAATAAACTCAGTAGATCCCAAAATTGTATTCATAAAACAAACCTCAAGTTTTTTAGTACACCTAACGTCCGTTTTAACTTAAAAAAAAAGATCGTTGCTAATTGACATTTTCTTTTCTAAAATAAATAATTTATTAACGTTTAAAAATTCCGACGCATTCAACCTTTAAAAAATTCAATTATTTCCGATAGTCGACTTTTCTCTATTTATTTTATTCGATGTTTTACATGATTGATAATGCATCTTTGAAATAAAAGAATATTAAAAAAAAAGTGTTCACTTAATTTTTAAACAATTGTCTCAGGTTCGGCATCAAATATTGGAAATCATTTGCTGCGAAGCATAACAAGAAGATCGGTCAACAAATAAAAATCAGATATGCGTACCATCTAAATACCATTTTCATATCTGATGCCGAATGATTAACCTGTGTTAAATTCAACTTCGTTAAAAACTATACCATGCTCTTATCCAAAACAATGTCTAATGTTATCTCAGATTAATGAACCTCATATACCGCAGCAACGCGCGGTAACATTCTAGTATAATTTTGAATATGCTATCATTTCTTTAACTTTTTTCTTTTCTGTCTTCTAGTGCAAGATTTTTTGTTTCTTTTTTATTTAGGGTTTTCTAATTTCTAATATTATCTGTAAGGTGTAATAAATGCATCTCGAAAATTTTAAAAATATATTTTTTAAGAAAAAATTTTAGACTTTTTTTATTTTTCAAAATGAATCTTGACATCTTTTTTAATTTTCAAAAAAAATCTTGGTATCTTTTTCAGTTTTCAAGGTACATTAATTGCACCTTATGTGTGTCCTTAGGGGAAGGGGTATGGTGGTAGGGTGGCTTGGTGAAGCCATGCCCACCACCCAATCACAAGATGCCAACTCAAATTGCTAGTTGAGTACAAATGGGGAATTTGCAATTAATGTGATTCACATATTTCCTTGATTTCAAAGTGTGCAGCAAATATTTATCTGTCTAATTCCAATCTTGATATTGCTACGTGCAATCAAAGAAATATTTTGGATTTGAATGTGGTGTGTGATTACGTCGGTCGAAGTATAGTTTTCAATTGACCGAAAGTTGCCTTGCGACCGAAAATCGAATTCTTTCGCAATCGAATTCTCGGAGGAAATCAGATTCTAAAAAGTAATTGAACTTCAAATTAATTACCAAATTACCATTGGTAATTAATTAGGTTAAGTGGTCCACATTGTCCGGTTTCTAGTGCAGTAAACGGCCACTCATTTCAAGTTGGTGCAAATTTATTTTGATGGGGTTTTGATCGTTGAATTTTTCTGCACCTTGTGGAGAAATTCGTTTTTATTAATTTTCATATTTGTGCTCCAAGTGTTTCAAGGTGTTACTAACGGTTTTGTTTGTGAGTTTCTAGAGATTGTTTTTGTAGGTTTCGCACAAGACAGAAGCAGGCTGCTAGGATTTCTTAAGCCCCTCGATCGAAATCTGTGGCTTTGACCCTTAGTTCGATCGAAATCTTTGGCTTTTTGACCCTTTTGGTTACTTTTCGATCGAATCCAAGCGCTTTTCGACTAGGCTGAAAAGCTTTTCGATCGGCCTCGGTGCTTCTCGTTCAAAGAGTACTTCCCAGTTCACCACTTTTCGATCGGAAAGTCCCTTCGTGACTTTTTAATCAGGTTCGTTTCGATCGGAAAGTCCCTTCGTGACTTTTCGATCAGCTCCGTTTCGATCGAAAAGTCCCTTCGTGACTTTTCGATCAGTCCATTTCGATCGGAAAGTCCCTTCGTGACTTTTCGATCAGCTCCGTTTCGATCGGGAAGTCCCTTCATGACTTTCGATCAGCTTCGCCTTTCGATCGGAAAGTCCCATCGTGACTTTTCGATCAGCTTACACTTTTCGATCGAGCCGAAACTCTGCCCGATCGAAAAGCTGTCTTACCGATCCAGTTGAGACTTTTCAATCCGATCATGGCACCCATTCAACCAGGTAGCACTGCATCTACCAACAACAATGAGATATGTTGTAATCCTAAGTGTCAGACAATTTTGAATGAATGTAAAGATTGGGAACGTAAGTTTACCAATGAGACCCTAAATCGCGAATTAATTACTAGAGACCTTAGGGAGTCCAAAAGTAAGACCAGAATATTTAGAGAGAAACTTGAGGCCATTCAGGTAGATGTTAAGAGTCTTCAACGCCAGGTGAGTGATAAAAGCACCTATCTTAGGCTTGCTAATGCTAAGGTAGAAGAGCTAACTAAGGAGGTGGAGGAACTAAGAACCAGACTTGATACTTCCCAATCTGTCCTTGAGAAACATCAAGTTATTCAAAAGAAAATGATGGACTCTCATCATGCTTTATTCAAATCAAAGGAGCGACTCGAGCATGTAAGAGAAACATCTGGTCTCAGGGATGGAAATTTTCCTCCCCCATTAGAACATGAATACATCAGAGTGCCCCAAACTGCCGATGAATTGTTGAAAGAGTCCCTGAATGAAGCAACCATGGTATATGGGCCTCAACCAGCACATAAAGATGAAAAGACAGCCACTGAAGCAACTCAGTCTAATAAAACTACTGAGTGTGCAAGCTCAAGCTCCAGTGAGGTGAAGAGAGCTGATGAAGAAAAGTTGGTTCCTTATCCAAAGATCGAGACTCCTTATTTCAAAGTTGTGGATGAGGTAAAGCGGGAACGAGTGGTGATGACTACAAGGCCCAATGGTAAGATATTCATGACAACAGGGTCTATGTTCATTCCGATTGAAGGAGAAGAGTGACCCTCATTCACCACTAAGTTCAAAGGCTTGGGTCATGATGGTGGTTTATCATGAGACATTAAGACTATAAGGCCCAAGATCACCATCAAGCCTCCAACTTCTGTTCCTATCAAGATTGAAAGGCCCAAGATGACAAACAAGTCTCCAGTTTCATCAGTAGGCTCATGCAGTTGTAATTGTAGAAATGTTGCCTCGACATCAAAGATTACATGGAGCACAAGAACTGCAAAGATAGATTCAACTCAAGCTTCGAGAAACCAGTCCATAGTCAACCCAAGATCTGCAAACAGGTCAAAGATGCAGACACAAGCAAATGGTGCTCCACCTCAGCAGCTAAAGACAAACGGTTACACGTCTGACTTCTATCTCAAGAAGCAGACATGATTCAATTATGGCAATCCTGGTCACATTGCCCGAAATTGTCTCTATCGCCCCTATGAGCCATATTATCCGCAAAGTCGGAGTGTTTCGTCTCAGGAATCAGTTAAGTCTAAGCCAATGAAGGTGCAACCGCCTAAGGCAATGAAGGCTGTTTCTCCTAAGATAAAGCCCTCTGATCAACATTGGGGCGCTGCCAAAGAGCAAAGAACATTTTTAAATCAAAAAATATGTTTTTCCAAATTATGAAAATTTTCATAAAAAAACAACACAAAGATGACAAACCTAAAGTTACCCCTCCAAAGGTAACTAAAACTGTTTTGAAAAGGAAACCTGAAATGAAGAAGGTTGAAATACCTAAAGTCACTACTTCAAAGGTGACTAAAACAACTTTCAAATCATCTGGAATTTGGAAACCAAAATCAAAGGCAGCTGCAGCTCAAATTCCTGATTTCTCAAAGGGACTGTTTTTAAAAGAAGTTTCATTTATTGATGCTTCAGGAATACCCAGAACCATAATGGCCTGGGTACCTATGGCTAACTGATCTCTCACCTTGTGAAGGAACAGTCAAGGAGGACTTTTATAAACCTTATTTGCTTGTTTGTGATAGTGATTGTTCCAGGAACAGGAAATGAGACATCTCTTCACTTCATGACATGCAGATTTTTATGGGGAGTATGTTCTCCTTGTGAGAGGTAAATCTGAAAAGATCAGCAGAAAATGTAACACTGTCTGAATTGTTTGTTTCTTGGCAAATCTGATGTGAAGTATGGTTGTACATGAAACAAAACCGAAATCTGAAAAATTCTCAAAAGGTAAACTTTGAAGGTTAGCTTGGCCAGTTTTAGTAGATAGTTAGTAATGTGTCAGTGTTTGCTTAAAAAAAATAAAAAAAATAATAATAAAAATAAAAAAAATAAATAAAAAAATAAAAAAATAATAGAAAAAAAAATTAAAAAAAAAATATAAATTTATTTTTAAAAAAATGTCTGTTGTTTTTAAAAATTAAAAAGCAAGGGGAAGAATAGAAAAGATGAAATCGTAGACCCCTCAAAAATTGTGCTTTTTAATTTTTAATATTTTGTTTGTTTGCTTGAGAAGATGGGAAGAAAAATAATTTTCCTTCTTGGAGATGGCTGACACGCGTAAGGCAGATGTGAAAGACGTGATCCATGGTGATATGCTGGTAGGCTCGGCTCTTTAAATCTGAAAAGGTATGCGTTACACACTTAAAGATAACGTATAGCAGTTTGTTGGGTAACAGCACTTAGGTTAATCGCATTTCTATTTGACTCCATGTTCAAGTTCCCGATACACACGCTTGTCTCCAAGAGTGTGAAATTGAGCTCGAAAAGTCGGTGTCTCCTCTGCTTTGCGTGAGCAATGACCTGGGGATGCTTCGCGTGTATGTAAGGCTCTCCTCTGCTTTGCGTGAGCAATGACCTGGAGTTGTCCATGCATACGTGCTTACAGATCACCTTAAATAAATATATGCAATTATAAAAAATACACGTATACACCTAAAAGATGCCAAAGAGCACAAGAAAAGAGACCCTCAAGTGTCCAAAACCCTCAGCCTTTGTCACTGATGAGAGCATTATTAAAAATGTTTCAAAAATTCAGTTGACTTTGTATATTATACCCAAAACATCTATGTGATCTATTATTTCTCTTCTCAATCAAGTCTCGAGCTCAGTTTCAAACTTCTGGTTCAGGTTGTGAAAATATGTGGTAGGGAATTTATATGCTTGATAGTGTGTAATAACATGTACCTAGGATTTGTTGAAACCCTCTTGCTGTTCATAATTAATGCACCAATAAAAGATAATAAAGTGACAAACAACCTGATTAAGAAAAGGGTTAGAGTTTAAAGTGGATCAATATATTGGCAATCAGCTGGACGTGTTCGAGTAACAGAAGCTGAAAAGGGTTTCTCAGTCAGATTTATACGGTTTGATCCCAAATAAAACCTTCTCGTTTAGTAATTTGGGTTAATTTAAAAAGTTTAAATAAGTTTTTATGGGTTTTATGCAAGAAAGTAAGACTCCCCTCATAATCTCAGGGGAAGATAATGTGAAGAGTCCTCAGGTTCACGGGAAGTATTAACCTATGTTAGGTTTTTTTTGGTTAAATAATGTTAACCCGTAACCAGTCATCATTTGCTGGTTAGTGTTTGTTCCATGTTGTGCTTGACAGATTAAATGAAAAAGACAATTCATGGACAAGAAGGTCAAGGACTCAGTTGACCAATGCACTGATGCTGCTACTGATCAAGTTGAAGAATCAGCCGGAAAAGGACTAACCCTATGCTTAGGGGAAGTTTGTTGGTTTTTCAAGTGAAGCTTCTAAAGACTCAAAAGATGCCATTCGCAAGTTTACGGGAAGCTGAATGATGAAATGATGTAGAGCACTCACAACAAGAAATTCAAAAATGCCAAGTCAGGGGTTTCCAAAATTTTTACCCTCTGAATACACAAGTCAAGACAAGACCGTTACTGATGATTCAGCAGGGACTCAACAGTTTTCAAGAAGGAGCAAGTATTTGAGAATCCTCCTCTCATTACGTGTTTATAATTTGAAGTTCAAGCTGATGCTGATAAAGAGAGAGAGCCATCAAACATCCCTCATGTTGCCCAATGAAGATTGCTAAAGAAACGAATCTTCACCAACCCATGCCCAAGCCAAGGAGAAGACTACAAGTCTGAAGATTGAAAGTAGAAGACATTTAATATCACAAGCCAAGGGGAAGATTGTAAGGGTATAATTTGTAGCTTGTGTATTAAATCATCACTTGGCAGATTATTTTGAAGGCCTATGCATATGAATAGGTGTAAAATAGTTGGGTTTTCATTATATTGGGTCATTGGGCCATTTTGGACACGTTAGGGCCCAATTAGAAAGAGTTTAAGGGGTGTTTAGTGGGCCTGTTTAGTCTAATCCGAAAATTAGGTTTAAGATTTGTTTATCTATATAAACAAATCTTAATACTCATATTAGGGGTTAGCCAGCAGAGAGAGACATAAGGGGGCCTTTCGGTTTCTATTGAATATGTGTACCAGACGATTATTAATCTTGTGCACTTCGTTCCAGCTTTATTGTTTAATTATTGTGTTCATCGATTTCTATTTCTCGCATCTTGAATCACTCGATTGACTGGATTCCGCACACTCAATCGAGTAGTGATATCGTGTTAAGAACCGTTTTCGGGACTTACATATATGGATATTGCTGATGAACAAATAGAAGATGTTTTGAAGGATTTTAGAGATTTGATTGATACCGAGGTAAATGATGAAGTTACCTCAGAAGCTAAAGAAATTATCTCGAGAGAATATATTACCCCGGGTGACCAATTTACCTCAGGAGAAAATGTTATCTCGGGCGATCAGATTATCTTGAAACTAGCTATTGTTATCGTTGCTGATCAAGTTACCTCTGAGAAAACAATTACTCCGGAGGATTAAACCAACACTCTTATGTTCTTTGCAGCAGACACAGAGCAGCCAATCAGGTTTGAGTACACTCAAGCAAACATTTGGGAAGAAGCAGAAACATTGGCAATGCTACATGCAAAAAGAGTTTATCAAGGATTCAGCTTTTTTTGGTTAACTTCTGCTCCTTCACCTCGTGTTGAACCCGAACAAAGATTGATGATTGAAGCTCCTCTAGTAGACTTGGGAGGGGTTAGAGATGAAAGAGGATACCTCATGGAATTTGGAACTTACTTCCCACTAACAAAAGACTTTTCAGAAGATGTTCCTGTAGCTCCTTCAACTCCTATGGAAGATATAGTGAGAGATATTTTGGCCAACTACTGGGCCAAATACAAGCCAGGAACAGGTGAAGTCAAGATCAATACAAATGCCACCATTTGTCAAAAGAGCTGCCATCAGTGACAAAGTCATAACCTACTCTACTGAAAATCCAAATCTTGGCAAGGGCAAGAAGAAAATGACTAATGATGTACACCTACAGGCAGACCATGAGAAGAAATTCAAACCTGCCTACAAGAATGTGTCAACTCCTGAAAAAAATTTTGACAGTTCAAGAACAGTATTCATTCCTATTCTTGACAGGCATGGTGAAGATCGTGATGGGAGAAGAGAATGTGATAAAGCATTATCTAGAGAATTCAATGAAAGAATGACGAGTCACATGGTTCAACTGGAGAAATTCAGTGAATTGAAAAGAAGAAGCGGAGAAGGTGTAAAGATTCCTGCAAAGCTATTTGAAGCAGAGAAAGCAAAGGCCACAGAACCTACAAGGCTTCTGGATGGGCAAGAAACCACCCTACCTGATAGTGATGTAAGTATGATAAACTCTGTACTTGCAGCTGACATACTGGAAAGAATGGAACAGGAAAGACTGGATAGAGATATGGCTGAAGCTTTTGCACTTCAAGACAACCTACAAATTTATCAAAACAATGAAGTTGTTTTTGATGTGATAAAAGAAGCTAAAAGAAGGTATATTGAAGAAAGAAAGAAGAAATTAGACCAAGCCAAGGAAAAGAGGCATCAGTCATTTGCCAAAGAAGCTGACCTTGAAGTAAACAAGGAAAAGGTAAAGATCAGGCTAGCTGCAAATGATGTCAACTGGGAATTACTTAAAAGATGGAGATACATAATCTTAGCCAGAGGATGGGTCACACCTGAAGCTATTAGCTTAACCTATACTAATGACTTATGTGGATTAATGTCAATAGTAGTAGAAGAAGTAGATCTCAGGCTCATTCAAAGACTTGAAGCAGATAATGCACACCATGAGCAATTAAAAACTGTTGAAACACGGAAAATTGCTAAAGCTCCTCTTACCAAAGCAGAGGAGACAAGAGCACTCAAGAGATATTTCATAGAGATCTTAGGAGAAATAAAGAAATCAATAAATCCATGTTCTTTGAACACTCTAAGAGATAGGTATGATGAGATAAGAAAGAAGCATCCAAGGACATCAGAAAGAACAAGAATTCATAGACCTCCATGAGATTTCTCAGGTACACCTTCTCTTCCTCCTAAACCTATGAGTCTCATAGACTCACTTCTTGGCAATACACCCTTTACTCCACCTACTACTACACAAATCCCCACCATTCCTACCAAAAGAAACCCTCCCCGGGCCAGCAGACCTCAATTCTCAAAACCACCAGCCAAAAGATCAAATCCTAGCAAACCCATTCCACTAGAATTCAGAGCTGATAACTTCACCCCCATTGAACATCTCATCCAACCCAAACCAAAACCCACAACATCCCATATTCCTTCAATCCAAAAATCAAGTCACCATTCCACACAACCACCTTCTACACAACCAACCCTAGCACACACTGAAGCAACCAACCCAGTGAACCCACCAGAATCCACTACAGGTACATCAAGAAGAAAGAAATCAATGGAAAAATAAAGAGGTCTCAAGTCATTTCCTCTAGTTCTGACTCATCTTCAGAAAAGAAAGAACCTGAGGATATGCATACTGTGAGAAGAAGAATTCTTTCTTGGAGATTTGATGAAGACTCAAGTCTCTACCTGTTAACTGTAACCACCAATGAAGTTCTAAGACTCAGCAGCAATGAAGTGCTTACTACTTTATCTGACTTAGAACTTGGTGATGTAAGAAATTCTGCTGGTGATGGCAAAAGATTAAGTGCTCAAGAGCAGTCCCTCATGATGAAGATAAGGATGCACTTTGACACAACAACAAGGGAAACTTCATATGTTGCACCCATCAGAACTAACTGTCATGTTACTCATGTGGAATTGGATCTAGCTACTGACAGATACATTGTATACAGAGCTGATGGATCATTCACACGACACAGAGAGATAAATCCAGGTGAATGGAACTTTAATGATCAGAAAACCATATTGGATTGTATGCTCACAAATAGGCTGTTCAGATTTGACATGACAAAAGATCAGTAGAAGAAGTCAGTTTTTTCTGAAGATGTTAGTTGTTTTTGGTTAAAGATAGTTTAAACCATTTTGTTTTTCATTTAGTATTATATTCGGAAGATTTTGGAAGCATCATCTTAGGGGGAGATTGTAAGGTAGAATTTCTCCTGAAGAAATGATGCTGATCGGCTAAACATGTTATCTAGGAAGAATAGAAGGCCCGAGATAAGTTACCTCGGAAGAACAGACTGCTAGAGGTAACTTATAGTTATCTCGGAAGGTCATTTTACCTCGGAAGCCTATTTTACCTCGGGTGCACCTTTTATCTCGGACAGTGGATACACCCGAGATAACTCAAGTTACCTCGGTAAGGATAGTTATCTCGGACATCAACTTTGTAAAACCATGGAGCGATGGATCGTTTGCTAATCAAGTGATAATGAGATGAAACGAGATCAAAAGTAAATACAAATGAGATTTGTATTGATGAAACCTTGAGAGCATACACACAGAAACACACACACAGAAATGTAGAATATGACTTGACGTTCTCTATCAGTCTACACAAGCTACCTATTTATAGGTAACTTAGGCTAGCTGGCGTACCACCCAGCGTACCAACTGGTACGCTGCACCAACTGGTCCGGCGGACCATGTGGTACGCTCAGTTGCCTAACAAGACTCACACAGTTGCTCTCATTACATAGATACAATACACGAGACACATCGTGGCATAGGAATATGCTCTAACAAACTCCCCCTTAACGTGTAGTGTATCTAGTCTAACAAAATCTCTAGTCTTCAATCTTCAACATTGCTGCATCAGATCTTCAACTTGAAATCTTGTCAGAAACAGAGCTTGCATGGCTGGATCTCTACTTGAAACATCTTTGATCATCAAGATCCACTTGAGAATGATATAACAAACTCCCTCTTTACACCATGCTCGAGTCTTAACACACAGAACCTGCGACTTTAGAAGACAAAAGCGCAGAATTTTCTTTGACTTTCCAAAATTAATTTAATCTTGGTGCAAAACTTCTCTTTGAGAATCCAAAATATCGATTTTGAAATTTTGATTTTGTATCAAGTGTTGATCAATCGAAAACAACTAAGAAATAAAATCTTTTTGACTTTTTGAAACTTTAGATCAAAACACACCTAAAATCTTTTTGATTTTTCAAAGTTATGCTAAAACACACCGAAAATCTTTTTGAATTTTACTAAAATGGAAATATAAATGCAATACAAAATTACACTCTATTTTTGGTATTTTGCGAGAAAGGTCACGACACGAGATCATATCAGACATAACGCATCTAGCACATTTCAATTTCGGTCTTAATCAGCATGCAAGCCAAGATAATCGCAAATACAACATTTATGTTTATTTCAGCATGCACCAATCATTTTTTTATCGTTTTCAGATATGCTTAAGGTAATTTTATCATGCACTGATAACTCGGCCTCCACTCTATCAGAAATACTGGTAAATCATCATATTTATCATATAAATCCAACTTTCTTAGAGATTTAATCATCCTTGATGAGTCATGCAAAAATAAAGCAGAACCCTAAACAAACAACAATCAGGTCGGCTTGTGAGCACGCAGAGAAAGTCCGATTGTTTAGGAAAATAAGAAATATAAAAATAAAGCAGAAATTGTATAATCCAACAACAATCAGGTCGGTACTCCCGTACACGCAGAGAAAGTCCGATGGATTATACGAAACACCAAAAAAAATAAAGCAGAACGTCAAACGAACACCAATCAGGTCGATCTTTCGATACGCAGAGAAAGGCCGATCGTTTGACAAAATAAAGAAAATCAAACAAGTTGAAATTTTTGCAAAATGAAAACATGCATTCATCAAGATATCTCTTTATTCTATTTTTGGAATCATCACACAACATTCATCAAGAAGCAAATAACCAAAGATCATCAGGCAAGCTTTATGTTTATATCTTACTTGCAGATATCAGATTAGTCATGCACATTCACAGATTATGCAAGTACCTACAGCCTTTAGACTTAATCTATCCATGGCAGATAACATATATGCTGATGTACCATCATTTCTTGCTTTTGTCGGATCAATTTCTCAATTTTCCATTTTTTTTTTATTTTTTTTCAATTTCTCCCCCTAAAATTCAAACAAACACTATTTTTTGAATTTTCAATTTTCTCCCCCTAAAAATATGTACAACTACAAAATGGAAACATATGAATCAAAAAAGAAAATTGATCGACCAACACTGACACTTTGCAGGTTTAGGTTTGAAAAAATCGGTTGAAAAACATTTTAAATTATCACAGATATGTCACTATTAGTAATCATTCAACCACCAATAGATCTTCATGAAATACCTGCGGACACCAAAGAAAACGTTAGCAGCTTTGGGATCGACCCGATTTAACAACCTTGGGTCGCCCGGTGTCTTCCACATAGTCGGAATTGGCCTTGGAAACAAATTTTGGTTTCCAAATTTGTGAAAATGAAAGTTTTGAATCAGAACCCGAAAAGTTCTCAACTGGCGTCTTTGGTCGGGACCAAAACGACTTACTAGTTGATATGAACCGTGGAGACCAAGGTTCATCAAAAATTTGACCATTGTTATCCACATATTTTGCATTTTGATGAACATATGCAGTCGTCGGACAATTTGCAGCCATATGTCCAGGTCGACGACATGCATAACAAATTCTTTCACGAAGTTTTCGTGATGATTTGAAAAAATTCTTTGGTTTCCAATTATGAGTCCCAGCAAGAGAATCATAGTAACCAAACGAATGATTAAAAGCAAATGAATCAAAGAAACTATCAGAAGAATCATACCTGGGAGATGATCTTTGAGGAAAGTAGTAAGAACCACTTGACGAACCTCCAGAATGATTACAACCATTTCTTGATGTAGAAACATTTGGCTTCTTCTGATAAGCTTGCTGAGTCGGAACAGACTTGACAAACTGCTTCTTTGGTTGTGATTGAGATCGATGAACAGGCTGAACAACAACTTTCTTTTGTTTCTGTGTCGTCTGTTGCACCGAAACATCCGTGACTTTATAACCCAAACCTTTGTGCTTGAATCCTGGAATCTTTGATGACTCAAATTTAGGATCAGAAACAACTCCATCTTTAGCTTTTCTTGTAAATTTATCTTTAATGTCCTTCAGCTTATTTTTATGAATCAAAGATTTATCAAATTCAGCTTCAGTTGAAGTACTAACAGACTTTTCACTCTTATCAAAAATTTTCTCATCATCCAAAAATGAAGAACCAGCAACAAACTTTGGTGCTTTTCCATTGCTAACTTTCTTCTTTACAGACTTTGACCTTTTCTTGTTCTTTGCTGAGACCGATGTGATAAATTTTGAATAATCATGCATTTCGCTATTTGGATTAACAGAAGCAGATGGAATACTTGATATGTCAACCGGTGACGGAACTTTATGTAAATCATCCTTCACACTTCCCTCATTTTTCTCCAGTTTATAAATGTAATTCAGAAATGTTGGTGACAAATTGCAATTCTTCACTTGTCGTTGCAAATCAAGATTCTCAATTTTCATTTCTGAAATCTTCACTTGAGCATCCAACAGATCTTTCTGAGAAGTAATGAACTGTTCTGACAAATCATTGTACTCTACCTTCATTTGCCTCTTTATATCACAAATGTCCATTAACTCTGCATGAACTCTCTCCCACTTCTTCGTGTAATAAGAAACATCTTTTGTTAAAATTTCATTCTTCTCACGAACTTGAGCATTTGCATCTTGAAGCTTTGAAAGTTCTTCTTGAAGCTCTAAAATCCTATCTGCAGCTTCAACAGCAATTGCATTTGCTTTTTCATACTTTTGTTGAATAGGATAGCTCTTTTCAAATAGATTCTCAAAATCTTGAACCGCATCAAGATGAGCAGCCTTTTCCTTTTCATATTCTGCAACCCATTGATCCTTTTCTGTCATTAAGTTCTCATTTATCTTAATAAGTTCAGCACACTTTGGACACATTGAAACAACTTCCTTCTGAACTTCTTCTACGTCACTATCATTCCCTTCGTCAAATATAACACAAGAACTTGTTCCAGAATCAGAATCATACACACAACCGTCAAGATGTTCAATATTGAAAATATGATCAGAATCCCTTTTGTTTGACACTTTATCACTTCCTGATTCTAAACCACTTGATGCTGAATCATATGATTTTGAATCTGTAGATTCTGAACCACTCTTAGTTAAACATTCACTAATCTTCACTGTCTGAATGTGAGCACAATGTTGAGCAATAGCATCCCATAATTGTTTAGAGTTATAACATGATGAAAAATGATGTAACAACTCCTTTGATAAAGCCATAGTAAGCATTTCAAAAGCCTTGTCTTCGCTCTTAAGATTTTTCTTTTCATCAGAATTAAGATACATTTCCAGTTTAGGTTTCCCATTAGTATCCATTGGATGTAAGTAGTCTTTATTAATGGACAACCATAACTCAGCCTTATGTGTCCTGACATAGGCTTCAAATTCTTCAACCCAATGATGATAATCTTCCAGCTTTAACAACTTGGGTACTTGAAAATCACTCATTTTGAATGTATGATATCGAACTCAAAAACTTCAAACTGAAAAACGAAGGCTTTCCAAGCGGATTTAGGGGCTCAAAATTGGACGTACTAGCCGTAGGCTGGTACATGTCCTAGATCTCGTCGATACGAACGTTTTGACTGGTATTGGGTTCCGTAACTCCTTACGGTTTTCAAGTTATGGCAGTTTTAGTGATGACCACTTTTCTGCCAGCGGATCAAACAAAAATCAGCGGATCAGATTTGTATTTGCGGATCAAAAACGGACCAGATCAATCTCAGCGGACCAGATTATACATGCGGATCAGATTTATAACCAGCGGACCAAAATTGTACTAGCGGATCAGATTGATCCGGCGGACCAAAATTGATACGGCGGACCAAATTTTTCCAGCGGATCACACTGATAAGCTATAACTGCCACGGACCAGCTGATGAAGATTGCCTAGCGGACCAGTCGGCGGACCAGATTTTTCATCCGGCGGATCAGTCGTTTTTCATGCAGATTTCGACTGATTTCGCAAATTTTGACAAATTGAACTGAAATTTGCTTCACACAGATGCGAAAACCTACCAGGAATACTCGAAAATCATTTTTAACCTTGGAAACACCCGGAATTGAAAGAATTTGATGAAAAATGCTTCAAAACCCACTTTTTCTCTCTAAAAATCTCCAAAATCACAGAATATGATCAGCAAATGAAACCAGATAGCTCTGATACCACTTGTAAAACCATGGAGCGATGGATCGTTTGCTAATCAAGTGATAATGAGATGAAACGAGATCAAAAGTAAATACAAATGAGATTTGTATTGATGAAACCTTGAGAGCATACACACAGAAACACACACACAGAAATGTAGAATATGACTTGACGTTCTCTATCAGTCTACACAAGCTACCTATTTATAGGTAACTTAGGCTAGCTGGCGTACCACCCAGCGTACCAACTGGTACGCTGCACCAACTGGTCCGGCGGACCATGTGGTACGCTCAGTTGCCTAACAAGACTCACACAGTTGCTCTCATTACATAGATACAATACACGAGACACATCGTGGCATAGGAATATGCTCTAACAAACTTGACCTTTGTGTGATCCACTTACCCACCATTCTCCTGACATGAAGCTGACACGATTATTTTCTAGACTAGTTTATTATTATTCTAGTTCATGTATCTTTACTTGACTGTCCAGATGATCGTTAGAGAAATCAAGGGATCTCCTGATTTCTTAGGGCACTATATATAGACACTTATAACTCAGCTTTAAACAAGCAAAGTGTAAATCACTCTGATATGTACTTCGAAATCTGCAAGTCATAATACAGTGCTCAGTTTTATTCATAAAATTGCTATACTTGTCTTATATTCGACTTCATATTACTTTACCAAACAATTGAGCATACGAATTAACTTGTTTCCGCCTGGTGAATTCTAAAGTAAAACCTTGTAATTGGTTCAACTCTGTAACCAAAATCCGATCCTACAAGTAGCTAGTTTCAATCGGGTATCTGTTGGAAACAGGGTGTCCTGACCCGACGATATAACGAACCTGATCGATATTAACCCGTAAGAGTTACACCCGGTTCAACGTACTATAAATATAGTTAATTGGAGAACAAGTTAGAAGAACCCTAATTCACAACCTCTCTCACTCTCTCTCTCTCTCTCTGCGCCGAATTCTAGTCGGCTCCCCTTGCCGCCGCCCTCCTCCGATCGGCGCCACTACCGCCACCGTGATCTCTCGCGTTTCCCGATGGATCCCCGTATTGCCAGTGTTTGTGCTCGTCTCGAGAAAGAAGACGCCACCGTCCGAGCCGAGGCCGCAGCCCGAGCCGAAACCGAAGCTGCGACCCGAGCCGCAGCTACGACCCAAGCCGCCTCCACCGCACCGCTGGTAGATCACCGGCCGGTGGTCCTGGCGCTGCCGAGGCCACCGCGCCCCGTCCCCTCGTCGTGGCCCGCACCGCTCTATCCGCCGGTTGCCGCCACCGCGTCACCGCCCGTCGCCGGTGACGAGATATTTGTAGGGACCGTTCCTGTCGCGATCCAGGTGGAGAAAGTTTTGTCACCGCCGCCCGTGGTAACCCTACCACCGCCGCCACCATTGTCTTCGCCGTCGCCGACGGCCGCCGCCACTGTCGATGATCTGTCTCGCAGGTTCGAGTCGGATGTCTCAGTTCATACTAGCGACAGTCCGTTGAATCCGGGTGTCTCGAGCGGTTGCTCGAATCCCGCCAAGGTATATATAACTTAATTACATATTAATTTTATTTATTTATTTTAAATAAATTTATTCTGTGTTTGTTGTTACGGTGATTGACCTGTTTGTAGTAATATCCGCGCATTTTATTTAAATCGTTTCCGTTGCTAAATTAATCTGGCATTAATTTATATACATTAAATCGGTTTTAATCGGATAAAATCAAAATCGGTAACCCGGATATCCACTGTAAATCCCAACAGTGATATCAGAGCCATTATCACCGCGCGCAAACCAGAACCGGTCCTTTCATAACCGGTAGTTCGCAATTTTGACTTAAATCCAAATTGCGAATTATAATTAATTTTACATGTTTATTTTGAATTCTATATAAATTTTATTATTGTGTGTTACGACCGACCCATTATTTAAAATTGCATAATTGTATATGTTGTGGCGTGTTATATTTTTCTCTGGTTGGCCCAATTGTTTTGGACCATTTATGTATTTCGAATTTTTGGTTGTTGGACCCGGTTTTAGGGTTTCAAAGTTGTACAAAATTTAGAGCTAGGTTACTACACTTTTTTAGTAATTGTAAATTTTGTAAAAACCAAGATTCGAAGAGTGGACACACACCGGAGGGATGTCGAAGCAAGTGGGAGCTGAATCAGATCCAAGAACGCACAGAGTTGCCTCCTTGGTTGTTCACCGTGTATTGTATTTAATTTTAAATTAAATATGTCCCTTTTGATCTTGCTAGTATGGCTCGAGCGAGATCAAGACCTTATGCCGTATAACACACAATATGCCATTCGTAACAACTTAGTAATTTTAATTAGGTTAAATTAATTTACTAGTCCCGAGTGGTGCTAGGGTTTATCGTTCGTGCCTGACGATAATTTAATATTAAAAGTAATTAATATCCCTATATGGTAATTCTTAATAACTGATAGTTCGTGCCATCCTATCTTAAGTCAAACTTGGAACGTATTTACTCGAGCATCAGTGTTGGAGTATTTCAACACTGAACTTGGTGTCGAGGGTACCTTCTAAGGTGAGGACATTGGAGTATTTCAACACCGTGTCATCACTTCGACCATTTAGGATTACTATTGCTTTAGACGTATATGTTCGTGGTATTGGAGTATTTCAACACCGCGCCACGGATGTGTGTTGCTAAGGTGGGCAAAGATGAGGCTAAACGTTTCGCAAAATACAATTGTATGTATTTCGCGGCCTCATATCGAGAGTTGTGACTTGAGTCTCACAATTGACAATCGTTGTCAGTTTATTTACGCGGCTTTGCTCCTGAGGCTCATTTGGCGGTCTCAAGTAATGTCGCCTAAACGAATTCTCGATTTCTTAAAATAAACTTTACCGACTTATTTTAAAGAAATATAAAACATCGAAATACTAATTTAAATCTACTTTGCTTATTTCAGAAGGCTAATGAAAATTCACCTCCATTAAGTTCAATTGTACAACTCGACCCCTTCACTGAGACTGGCTTTCTTGCATGGAAGACTACCCTGAGGAACCTTTATGGCTCTTCGGGAAACTCTAGGTCATTGACCGACCTATAGCGAGTATTCCGTCTTACTTGTTAAATGAGAACTCACGATCTGAGCTCCATAAGCACACTGACGATGATAAGGACGTCACTGACCTGTTGTTATCTAGCATGACTCAGGATTATCGGTACAATTTCATGGGAATGTCTGCTTATGACATCATGCGTAAACTCAAGGATTTATTTGAGTTAGGTCAGAGGACTGAGCGAGCCGATGCACTTTCACAATTTGTAAACTGCTCTATGGCTAACGACTCCTCACCATACGATCATGTCATGCTGATGAACGCGTATCGCGACAGGCTGATCGACCTTGGCTACTCCATCTCTGACGGGATGGCTCTTGATGTAGTACCAGATCTTTGCCTGAACATTATCGCATTTTAGCGATTAATTTTTCGGCTCAGTCGATCGAGGAGGTTATTTCGTTGATACCCAACGTGAATTTCAGGACCACGTCGGACGTGCTCAGAGTTGCTAATACAAAGATCTCTAAAGCCAAGAAGGTCAAAGAAGGCAAAGGCAAGAAACCACAGGTGCAACCTCCCAAGGAGCGCCTGTGCTATGAGTGCAACAAAATGGGATACTGGCGTCGCAACTGTCCCATCTATCTTGCAAAGCTGAAGATGACCAAGAACCCTAATAAGGGTTGCTCATCAGGTATGTCAATAAATGTTATTGAACTTTTCACTGTTTCCTCTAATTCTTGGGTATTTGACACTGGATGTGGTTATCACATCGTTAATGTTTTGCAGGAACCTGAGAAGTGGAAGAAGATAGAAAAAGGTTGCATGGACCTCATCCCTGGTGATGAGAAAAAGGTCCCCGTACTTGCTACCGGTACATATTCTTTTTAATGCCCTTCTGGCCTTGTAGTTACTCTAGTTAACTGTTTATATGCACCTGGTTTATCTAGAAACATTATTTCTGTCTCTTCATTGTTTGAACAAGGTTTTCGGTATAAATTTAATAAAAATTTGATTTCTGCTTACCTTAATGATATCTTTTATTTCGAGGCTAAACCTCGACATGGTATATATGAGATAGATGTTCAAACAAACGATCATCTCTATCATGTTTCTAAAAGAAGCAAAGCTGATAGTAACGAGTCCTCGTTTTGGCACCATAGGCTTGGTCACATAAGCAAGGGTCGCATTAAGAAGTTGCAAACTGCAGGGATTCTTGAATCCCAAGATGCAGATTTCTTCTATGAATGTGATTCATGCTTATCTGGTAAACTAACCAAGTCACCCTTCACCCATACAGGTGAACGGGCCCAAAGATTGTTAGGCATTATTCACACCGACGTGTGTGGAATCTTTCGGACCGAAACGAGAAATCGTGAACGTTACTTCGTGACTTTCATCAATGACTACAGCAGATATGCCTATGTCTATCTAATGAAACACAAGCATGAAACTTTTGAAAAGTTCAAAGAGTTTCAAAATGAAGTACAAAATCAGCTGAGTCGAACTATTTAAATACTTCGATTTGATATAGGTGGTGAATACCTAAGCACTGAATTCCTGAATCATCTGAAGGAATGTGGAATTGTTACACAACCTACTCCTCCTGGCACACCCCAGTTAAATGGCGTAAGTGAAAGGAGAAATCAAACTCTGCTTAACATGGTTCGATCGATGATGTGTAGGACCATCTTGCCACATTCCTTTTGGGGATATGCCACCTTGACCGCCACTCGCCTAATAAATCTGGCACCGACCAAGAAAGTAGCGAAGACCCCATATGAGATATGGCATGGTTCTCTTCCTAAACTATGATACCTCAGGGTTTGGTGATGTGATGCTTATGTCACCAGCGAATCTGACAACAAGCTCGATCCCCGAGGCGAAAAGGTAACTTTCGTTGGATACTATAGTAATACCGGTTATTACTTCTACTATCCTGATGCAAACACTATTTCAATCAAAAGGAAAGGTAAATTCCTTGAGAAGAGTTTCTTGCTCGAGGGACAAATAGTGATCCAGTGGACCTTGAAGAGATTCAAGATATACCTAACCCTGAGACGGTCGATGCGTTTGACCGACAAATGGTTGTCGCACCATCAGACCCAAGCACAAGCGCAAGCGTTCGTAGTAGCGAAAGGACGCGCAAAGAATATGAAAGATACCTTGGCTATCATGAAGCCTTTGACGTTCTGTTAGTAGCCGAATCTAACGATGAGCCTACTAACTACAAAGCTGCTATGTCAGATCCGGAATCTGATAAATGGCTTGAAGCCATGAACACTGAGATGCAATCCATGCGTGACAATCATGTCTGGGACTTGATTGAGCTACCCCCAGTACACGGGTAGTAGGGAGCAAGTGGATCTTTAAGAGAGAAATTGACATGCATGGAAATGTGTAAACCTACAAGGCACGGCTTGTGGCGAAAGTTTTCACTCAAACCCAAGGGATTGACTATGATGAGACCTTCTCGCCCGTTGTCATGATCAAATAGATCAGGATTCTCCTTGCCATAGCCGTATACCATGATTATGAGATATGGAAAATGGACGTCAAAACCGCTTTCCTGAACGGACAACTCGAAGAGGATGTCTACATGGTTCAGCCTGATGGTTTTGTCGATCCAGAGAATCCAAAAAAGGTTTGCAAGCTAAGCAAATCCATTTATGGACTCAAACAAGCATCTCGAAGCTGGAATCTTCATTTTGATCTAAAGGTCAAAGAGTTTGGTTTTGATCAAAATAAAGATGAACCTTGTGTTTACAGAAAGGCAAGTGGGAGCGATGTATCGTTTCTCGTACTGTACGTAGACGATGTGACACCCGTCACTTTAATTTTAGGTTAAAAATGATAATTTAGGATTTATTTGGATTTAATTAGAATTGATAGTGATTATGTGAATTATTTGAATATTTTAAAATTAGATAAAGTCTTGTCACTATGAACCGATCAACGAAATAAATAAAATATTTCGTTTTGCTTGAACATTGAGTTTAATATAAGTTAGAGCCTTTGGAAAAGGTTTTACATTCGGTTAGTGATGAATTAGTGAAAATTACGCGAAAATGGAATCGAACCGTGTAAAAACGTCACTACTTTTGGTCTCCGACCAAGTATGACGAAACTGAAAAATAGTCATACGGTTCTGAGCGTAATTTAAAATTATGAAATTTGATATAATTGTTTGAAATTATTGGATTCGGAAAAATACCCGTAAAACACGACATACACTGTGATATTACTAAAAGTTTATAAAATTTGAAAGAAGTTGGTGGGTGTTTACATGCATGTCGTGATATATATAAGTGGAGTGTGCTTTTGTGTTTCATTTAATTGATGTGTTATGCATGTAGTAATAAAAGTGTAGGTTATCATGACATAATTTTTATAAAATTTAACCTACATACATACACATCACACATGAGATAAAAAAAAATTAAAACCCAACTCTCTTCTCTCCCTCTCTATATTTACGACCCAAACCCCCCACCCCCCTCTCATTTCTTTCAACCTTCTTTCTCTCAAACACACACACAAGATCAAACTTCATCCATTTTCTTTCAAGATCAAGAACACACAAGAACATTACTTTCTCCTTTTAGATTCAAGGTAATAAACCCACTTCATCTTCATCTTAAATTTCGAAAAACCCACTTCCAAATCTAAGATCCAACATCAAATTCTTGATTAGTTATGGTAGATTTGGAAGGATTAAGCTTCAACACACAAAGATTTGAGTGAAAAACCCCACTTACACACACAAAAATCATGAAGTGTGTGTTAGTGTGTGAAAGTGTGTGTTGAACTTTGAGTTAGGGTTTGATCATCTAAAAACCCACATGCATGTAAGATCTAACTTCAAATGATGACTTTCAAAGAAAGATCCATGAGAAATCTCTAGTTAAAACTCAAGTATTATGGATGAAAATAAAAACTAGTGAGTTAGATGATGCATGCATGAGCTAAAATCTATGATTTTATGTGATTTATGTGATTTATGTGATTTTTATGTGATTTATGTGATTTTATGTGTAAATGATGATGATTTACTCTAGAAACTTGGTAATCTTTGATTTTTGTCATATGAAATGATATGTATAAAATATATTAGGGTATGAAACCCTTGGATTTTAAATTAAAATCCAAAATTTTAAATAAATATATATATATATATATATATATATATATATATACTTGAATTTGAGACAAAAATGTTAAATAAATTCAAGATTTAGTGTTACAATTGTAGTAAACCCGCCTCATGTTCGTCAATGACGCCTACACGGTCGGTAATGATTGTCACTAAAATGAAACCCCGTGACTATTTCTCAAAGTAATTCCGCCTATAATGGTCGGTTATGGGAAAACACGAGCGGTACACGATTAATATGTAATATATGAATAATTGTTATATATGAAGTTTTTTTTTTATATATAAAATAAATAAAGATTATAAAAGTTGATTTGAGGTCAGAATATCTATGATGAAAAGTAACCAAATCTAGTAATAAAAACTTGGAGTAAATGAATGAGAATAAGGTAATGATTAGAGTTATACTTTTAGAAGCTTTAAATGCATTAAAAGGTTATAAAATGTGAAAATATAGAAAAAATTCGAAAATTTAAATTAGGTCAGTAGTATAAAGTTGGTAATCAGTAGAAAAAAGACTAGAAAATATTTGGGAATTTTTGGAATTTATTTAATAATTAAAATGGAATTATGTGCTTAAAAATGGCTAAAAATGCTTAAAAATAGAATAAATTGGAGAAATAATATGAAATAAAATGAGGACTTATTTTTGACAGTAAGTAACAAATATAAGTGAGAATAATTGAAAACTTAGGTGAAAATGGCACCCGAACCCTTAAAACGGTAAAAATTATGCATTAAAACATATACAATTTGTAAAATAAGGTATAAATTAGGAAAACAATTTAGATCAGTGGCTTAAAGGTTTAAAACAGGTTAATAATGTATAGGAAAACATATAGAAATAATAGGAAAGTGAAAACTTAAGTATTGGAGAAAATTTGGATAAAAACCGTAGCCGAAAAGCCATAAAAACGGGTAATTTAGCATAAAATAGAAGAAAAAAAAAGAAAATAAGTGCTAAAATATTTGGAATAATATTAATTAAGTTTAACAACTTATATTAAGCTTTGGCATAAAGTTTCATGTATAAAGATTAGTTCTTTTTGCTTTATATGTTAGAATTAGTCGAATAAGGGCAAAATCGTCATTTTGCTTGAATAGTTTAAAATTTCAGAATTTATCACATGAGTTAAGAAGAATGGCCTAACTAATCTGATATAATGGGAAATAGGACCAAGGCATTTGAAATTACATAATTAGAAGCACAAATTGCACGAGAAAGCAAAGGTGAGTTCACTATTCCCCTTAATCTGAAAATATTTTACAAATGTTTTGGGGCTGAAAATGCATATAATGAAATAGTATGGATATTATAAGTTGACAACCAATGTGTGGGTATGATTAGACATAAGTAAGGGCGCAGACGCTCATGAAAAGATGAGCCTGGCCATAAATAGAAAGAAAAGTGTATGATATAGAATCCGGCCGTCTAAATCGTTAACTATGGAATAGACAAGAGAAGTATTGATAGATCTATCGGGAATGACCAACCCTGCCTACTGATCGGTCGCTCCGGTCGTGAAACATGGTGGGAAATACTTTCAAATAGTGGTTTACGTATCGATTTAGAGCTTATGTTGCTAATTATACATCATGTCCCTAGCTAGTTCATGAACCATACGTTGTCTGAAAAACTTATGTATATCTTTACTTCCGATGATAAATGAGAAGTGAATTGGGTGGTTTTATAATATATCACCTAATGGAGAATAGAGAAAATGAGATGATTTGGTGGTTTCAAAATAAATCACCTAATGAGAAAAGAGAAAATGAGATGATTTGGTGGTTTCAAAATAAACCACACATATTGAAAAGGTGGAAATGTGAAAATGGTTTTGATATGAAAATCGGTGAACTCACCAACCGTTTGGTTGACAAAATCTTTTTAATGCATTTTCAGGTGCGTGATGGCTTGGCTTGTAGTGGAGATCTGGCGTATCGAAGACGAAATTGTCGTGTGATTCTCTTTCTATATTATGTAATGTTTTAGTAACTATGATGTAAGGGACCTAAAAAGGGATAGTTATACTATCCATCATCTAATGAAATGTTTTTTTAACTTTTCTTTAAAGATACTAGTTACTAAAACTCATGGGTTACCAATTTTTTATCACCGCCAAGTTAGACTTCCGCTGAATTAAAAATTTTGGGGTGTGACAGACGATATACTGATCATAGGAAACAACACACCCATACGTAATGAAGTTAAGAAATGGCTTTCATCTTGTTTCGCTATGAAATATCTTGGAGAAGCCGCTTACATTCTGGGAATTAAAATACACAGAGATCGATCTAAGTGCCTTTTGGGTGTCAGTCAAAGCACATACGTTGATAAGATCATAGAATGGTTCAACATGAGCAACTCCGAGAAAGGAGTTGTTCCCATGACTAAGGGAACGATCTTGGACAAATCTCAAGCACCTAAAACGGAGCAAGAGATAAGCCAAATGGCATCGATCCCATTTGCCTCTGCTATTGGATCTATCATGTATGCCATGCTCTGCACACGACCGGATGTCTCGTATGGACTGAGCGTGACTAGTCGGTACCAGCAGACACCAGGACTAGCTCACTGGACGGCTGTAAAGAACATATTGAAATACTTGAGAAAAACCACTGATATGTGTAAAACCGTAAGGCGGATCTTACTATAGGTTTGCTTGATTGTAGAGTGAACACGAGACGTAAATAATAGTTTGTTTTATTGAAATCAACATAGACTCAATTACAAACTCTCTCTGAAGCTCTCTAGAGAAACACTGTCAAAAACACATAGTTAAGAACTCCAAGTTCGGCGGGTCCGAACCTCAGGTTTGGACCTAGTTCGGCCGGTAGCATGAACTTGTCTTGAATCTTCACATCGTCTTGTTCAGATACTTCACATGACGCACATATTATGTATCAACAATTCGTCCATGGCAGGTAAAGATTTTGTTGAAGATGACGGTCGACCCAAAGCTTCAAGCTTGGGTACGTCCCGAAACTAATCTTCTGTCGTAATTTATGCAGGGATCTTCGCGAAAACTGATGAACAACATCTGGGTTGTTGATAGCGGAGCATCTCGGCACATGACCGGAGACATATCTTTGTTGCATGATGTGAAATACTTTGACGGAGGTAAAGTAACATTTGCTGGAAACAAAGGAGGTCAAGTAACCGGTTGGGAAACTTTCAAATGGTGCTGTTACATTCGACAAGGTTGAATTTGTTCAAGAATTGGAGTACAATCTTTTGAGTGTCTCCCAGATTTGTGATAAGTGTTTCACGACTGCTTTCACTGGGAGTGAATGTTTAATACTGAAACCTGAATTCAAGATTCCTGATGAATATGATAATGCGAGCACCGAGATTCTCAAACTTGTACATGCTCGACATGAATTCAGCAAAAGCAACGATCGCAGGTCAATGTTTCTTGTCAAAGGCATCCGAAAGAGATTTCATTCTATGGCATCGTCGCATGGGGCATATCCACTACAGGAAAATGAACGAACTGGTGCGGAGGAATCTTGTCGAAGGGGTTCCAAAGCAACAATTTGTTTTTAATGATGTCTGTGTGAGCTGCAAGAAGGGAAAACAGAAAAGAAAATCCCATCCACTGAAGAAATATCACTCTATTGAGGTCCCGTTAGAGCTACTTCATATGGATTTATTTGGTCCGGTGAATCGAGCAAGTTTTTCGGGAAATTTGTATTGTCTGGTGGTTACTGATGAATTTTCAAGATATTCGTGGGTTGATTTTCTGGTCTCTAAGGATGAAACGCTAATAATTCTCATCAATTTAATCACAACACTTGAATCTTTGTACAAATTGAAAGTTAGGAGAATTCGGAGTGACAACGGCACGGAGTTTAAGAATCTAACCGTGAGGACATTTTGTATGGAAAAAGGGATTGTGCATGAATTCAGCACACCATACACACCTCAGCAAAACGGCGTGGCAGAAAGAAAGAATCGCACAATTATTGAAACAACACGTATAATGTTGGCTGATGCTCAATTACCTGTTCCTTTTTGGACAGAAGCTGTCAACACTACGTGTTATGTGCTAAATCGAGTGCTTACAGTGAAGCGTCTTGAAAAGACATGCTATGAACTTCTGAAGAATCGTAAGCCGAATCTCGATTATCTAGAGCCGTTTGGGTGTCCCTGTACCGTATTGGCTGCTGCAGGAAAATTTGATGACAAGGTCTTTGAGGAACTGTTTGTTGGTTATTCAAATCAGAAGAAACGTGTTTCCAATAACCAGACCGGTACGGTGGGTGAATATCTACATGTGGATTTCCAATCATATACTTTACCACCCAGAGGCGTTGGACCGGACTGGATGTTCGATTACAAAACTTTGTTTGAAAATCTTGAATCAACGCCAGAAGTATTTGATGAACAACTTACTAGAGTTTTCATTGAATTACAAGATGATACTCCGGTGTTAAACATTCAACTCTGGCAACTCCGATAGTACCTGTTGCTGATGAGTATTTGACCGAGACATCTAATGATACGACTTTTGCTGCTGATGATATGTCATCTGAAGAAGATAGTGAATTTCATGAAGCCGTGACACATCAGGTGGAAATTTCTGCTCAGCAACCTGATCCACAAGTTGAATCTACGTCTGGTGTAACTGATGTTAATGCAACTGAGAATGTGGTGGTTGAGGAAGATCCTGTTCCTGATTTACCTGAAGCGGTGGTTGTTCCTATTCATCAAACACTCCGGATAAACACCATTCATCCACAAGAAAATATCATTGGTGATTTAAATGAAGGAGTTCGTACAAGACATCAAATTTAGAGTGGTGCTTTACTATCTGTTCTGGAATCTGGTATTCAAGAGGAAGTATTTCATTCATGCTTTATATCCCAGATCAAACCGAAAAATGTTAAAGAAGCTTTATTAGACGGTTCGTGGGTTGAAGCAATGCAAGAAGAATTACTACAATTTCAAAAATTGGGTGTGTGGCATTTGGAAGATTTACCTGAAGGTAGCAAAGAACCGTGTGGTACACGGTGGGTGTACAAATGTAAACGGGATGATCGTGGAGTCATTGTCCGAAACAAAGCCCGTTTGGTTGTTCAAGGTTTTTCACAAGAGGAAGGAATAGACTTTAACGAAGTGTATGCACCTGTAGCCAGAATTGAAGCTATCAGAATATTTTTGGCGTTTGCTGCACATCGTGGGTTTAAAGTTTTTCAAATGGATGTAAAGAGTGCGTTTCTGTACGGCAAGGTTAAAGAAGAGGTGTATGTCAAACAACCTCCGGGATTCTTCGATCCTGATTATCCGGAAAAGGTTTATAAGTTAGACAAAGCTTTATATGGTCTCCATCAGGCTCCTCGAGCTTGGTATGAGACGTTGTCTACTTATTTACTCTACAACGGGTTTAAGCGCGGGTTGGTTGATCCTACTCTTTTCTGTCGTAAAACGGGGGAGGATTTGCTTCTGGTACAGATTTATGTCGAAGATATTATTTTTGGCTGTTCAAACGAGAAGTTATCGAAGGATTTCGAGACTTTAATGCAAACAAGGTTTGAGATGAGTTCGATGGGAGAAATGTCTTTCTTCTTAGGATTGCAAGTTCAACAATCTGATAAGGGTATCTTCATACATCAGACGAAGTATGTGAGAGATGTCCTGAATCGATTCAAGGTGGAAGATGTTCGAATTCCTGGAACTCCTATTCAGTTGTCGCATGGCCTATATCCTGATGAGAATGGTGAAGAAGTTGAAGTCACTCTTTACCTGATATAATGTTTGATGTTTGTTTGTGTGCCAGGTACCAGGCGGCTCCTCGTGTTTCACATATGAATGCGGTTTTGCGAATTCTTGCTTATCTGAAGGGTAATTCAGATCTCGGGATCTGGTACCCTCATGATGATAAGTTCGACTTATCAGCGTATACAGATTCGAACTACGGCGGTTGTAAGATTAATTTCAAGTCAACCACGGGCCGGATGTCAGTTTCTCGATGATAGGTTGGTATCTTGGCAGTGTAAGAAGCAAACTTATGTTACCACATCCACGGCTGAAGCTGAATACTTCGCAGCTGCTAGTTGTTGTTCTCAGGTCTTATGGATTCAATAGCAGATGCGGGATTACGGTTTTAAGTTTCTTACTCCTCCAATTTACATAGATAATTCGGCCGCTATTTGCATCACAAAAAACCCCGTACACCACTCTAAAACGAAACACATTGATATTCGTTATCATTTCATCCGGGATTGTTTTGAGAAACACCTAATTGATCTGCAAGAGATCCATACTGATTTTCAAAAAGCGGATCTTTTTACGAAAGCTTTTGACAAAACCCGCTTTCGTTATCTTTTGCAGATCAACGGCATACAAAAGTTACCGGTCGAGTAACTTTCGGTTGATCATTTTTTTTCCTTATTGTTTTTCTTTTGTTTCTTATACAAAAATACAAAAATAGCGTTGTGTATTTTAGGGGGAGAAATATCAGAAAATATAAAAAAAATTGGAAAAATGCAAAAGGCATAAAAAAAATGAAAAAAAAAATGATTAAAAATTGAGATATTGATCCGACCAAGCGAGAAATGATATTACATCGGCGTGTGTTATCAACCACGGATAAAGTAAAACAGAAAAGCTGTAGGTTCTTGTTTGGTTAGTTAAGTGCGTAAGGGTAAATCTGATATATGCTAGTATGATATAAACATAAAAATATTGCTTGATTAATTGTAAGACACATCATGATGATTACTGTCTGATCTTGGCATTAAATAAAATGAAAAAGCAAAAACAGAATAAGAGATGTTCTGGTGTACGCATGTTTTCATTTTGCAAAGATTTAAACTTGTTTGATTTTCTTTATTTTGTCAAACGATCGGACTTTCTCTGCGTATCGAAAGATCGACCTGATTGTTGTTCGTTTGACGTTCTGCTTTATTTTCTTTGGTGTTTCGTATAATCCATCGGACTTTCTCTGCGTGTACGTGAGTACCGACCTGATTGTTGTTGAATTATACAACTTCTGCTTTATTTTACATTTCTTATTTTCCTAAACAATCGGACTTTCTCTGCGTGCCTACCAGCCGACCTGATTGTTGTTTGTTTAGGGTTCTGCGTTATTTTTGCATGAAACACCATGAACGATAAATCTCTGTGAGAATCAAATTCTGTGAAAAGTACAAAAAAAAAATAAGAATAATCCAGATTACCGGTATTTCTGATTGTGTGGGTTTTCACATTATCAATGCTTGCTAAATATATCTTAACATATTAGAAAGCTATAAAAATTGATCTACCCAAGCTGAAATAAAGTGAAAAATTGTATTTGCTGCCAACTTGACTTGCATGCTGATTAAAAATGAAATTGAAGTGTGTCTGATGCATATTGGCCGATATGATCTCGCGTCTGGATCTTTCTCACAAAAATACTTAAGTTATATCAATTTTTAGTAATTTTGTTTCAATTCTGTTTGGTTTGTTATGTGAATGTTTGAAAAATACCAAAAAGATTTTAGGTGTGTTTGAAAATTTTACAAAAATCAAAAAGATTTTATTCTGCGTTATTTTCGATCAACCGATTAGTGAAAGATGTCAAATTATGCCGGAAACAACCAAATGGACTTGATTCCAGAAACTTCGTCGGTAAATTGAACGAAGTTTGAAATATATTGATAAATTTTAAAACTTTGGAGGTTCAATTTGAAAAATTCATCAAAATCAGGCGTTATTTTTGAAAATTTTGCAAATCTCCAAACTGGAAGTTCGGAGGTCCGAAGGTGAGAATTTGGGAAGTTCGGAGGTCCGAACCTCACCATCAGACAGAGTTTGGAGTTGGCCGATTGGGAAGTTCGGTGTTACTGTTCGGCCGAACTTGGAGTTCGGAGGTCCGAACGTGGATGGCTATAAATGCGCCAAACTTGACGTTCGGAGAGCATTGTTACTGTTTTTCTCCGAACGTGCACCGAACCTCTGCCCAAATTTTGAATTTTTGTTTTGACGTGTTTTTGGCGAATTAACGACTGATTCTAGGTAGATCTTGATATTCCGTCTGTACTGGTTGTCTTAGATTAGGTTTTTACCCATGTTTTGTGAGGTTTTGACTGGAAAAACTCGTTCGGACATAACTCAGTTCTAGATCTGAAAATACGTTATGAAAACCATGTTTTTATCAATTAAAATTGGTTCCTATGGGTTGCTTATCAGATTCCGACTATAGGTGTTGCTTGACAGTGTCTAATTTGGTCGTTTTCATCAAGTTTGAGATTCAAACCTGTCGGAGTTCTTCAAGCTCCGAACTTGGGGATCGGAGACTCCGAACGTGGGGTTCGGAGGAGGCTCGGACAGAGTTTGGCGGGTCTCAGATTTTTGTTCAAATGTTGTTCGTTTACGCAAACGACAATGATTTGACAAAATCGATGATGATAACTGTTAATCACATTGAATTTAATGAATGTTTTCTTTTATGTGTTTTCAGATATGGCAAACGATTTAAAGATTGGCGACAAGCATAACATTTGTGCACATATCGGGGTTGCAAGGGCCAAACTTGATAAATTTGGAGGACCTGGAATATTTGAGTTTCTGAGACGTTCAAGAATATATCACGCTATTACTCAGCAGTGTGATGTATACAGAGATATTATTTTGGAATTCTGGAGTACGGCACATACAATTTCTAATCCACCGATTAGAATTGTTGCTACTGTTCAAGGCCGACCGGTTCAAGTCACAGAAGCTGATATTCGCAGGGTTTTACAGTTAGAGTCTGATTCACCAAATGCAAGGATTGAATTTCCTCATGAAGATAACGTGGCATTCTTAAAGCGGATTTGGTATACGGACGATCCGAGCAAGGAGTGGGTATACAAATCATCATTGAGTGTGCCGTACAAGTATCTTGCCCATGTGCTGTTAGTCTGTTTGGGACATCGAATTTCAAGTCATGATGTAGTCCAACAGATAATTCTATCCTTGATGAATGCACTGGTGATGAATCGACCTTACAACGTGTCTGGGATGATTTTCCATTATATGAGAGACAATCTAACACAACGTCAGAAGAAGGCAGATATCTACCCCAGATTCCTCCAAATGGTGCTGAATGACTTATATCCGAATTTGACAAAGAATGCAGCATATCGAATGGAATTAAAGCATATGACTGAGGCAAGTGTTGGGGCTTTGGCGTCTTATCAAAAGAAGGCACCAGAGTTTCAGCCTAAACCGAAGAGATTGATTGGCCATCTAGCCAATGTCAATTATGTGGCACCAGTCACAGGTGCGCCTCGTCATGATGACGGAAGCGACTCAGAAGAACTGGATTATAGTTGGATCGAAGAGCAGAATCAGATACCTCAGCAGGGAAGGGTAAAAAGGCCTAAGAGGCAGATTCCAATCGTTCAGGAACAAGTTAATCAAGATCCACAACCAGAACTAGTAGTTACTCAACCGCCAATATCTGAACCGGTGGCCTCAGCTCATGCTACTGTGACTGAGACACCAGCTGTTAATGCCCTGATTGATGAATCCGAATCTGATGATGATTTTCTGGATACTGGAGTTGGCTCTGAGGACTTATCGAAACCAAACGATCCGTTTGTCCGTGTCCTGATTAATTCCAAGTATGTGAAGTTGAGGAAGGGAAGCAATGAGCACATTGCATACAGAATCGGCCAGAACAAGAGTGTCGATAGATACAAAGATCGAGTATATGATGTTGTGGCCTCATCCGAATCAGATGAAGATTATAATCCTGAAGCCGGGGTGGTTTCTGGTAAAGGAAAATAGCCGGTGACTGGTTCATCAGTGACTCTGTCTAAAGGGAGAAAGAAGTCGGTTGCTAGGGGCCGTACTAGAAAGAGAAAGGGCGTAGGTGTTCAGCAATTCGTTTTGCAACCTCGTTCCAGTGTCTCTGCATCTACTGAAACTACAACAACGGTCCAGACTTCAGTGTCTGACATTCAAGCTGATTTCTTGCAGAACTTGATGAATGCAAGTCGTTCGACAACTGCTGGCACAGCACCTTCAGCAAGTGCTGGTGCGCAGTTTGTTAATCAGTCAATAGGATCTACAACACCGGTTTTCACTTCTGCTACTGCAACTGCGTCTACACATTCTACACCAGATGTGACTTTTAATTTTGAAGAAGGTTCGGTTTCTTTTTCACAAGCTAGTATCTTGCAGAGTGCTTTATCAGATCATCAATCTTAGATTGACGCTTTAAAAGCTAAGTCTGAAGCAAAGGAAAAGACCATTACTGTGCTGAAGTTGGATAAAGAAGATTTGATTCGACAAGTTGTAACTCTTCAGAGTCGTGATAGAACCAAAGATCAGGAAATTCTGAGATTACAAAGGGCTAGTCAGGCTCAATCGAAAATGCTTCTTGAGATGGGTGAGCAGATTAAATTCTTGATGGAAAAATTTAAAGCTCAGGGGGAGATAGGAGACGGTTCGGGGTGTAATGAGGACCTAATGCGTTTTCTAAACGATGATCCCGACCAAGATGAACCTGAAGGGAATGTTGGTGGCGGACCAGGCCCATCTGGAACTACTTCGGGTTCGGGTGCTGGTGCATCATCTTCCCAGGGGGAGAAAGACTCGAGAGAAGCGGTACCGATTTCTTCGATTCCTTTTAATCAAGCGGCAAAAAGTTTGAATGAATTTGCTGAGATGTTACAAACGCTTGAAGAAGGGGAATTTGTTGGGAATTTGACGGTTGAAGAATTACAGTGGGTGTTCGATTTAAATGACGAAGAGCTAAGAAAGGCATCTGAAAAAGAACCTGAGAAATACGAAGAACCTGAGCCAGAGTCTGATGAAGACGTGGAAGGTATATTTGAAGAAGAAGTTGAAGTGGAGGATATTACAGAGGAGGAATATCCAGATCTGTACTCCAACTTCAATAACAATCAAACTGGTGATGAGTTTGAAGTATTTCCGAAAGAAAAAGATGCTGAGGCTGAAGAAGTGTTGAGAAGGAAAGAATCTGAGAAACCAGAAGAGCCAGTGGTGAAGGAGGCAAAGATTCAGAAACAGAATCAGGCTTTTAAAGAATTTATGAAGGCTTTTCATGCAAATTATATTCCACCTCCGAAACCTATCAAGCAAAGATCATTTTTCAAGTTCAAGGGTCGGGTATCGGGAGAAATTATTAGTTGGATGTATGCTTCGAGCTTGAGGTGCTATGGGATTAAACGTGAAAATGGGATCCAGTACTTCAAGCGTGCCAAGGATTTCAGCAGTCTGCCTGTTTGGGATGTTCGTGAACTGACAAGGAAACCTTTTTGTTGTTATGGCGATGATGCGATGGGTATGCATTTTAAGAAGATTCTCAAGAAAGAATGTCGTGAAGGATTTCAGTTTCTAGATCCTCAAAGGCCAAAGCGACGTCGATCTACAACAAGAGTTCATGAACTAACTGGCAAGAAGCTGATAATTTTGGTGTTTCCGAAGAAGCCCGATGTAATGAAGAAGATACCACTGATGACGATGCAACAAGATTTCATCAAAGATCTGAGGTGGTGGTATTATAATGAGAAGACAGTTGAAGCGGTTATTGTATTGAAGGAAGATAATCGGGTTGTGAAGATATATGATCCCATGTGGCTGATTAATTTGTCGAAGGCTGATATTGACGAGTTGTATCATAATCCAATTTGTATCACCCAGATTTTATGGATCAAGCGCTGAAGTTCCAGAGGGTGATAAGGGTTTGTTTTGCGTTCAACATTTTTGCTGGAAATAACCACGACTTGGTTTGGAAAGGTGATGGGTCTGCTACAGATGCTCAAGGCTGATGAAGAATGGTCCAGCTATTGCCAAGGGGGAGTTTGTTGATACACGAAATGGCAATGAGTTGGATCTGACGAAGACACGAAGTTTTGGTATTTTGGTCTGGTGGCCGAACTCCGGCCGAACCTTGGCCGAGCCTTGGCCGAACCTGAGGTTCGGACAGGCAGAGGAGTTCGGACATCCGTAGCTTATATATAAGTGTTTGTGTCTTTGTAATTCAGAAGTTTTGAGAGAGAGAGAGCGAATTTTGTCTGTGAGATTTCTCTGTGTAACTCTGATTCTCTGATAATATGAGATTGAGTTTTATTTACGTTTGTGTGTTGTTTTCTCACTTGTTTATGATTGTATTCGATCAATTCGACCAAACCGATTCACGTTCAGTCACTTTCACGAACCCTTAGGTTTTTGTCCATCAGTTGCAGTATCCTTGGAGCTTGCAGCAGAATTTTTCAAAATTGATTTTGTCTTTGAAAATTCATTTTCTGATTTCTTTTCATTTTTATGAAAATCTGATGATTTCTCATTAGAATGAATTCTGCCTTGCTCATCCACAAGTCTGACATTTTTCTTAGTATCAGTCTGATAGCCTTCAGACATATCGTCAGACTTTTCTGTGTCAGATTTGGTGGATTTGGGTTTCTTCAACAGACAAGTCCGATATGTATGACCACGAGTTTTGCATTTAAAACACTTTCTTTTATCAATTATGACTTTTTCACTCGCGTTTTCATCCACTTTGGACTCAACAATCCGTTTTTGAAACTTGGGTTTTACACCTTGCTTTTTAGAAACATAACGATGTCCAAACTCATCGTTACGTCCTGACTCATATCCAGACACGTTTCCTGAACAATCATCATAAAATCCAGCCTGATTTCTAGCATAAGGATTCTCAGAAAAACGATGATCCCTAAAATTCTGAGATCTGTTTCTATACCCACCAAACCTTGAATCATATTCATTTTGACCTTCAAAATCAACCCATTTTGAACTTTTCCTAAAACCAGATTGATTTGGTCCACAACCAACTCATCATAAAATCCTTCATCATTATAAAATTGAGATCTTTTAAAAAATGGACTGGATTTTCTGAAATTCGGTTGTTTTTTATCATAAAAAACTTTCGGTGGTGTTTGAACAGTTGGTTTTGATGTTTTATTATTTGACGATTTTTCAACAGAAATTTTCACTCTGTTCACCAACCCAGACTCAGATTCAGATTGAAAAGTGTCCATTACATTAGCACTGCTGCTATTTCCCCTCTTAATGGGCACATTCCGCACTTTGGGATCATATGCTGGATCATATTTACATGAGAAATTTTGATCGATTAAATTCGGGTTCACCATATCCAAAGGAAATTCTTTGTCACTATAAATCCGATTGGAACCCTTTAACCGATAAGTCACCCATGGTTCAACCTTGTCACAGTCGGTGTCCAAAGTAGGATTTCGAGCCTTAGCATTTGTAGGTTTCAAAATTTTCGAAGAAGAATCTTTTGCAGCAGTTTTAGATTTAGCCGAGGACTCAAATCCGACTCCACCGTACTTGACCTTCTTACCTTCCACAGATTTGCTCCGAGCAATCTGCTTTTGTTCGTATGCACTCAGTTTTGAAAGCTCAGATTTAATTGTTGGAAAATCATGTTTGGAAATTACATCATTATGATCTAGCTTACAAACTTTAGATTGAGTGTGCACCGAATTTTCAACATCAGTTTCAGACACTAAGTCATCAACTTTGTCAAAATCAGAAACATCATAGAAAAGCTCATCAACTGTTGAATCCAAGATGGATTTTTCAGTTAAAAATTTGTCAAATTTGTTTTGTTCAGCTTGATTAAAAACATTTACTTTCTCCTCAGATGAAGGACCAAGTGTGATATTCACCGGAGGTGGAACTTGACTCAGCTTGCTAGAAACATCTTCTTTTTCAGTTTTATAAAGAAAATTTGTAAAAGAAGATGACATTTGAACAAAATCAAATTTTTGTTTTAACTCAAAAACCTCGATTTTCAAATCAGCGACAAGTTTCTGACTAGCAGCCAAATCCTTCTGTACACACACGAGCAATTCAGACTGATTCGAAAAATCAAATTTTTGCAAACGCAATTGCTCATTACTGACAGTAATTCCTGGGTTGTCCCTTCCCATCTTTCCTTATAAATTTTTTTATCAGCTTTTTCTACTGCCAGAAGATCATTTAACTTTGTCTTCCCATCTAAGAGCACACTCTTAGCAGTAGCAAAGTCATCACACGATTTACACATCGAAGGATATGAGACTACCTTTGAAGAATCGGCCATCAGAGCAACTGTTTCAGTAAGATTGCTCCTTTTCAATGAACCGATCTCCTGTTTCAGACTTGAATTTTCATCAGTAATTTTCTGCATATCCTTCTGCAATGCAAGCATCTTACCAGCAATTTCAACAGCATTTTGTTGTGCTTTTTCATATCTTTCTTTCAGTGGAAGACTCTTTTGATAAAGATTTTCAAAATCATTTGCTGCATCAACTGCTTCGGCTTTCGATGCGTCACATTCTCGAATCAATGCCTCGTTTTCCTCAGTCAGAAGTTTAATTTGCTTTTCCAACAAGAGAATTGCATCGGACTCGATCTTTTCAGACACATCAGCCATAAATGCAAATTTTTCTTCAATCACAGACTTATGACCACTCCTTGAATTTGAGACTTCATCTTCATCATTAATTCCATCAAAAGTTCCATCAGTCGCTTCACCATGCACTTCTTCTTCATTTTCAGTAGATTCAGTCATAGTTTCTTCATCCGGCACGTGAGTAACAATTAAAGCAGATGAATCAGCGAACTGATTACCCCAATTATAAGTTTTATCAACTTGAGAAATAAGAGCTTTTGTGGATTCAGATTTTGAGTTAGAAGTACTCCCTGAACTCGGAGGATTGTTGGATCCAGAAACATTTGACTTAGAAGTGAACTTCTGATATTCCTGCTTTTTCGGCTGCTAACTTTCGCGAGCAAAATGACCAAAATTGGAACAATTGTAACATCTAACTTTAGATTTATCAAATCCAATTCTGCCACCAGAATTGAAATCTTTTCTTCCAGTCTTCTTTAAAAACCTTTTCACTCTTCTCGCCAGCATGGCAAACTGCCAATTGATGTCCATCAACTCCAAGTCATCAGGATCCACCTGATCATAGTCTTCTTCTGTCAATTTAGCATTACTGACATTCCCAGTGATCAATCCATAATAAGATGACACTAATGCAGAAACAAGAGCCATATAATCTTCAGTGGTAGATACTGACATAGCCATCTTTCCTGTGTTCACCAGATTACTTGCTGGGATTGACGTGCCACTTATTCCAGAACTATAATTGTAATCAGCACTTTGTGAGCCGGTTCCAGTTCCTGAACCTGAAACATATCCAGGTAAATTTCCAGCCACAAATGCTGTAGCAGGTGCAGAACTTGTTATCTTTGCTGATTTCCCTGAGATTGTTGCTGCATTTGACCCATAATAAACATCTGGATTCTGAACTGCTGCTGGAGTAGTGTTAACATTCTTCATTTCTAAATCACGAGCTTGCAGTTTACCCAAAAGTTTCACAAATGTTAAATCGGCATAGTCTTTATCATTCATGATCATCAAAACATAAGATTCCCATTTCGATGGCAGACCTTCCAACAACTTTTCCTTCAGCTCTTCGTCATCTTTCTTAATTTGGACATTATCCATTTCAGATAATAAATGACAATATCTTGAAATTAGCTCAGGAACGCCCTCGCCATCAAAATGTTTGAAGTTGTCAAATTCTTTGTTTAGCACCTTCTTCTTACTTTTCTTATATTGTTCGTTGCCCTCACACCTCTCTTTCAGTGTTGTCCATAACTCATGAGAGTGTTTGCAACTTTTGAATTGGTGTAATATTTCCTTTGGCAAAGCTTGAGTGATTAAACCATATGCTTTCTGTTCACGAACAAAATCAGCTTTCTGTGTAAGATCCAGATTCCGTTGCATAATGGGAACATTGTTAACGCCAACAGGATACACATATGGTGCATCCATAGCGATCCATAGATCTGGATCTGTTGTTCCAATATAGGCCTCAAACCGTTTCTTCCAGTTTGCATAGTCTTCAAATTTAAGCAACTTTGGAACTTTCTGTGTTGTTCCGATTTCATTGTCGTAATTCAGTAACGTTTGCATCTACGTTTGAATAGCAGCAAACGCGTTATAATCCGACATGATTGAAAAAATTGAATTCTGATCTCGCCGAACTTGCTCCGAACTTTTCACACGCTCCGAACTAGCTCCGAACTTTTCACACGCTCCGAACTAGCTCCGAACTTTCACCGAACTGAAAACAAAAAGTCCGAACTCTCAACGAACGTATCACCGAACTCAGAAACTCCGATCTATCTCCGATCCTAGTCTGAACTCCCTCCGAGACAAGATTCTCACCGAACTCTCTCCGATAGAACTCCGAACTCTCACCGAATCAGGAAAACTGACCGAACTTCACTCCGAACTCTGGCTTCGGAGCGGTTTCACCGAACTTGGAGTTCGGCCGAACGTAAAATTCGGAATATTTTTGGATCTCACCGAAAACACTCAGAGCTGACCTCTAAACACTCAAAGGACTAAAAACACTCAGAAACAATGAGTTTTGACGCAAAACATGGTGTGTTTTCACGTAAAATTCCAGAGAGAAACACGAAATACGAACTTTGAGTAAACGATTTGCAACAATTCGAACCAAACAGCACCAGATTGCTCTGATACCACTTATAAAACCGTAAGACGGATCTTACTATAGGTTTGCTTGATTGTAGAGTGAACACGAGACGTAAATAATAGTTTGTTTTATTGAAATCAACATAGACTCAATTACAAACTCTCTCGGAAGCTCTCTAGAGAAACACTGTCAAAAACACATAGTTAAGAACTGGTCTCTTGATACCAATTGTAAAACCGTAAGACGGATCTTACTATAGGTTTGCTTGATTGTAGAGTGAACACGAGACGTAAATAATAGTTTGTTTTATTGAAATCAACATAGACTCAATTACAAACTCTCTCTGAATCTCTCTAGAGAAACACTGTCAAAAACACATAGTTAAGAACTGGTCTCTCTCACTCGTCGTTACATTCAAATCACAAGTTCCTATATATAGACGTCTGCTCCGAGCTCCATCCGAACTCCAAGTTCGGCGGGTCCGAACCTCAGGTTCGGACCTAGTTCGACCGGCAACATGAACTTGTCTTGAATCTTCACATCGTCTTGTTCAGATACTTCACATGACGCACATATTATGTATCAACAATATGTTTCTCGTATACGGAGGTGTTCATGAAGAGCTCACTGTAAGGTGTTACACTGATGCTAGTTTTTAGACTGACCGAGATGATTCTCGCTCATAGTCGGTATTCGTATTCACTCTTAAGAGAAGGGTTGTTTCCTGGAGAAGTTCCAAACAGCCAGTTGTAGCAGATTCTACTACTGAATCCGAATATATAGTCGCCTCAGAAGCTACTAAGGAAGCTGTGTGGATAAAGAAATTCATATTCGATCCCGATGTCGTGCCAAGCATTAGGCAGCCAATCAAGATGCTATGTAATAACACAGGCGTTATAGCTCAAGCCTAAGAGCAAAGGTATCACAAGAAGGCCAAGCACATCCTGAGGAAGTTCCACTACATAAGAGAAGTAGTCGATTGAAATGAAATTAAAATAAGCAAAGTACACACAGATCAAAACTTAGCTGATCCCTTCACTAAGCTTATGACTCAGGAGACTCATGTACGCCACAGAGAAGCGATAGGGCTTAGATTAGTTAAAGACATGTTTTGATTTAGTATTTGGATGTATGAACACCAACAGTTATCCATAGTATTCTTATTCCATCAGTTTTATGCAATAATGAATTACATAACTGTGTTCAACATTTATACGTTTAATCCTTGGACAATAAGTTCTTGTCCTAAATGTCCGTACTCGATTAGTTAGTGGGAGCTATATTAAAATAAGACTATTGTGACTACTTGAACCTTAAAGTCGTTTAACGTTCAAACTCACGAACCTCGTTGGTGAATGACGTTGGACGTAACTCGCATCATGCAATGCAAACATGGAAGTCTTGCTTGCTTGATTAATGCATGCTCTAATGTATCCTTAGACCTGAGATGCATATTTGAAATCCCTTCTACTAAAGAACATTCTTTGATTGGAACCTAACGTTGTCGCGTAACTGCCAGCCATAACAGTTACTTTTGGGAATGGCTCTGAGGTTTAGTGGGAGCTGTATGCCTCAACAAGGAATTCTGTACTCTTGCTTCGGAAACTGTTAGAGATAAAGGCGCCCTCGTTGGTTCCAAGTGATAAGTGTGAGGCCTCACCTAAACTTACTGTGTGTTTGTTGAATCACTTTAAATTATATCGAGAACGAAAATCGATGAATCATATATGAGAGTCCATGTCTCATAATTCATCAATGTCTTATACAGAAAGAACATATGAAAATGAATGCGCAAGTCATAAATCTGCTTGATCGTCAATCAGATATACTTTAGCTGATGACTTAAAGTGTCAATATTGGTTGGTGTAGCCAAGCATAGCTAGAGTGCCTCTGACTGTGCTCGTTAAACTATTTCGTTCAGTCCAAGTGGGAGACTATTGTAAACAGAGTGTCCTGATCCGACGAATTAACAAGCCCGACCGATATTGACTCGTAAGAGTTACACTCGGGTCAACGGACTATAAATCTAATTAATTGTTAATTAGTATTAAAACAAACTAAGTGGTCAATTAAATAAATACTTGATTATTTATTTAATTAAACGACAAAATTAATTCAGCCAAAAAAAACTCGTAAAATAAATAAACGGACTGATCAGTTGTTACCGTATTAACAGACTGATCAGTATGGTGGTCTGGTGGATATCGCGACCGGGCCCAGTCCTTCGGAGCCCCAATCCGTGATTTTTTTAAATAAAAATGGGAGAGAGAGAGAGAGAGAGAGAGAGAGAGAGAGAGTTAATTGGATAACAAGTTAGAAGAACCCTAATTCACCACCTCTCTCTCTCTCTGCGCCGAAATCCAGCCGGCTCCCCTAGCCACCGCCCTCCTCGGATCGGCGCCACTACAGCTAGCGTGATCTCTCGCGTTTCCCGATGGATCCCCGTATTGCCAGTGTTTGTGCTCGTCTTGAGAAAGAAGTCTCCACCGCCCGAGCCGAGGCCGCAGCCCAGGCTGAAGCCGAAGCCGCGACCCGAGCCGCAGCCACGACCCATGCCGCTGCCGCCGCCGCACCGCTTATAGATCGCCGGCCAGTGATCCTCACGCTGCCGGCGCAGCCGAGGCCACTGCGCCCCGTCCCCTCGTCATGGCCCGCACCGCTCTATCCACATCTCGCTGCCGCCGCGTCACCGCTCGTAGCCGGTGACGAGATATTTGTAGGGACCGTTCCTATCGTGATCCCGGTGGAGAAAGTTTTGTAACCGTCGCCTATGGTAACTCTACCACCACCGCCACCATTGCCGCCGATGGCCGCCGCCACTGTCGACGAACTGTCTTGCAGGTTCGAGTCGGACGTCTCAGTGAATACTAGCGACAGTCCGTTGAATCCGGTGTCTCGAGCGTTTGCTCGAATCCCACCAAGGTATATCTAACTTAATTAGATATTAATTTTATTTATTTATTTTAAATAAATATTTTCAGTGTTTGTTGTTACGGTGATTGATCATGTTTGCAGTAATATCCGCGCGTTTTATTTAAATAATTTCCGCTGCTAAATTAATCTGGCATTAATTTACATACATTAAATCGGTTTTAATCGGATAAAATTAAAATCGGTAACCCGGATATCCACGGTAAATCCCAACAGTATCTTCCACACTTCACATACTCTAGGTTCTACCTATTATGTAATTAATGCAACCTCATTCTTATGGGCGCAAGCTATCCTGGCCGGCATATATATTACTTTATCTCTTTCTACTTTGTCTACCTAGAGTCCTAGTTTAAGTCTAGATACTGCATTAGTACCTAAATCTCTGAAACCAAAGCTCTGATACCAACTTGTGACGCCCACACCCAGACTTCGCACTAGGAGGGGTCACGCATCGGATTTACTCATAAACACATGGCACAACAGAGATAACTAAAGCAGTGTAAATTTGAAACTTTTATTTATAAGCTAAGTACTACAAGTAAGAGAGATAATTTACATAAGGTAACTCTAACTATAGCTACAATTTATTACTATAAGTATGCCAGCTCGATAAAACATCCTCACCGATAGCTTGCCCGTCTAATCCCTTATCACAAGGGCCTTCTCATTGCTACTTGAAGCATCACCTTGAGCTGACATACATATATGTTTTTGAAAGGTCAGCTTACACTGGTGAGTTCTATATTCTAAAAACATTACCCCGTTCTAGGTTAAAACCTTTGGACCTGCAAGATCCGTTTCTCATACATTTATAAAGTATAACACATAACAAAATTATACAACACATAATATTCCTTAACAAAACACACCCTTTATCGAAACCATGTATCCCATATACCCTCTATTACTTTCTATAACTCCAACATTTACTATCAGTCTAAACCCTGCTAATATATAAGCAGAGATACCATTTTTGCTGACTTCCGAGTCTTAACTATGTTGGATATTCCCTATTGTGGATAGTCGCACCATTTTCGACTAAACGTTTAGACTTTAACGACTAAATGTTTAGACTTTAACGACTTAACGTTTTGCTTAGACTTTAACGACTAAACAATCCTAACTCCCCTAGTACTACTACCCGCCCCTAGTTAAATACCCATGTGATTTAGGTTTATTAGTAGACAACGATAAGGCATTTATTTACCAGCAACAAGTGAACATCCCCCAATTTACCATTAGAGTTTATATATAGGATGTACTAGCGGCGTATCCACCACACTTCCTATATACCAGTTAAGCAATATTATTGTGCTTATATATAGAAAATATCGCAGTGTATCCACCACATAATAATAAAGTAAATGCATGACCTATTCTCATGTATAAATACATATTCACTATAATGTCTACTAACAATTTAATACTTTAATAGTTCAATATATCAGTCTGAAAGCAGATTAACAATTTGAAAAATTTCGTATACAAGCACTCGTATGCATTTTTTTATAAAATAGTATTTATATCAGCCCGAAAACATTTATAACATTTATAACATTTAAAACATTTAAAAGTGAGCTAATAGAACTCACCTTATTTCTTTACTTGTTTACTTGGACGGAATCTCCGTTAAGATCCTTGGTTAAACATAATCGCGTATCGTATGGCATTAATGCAAATATTTTATATAATAAACACTTATTATGTTTATTTCTATATTTCGTTATCTTAATATTATCTAATTTTTAAGACTTACCATTTTAAAGATCAAATAACCAAAATGCCCTTATAGGCAAAATATCTTTTTTAATCATAATATGAAAACGCGCATTCCTATAAGTAAAGGCTCACTCCAGAATTGCCCGGGGAAGTGTGTCAGGTCCTAGTTAGGATTTATGCGACACCCTCGCTTTGCCAGAAACCCTAGTGTACAAGCGCTTACCCTTCCAGTCCGTACGAATTTCTAAGTACCCGAATAACTCGGTATATTAATACTTTATTATTTCTCACTTTTTTAAGAAATATATATTTATTATATATATATATATATATATATATATAAACATGTTACCATATCAAAAATTAAGTCCCAATACCTCTCGGATTGTGCAATATCAAATAACCTTATTTTAAAACCCTAATTTCACGTATTTATCAAATAATTACCATAACTATTTTAAATATGAAATAAACTTAGTGTCTTATCCATTATAACATTTTATATTATACTTTAAAATATCAAACCTTAATTCAATCCCGTTTAGCCAATTTTGGTAGAACAACATTACGAAAACCCTAATTTTGACCCGTTTAAAAAATCAATACCAAACCTTTCCAAACTATGAAATTAACTTAGGGCTTTCTTAAAATACATCATTTTAGGATTCCCTAAAAAAATTCAGATCCTAATTCTAACCCGCTGACCCAATTTTAGCAAAACAAGATCAAGAACCCTAATTTTTATACTTTTTTCGAAACCTGACAAAACAACAATATTGTCAAAAACTGAAAGATGTTATTGTAGAGCATACAAACTAATGTATGATTGCAGAATTTCAGCTTCCAATTCCTCGTCGTTTGGTCGTATTTCTACGATGAAGTTTTGGTTCGTTTTAGGGCTTTAAGAGTGAAAAATGGTAAATTGGTGAAGATATAGGACGGATCAAAGCTCCTATTTATAGTCATTTGATGCGCCTATGGCCCCTGACATATGCCAAAATGACTAGGATTTCGTTGCGTAGGAGGAGAATCGTGGTCTGCTAGCTTGAAGAATGTGGCTGTTTTGGGACCTGTAAAACCCTTCTGTCCGTTGTAATCTTTGCAGGCTGGGGATATGATTATGGCCGTGGCTCGCGGTTCGCGTTTTCATCACAGCAGCCCAACTTTCACTTTTTTTTACATAATTAACCCCTCTAGTTCTATCAAATGCACTTTTGACCCCAAAACTTCTATCCTTTTATCATTTTATACACTAAATCATTATAGGGTACATTTCTCATGTTTCTAAGGTTCGGGACATGCACGATGATATATATATATATATATATATATATATATATATACACATATATATATATATTTATATATTATGTATTTATTACCAATTTACGTTTTAGCCCCTCAAACTTTTATATACTTATTATTTTATGCCCCGAATCATATTAGGATATATTTCTAATAATTTCTATGCCTCAAGATGCGTATGATAATAAATATAAATACGTATAATACCCGAATATATACATTTTATTAACTTTAACAACCCTTTGACGTTCAAACACGTTTTTATCTATGTTTCACACGTTCAACTATTTAAACACTTAATCATACGTATATATTCATCAAATGATTATTTTACATGTACTTATGCTTTTCAGTTCTATATATACTCGTATTTAACATAATGTAGTTGCATAAAGGTATATTTCTCCGTTTATTGTACGTACTTATCTATCTCATTTCAATATTTTATTTTATGAAGCAACACGTATAACATTCGTATAATACCATCATTTATCAATTCATTAACCGTTGATGTTTAAACATGAATTTATACAAATTTTATTACCTATAGCTATTAACCACGTATATCATATGTATCTATCATATTGATTACGTAATTCTTACATATTCATCAATTCATCAAATTTTCAGATGTTACACAAGCCCTACTTGATCACTAGGAGTGCAGAGAGTATTATATTATCTATAGCTTGGCCATACTTGCAAACGGTATGGTTAGAAGGCAAAGTAACTGTCCGTAATGGTTGCACGAACCCTATGGTTATATAAAAATCATATGGACTAATTATCCACGGGTATATAAATCAACTTTTCAGGGTGGTATCCCTGCTTCGGTTATGCCATTTTGAGGGTAACCGGTTATTTACCACTTTTTGATAAATGCTTATTTATATCTTTTAAGCTTGTGAACTCATCAACCTTGCGTTGACACTTTTGAGTATGTTTTTCTCAGGCTCTTAGGAGGGACGCTAAGGAGCACGTTAGGATCATTCATTTGTTGATTTGCATGGTCTGTAAACACTTAACTATCTTTTGTCGCCTTGGGCGAAAAGGCATTTGACTTATTTATTTAACTATCACCTCCACTAAACTTGATTAAAACTATGATAAGATGCTTCCGCTAAACTTTGAGAACTTTTATTAACTTTGATAAACTATTTAAGAGCTTTAATGGTAAAAAAATATTTTTAAACGTTTTTCCGTGTAAATAGAGTGTCAGGTGTGTCTAGTGACTCAGATCCTGGTCGGTCACGCTCCTGTTCGGGATGATACTCTGCATGTAGATTTTCGGGGGTGTGAAATTATGGAAAAGTTTCAATTTCATTGGTGATGAAATTGTAACATTTTGATTCTTTGTCATAGCTCCATTCAATAATGGAACTTCTCACTTCATTTGTCTCTGGTTGATCGGAAGTGGATGGTTGCTTCTTCTTGGGAGTTCTAGTCCTCTGGGATATTGTTTCTTTCTTCCATGTGGTGGTTTACTGGCTTTAGGTGTGGGTTCCATTTGTGTGGATTTAAGTGTTTGTGAAGTGGTGGTAGGAACTGAAGTGGAGGAGGGACTTGAGATTTTTTTTAAGCTTTTATTTGTTTAAGGGTGGAGGTTTGGCTATTCTAGCTATAACAGGGTTCTTTCTTGTAGTTCTAAGTGATTGTGTATAAGCTTCAAAAGCACCAGGAGACCTAGGCAGTCCTTGTTTCTCTCCATCTCTGATTAGCTTCCTCTTTCCTTTATTGTACTCATTCTCAAAGAGGTTAAGCCTGAAGGGTTGATTCTTTTTGGATCTTCATTTAGAATGTATATGAAATGCCACCTCAAGGCTTTGAGTTCTTTAGCTTTGGTCAAGGGAGCATTATGCAGTTTCTTTCTCTATTCTACTCTTGACTTCTCTTCTTTTACAATGAAGGCTTTGAATTCCTTTTCTAAGAGCAAGTGATGTGCAAAAATCGATCTATAAAAATAAACTAATTTATCCTAGACCTAGACACACTAAATTAAAACCCAATTAACCTCAAACTAGACCGACTCAACAGGCAAGTGAACTTATCGGATGTAGAATAGCTATCGGCAGACCGGGGTCGATCCCTAGAGACACTAAAAAGACAAAATTAACTAAGGAAAATAAGTTACTGATTAATTGATGAAAATTGGTTTTTGTTTTGAAGAAGCAATTAACTAATTAATTTAACTAAAATTAACTAATTAACTAAACTTACTAAAAATAGAATTTGCTAAAAATGGAAAGTAAACCACAAACTCAAACCCTAGAGACGAAAACCAGATATGACGAGAAATACCACCTAGACCTAGAATCCTAGTTAATGCTAACAACTTCCCTTGACTATGACAGTTCCGATTTAATCAGGTTCTAATAATACAACCTATAAAAAACCTACGAGCCCCCGAAATCCTCTCCAGACGTAACTGATAAGAATCCTAACGGTTGGAAAACGCTCACTGATTAGTTAGTTCACCTTTTAAGTACATCCTAACCGATAATTCTATCGCTCAACTAATTGGTTCACCTTTTGAGTATTTCCCAATTCGATTACCCTAACCACCTTCGAAGCTAATCTAAGGCACCTTAAGGCAAAAGGAGCTACCTTTAACCACTATGAAAGTCACAACATAGCAAATTGACCAACTAATCTAGGGGACTTCCTTTTGAGACAATCCTAATCTAGACAATTAACCAACCCAACTAGTTGACAAGGTTTATCCCTTTTAAGTTCAAACCAAGGCAGAATATAGCAATCAAAGTATCAGTTATTAACCAATGTTCTAGTTCGGGACGTCTCCTAAACTATTCTCTAGATGGAAACCCTAAAGCTACCACCTTTAGATGCATTACCCGACCCGAAAGACATTCGAAGGCAACACAAACCATAATCAACAATCAAAACCCTAATCACAATATGCATACGCAATAATCACAGCAGGTTATAGGAGTTTTAATAGATTATCAACACATCGAATATTGTCACAATCAAGAAAAAGTCGGAAAAAACTAACTAATCATCAATTGGTCTAGATGGTACAAAATATTTAGCCAATAACACTTAACATATCTGAATTCATCATAAAAACAGTAATAATGATCATGAACACAATCTGGTCTATGAAAAACAAGTGTTAAAAGAAAGATTAAGAACCCGGGGAAGCGTTTAGATGTCGAATGCTTCGATCCTGTGCTTCCAGATGCTTCTCCCCTGAGTTCTTGCTCCGAAAATCGCCTTCTAAAGCTCTGAGTCGCGGCTGTGTTGAAGATCCTCGACTGAAGTAATCGGATTCTATTTATAATTGCAAAATTAGGGTTTCCCCGGAAATTTAGCCTCCAAGCGTATCGCTTGGAGGTCTTCTGATCAGTAGGCGATATGCCTGGAACCACAAATCGACAAAATATTCGGGTCAACGATTAAATCACCGCCTTTGACTTCAGATCAGCAAGCGTATCGCTTGCATCTTCATGGGCACTAGGCGATACGCCTAGTGCTTCAAATTCAGCATTCTTCCTCGTTTTGATCTTCAATCTTCTCCAATGCTCGTCTCTCTTGGGAATTGTACCAAAACTGCAACTTTACTCCGAAACACACATTAAGACACTAATAATAAAAAACAACTAAAAACCTATGGAAATCGACTCAAAAGACTCTCAAAACGACTCGAAAACATAAAGGAAAACCGATGTGTTTTTCAACACATCAAATATCCCCCCACTTAACCTTTTTTCGTCCCCGAAAAACCCTGCAAATGGAATCATAACCTGAGTAATTGGTTTCCAACCTTTTCAATTTCATCACATTCAATACAATTAGCCTACTTACATTCCGGCAGCGATTATTGATATTTCGATCCGATTAAACCCAATCACTAACCATTGAGCCCCCAAGGTGTTTATAAATTACCGAATACTTTCCAATCTGCCTATGTGTCCCACTCTAGAGAAATCAAGTTCAACCTAATCCCGAATCATATTCAGTCCGAATAAAGGGTAATAAAGATATAACTTTTTGATTTTTCCCACCCCCTTAAATCAGAAACAAAAATGTCCAAAGAATGATGGAATGTAAAGTGTTTGATCATTTATTTTCTAATCTACCATATCTTTTAATCATTTTTTTCTTTCTTTTCATTTTCCCATTTTTTTTCTTTTTTCATTTGTTTTTTTTTCTTCAGATAATTGGTCAAGTTTACCAAAAATTACCAACGGACATCATCAGAGGCACTATTTTCGAGATGTTATCCTCAAAATCATACGTGAGTATTTTTCCCGCGAGATCCAGGACATCATCAGAGGTACTTACCACGGGATACTATCCTTAGTTCGTACATGAGTATTTTGCCCCTTCACTCTAAATATATTAACCAATTTATTCCTAATGTGCTCATGATGGAAAAATGGAGCGCCGTTATTTATCGGATTTGCTTTCGCAAAAAGATCATAACGTGCCAGGTATTCTAAGGACATAGAAGTATCTAGCCTAAAGGGGTCTCTTTCCTCCTAATCCTCAGTTTCAGTATTCCTATCACTTCTAAAATGGGAACCCACTAGCAGACTGATTATTACATATTTATACAACAAATAAACACAATGAGATATTTAATCTTTACTAAGTTAGTTGGGCCTACCAATACATCACTAACCGGTAATGCTTTCAACTTTTAATTATATTTGTCATTTAAGCACTTAATCAGACAACCAATTCTCAAGTTTTACCTATCATCTTCCATTTTAAACTGCAGATTTAATCAGAAACATTTTTTTCACAAATTTTTTCATTTTTTTTTCAAAACAAAACTCACACTTTAAATAAACACACTAAAACTGACTCAACTAACGAGACACGACACGTAGTCTCCCCATCCCCACACTTGAAACTCACATTGTCCCTAATGTGAACCGAGAAACAACGCAAACAAATAAAAGAAAAAAAAGAAAAAATAAATAAATAAATAAAGACTGAAAATAAAAGAACAGAAAAATGGAACAGACTCCCCTGATTGAATCGACATGAATGAAAAGAATCTTGTTCCTCGCCCTCCAATTCGAACGTGATATCGAAACTCACTAATTCCAGAATTGCATCAAAAATCGTCACGGACGAAAGCGGCGACTAACAAACCATATTCTAACTACCACAGCAAACCAAAATCACAGCAGCATATATATATCAAACAAACCACCCAACCAGTTAACCCCGTACAAATTCCCAAGTAGCAGAATATCATAATATTAGTACAGACCATGATAAAAAAAACAAAAATAAAGAAAAAGTACAAGGATGTGAAATAACCGATCAAAAGGCTACTGCTGTCATAGTACTGCATCCAACTCCCTACTCCTCAGCATCGTCATCAGAATCATCAGGCGCGTCATCTCCAGCCTCAGGCTCATGGAAGAAATCAGGCACCTCGAACCCCTGGGCAATGAAAAAGCTCCTAATGGCCCGATCCTGCAAATCCATCCTCATAACCATCTCATCTCTAACCGCCTCTAATGTCAACGGCTCAGCTCTCGGCGCCCTAACAGGTTTAGCAACCGGAGGCCTCTCAGCCCTCTTCAGAATCCTCCTCCTCGCAGGGGCTCCAACCTCAACCCATCTCGGGGGATCATCAAATGGACAAAAACCATCCTTCCGCATATCCAGTAAACTATAAGGCAATTTCGGTGGTCCAGCAGTCAAATGCGAAGGCCTATACCTCTCTAATACTCCTAAACGATCAGCCAACCTGCCAATGTATGGACCCAGATCCAACCTCGCCTCCGGCCCACCCTTGCGGGGCCGGGCAACTGACTGAATGAAAACCATAGCGAGGTTGGTCGGGCGTCTCTCCACCAACGACCTCAGACAAAACATATCCAACATATTGATCTTCTCAGCCCCAGCCCGTCGACCAATCAGTGAACATGCCAAAATCCTATGAACATACCGCAGAAACGGATCCCTAATCGCAGAAGCAACCAAACCGACCGTGTATGGTGTATCAGAAATCGTCTCCCAGAAAGCTCTCAAGTGACCATCAACAACATACAACTCCTTAGCCTTCTTGGCCGTCCCTCTCAAACTCCTCCTAAACTCAGATGTGGCGACCTCCTCCTGTGTATAAAAACCTAAAGCTACAGCAAACTGAGGCACGCTCATCTCAAACAACCTCCTCCCAAGAGCAAATGAAACACAGACCGGAGAGTCAAACTCCTTAATATCATATTTCCACGTCGAATGGAACTCCACGGTCAACTCCCGGTACTGGGGTCCATCACAAGCTAGGACTCTCCTCCATCTCTCATCCAACATCTGTTCCAGCCGAGCCCTCGCTCCTATCCTATCCATCAACTCCCAATCGAACGTCTTGTGCTGGATCAAGTCTAGGCGCACAAACGTCTCACACCTCTCACCCTCATAGGTGCCCTGAAACTATAGCAGTGTGTGATCCTCAATCCGGTGCTCCTCAACCGGAGGCAGCTCCACCTCATAGTCTGGTAAAACCTCGGCTGCTAGATAAGGAATCCTCGATCTGTGATGAATAACCTTGGTCGTTTTCTGCTTCTTCCTCGAACCACTACCAGAAGCATCCATACCTGCAAAACAAATGTAACAGTGATATCCAAGCAGCAAACAATCAATCACAAACTATTTTTGGATTTTTTTTATTTATTTATTGTTTTTTATTTTTTTTTGTTTTTTTGAAAAGAATTTAAAAATAACCGGAAGAAAAACGGGATTAGAAACTAAAAACAATTTACTTGAAACAAAAGGAAAAAGAAAAACATAAAAATTTTCAGAAAAATCGGGCATGACCCGTTCGTTTATAGAGCAAAACCAGTTCTTCACAAAACCTGTCAAAAATATATCAATCCAACTAAGACAAACCAGAACTTCAATTTTCAACCATCCCGAGCCAACGATGAATCAATATATATATCAATTAAGCAAGACACATCGTATAAACCTAGCCATGCCAAAGAAAACCCAACCAATACTCTCAAAACGTATAGCAATGTAACCAAAAAGACCAAAGTAGCCAACAAAAAGAATTCATCAGAAAGATTAGGGCTAAACAGGTTATCCTCAATACTAAGCAATCCGAAACCCTGCCACATGGTCACTAATCCCCAGTAAATTTGCATCAACTAAGCATCGCTTGTTTACCAACCTCATCCCAACAAAACCAACTAAGACGTAGCACATAATCATACGCAACATCCAAAAACAACTGAACACTATCATATAATCATCCAATTGTAGCCTCAGTCAAGAAAACTAGAACAAAATCAGAACAAAATGCAAAGGGGAAACTAGAAAACAGTACCTGGAATTGCGAATTGCTAAAGACAAAAGTTTTGAAATGAAAGTGATGTCAGTCTCGGGTCTGCATAGTGACGGCGGCTCGCCGGAGCTTGGTCAGTGGCGGCAGCGGCGGTCACAGTGATGGCGGGTGACTTATGTAGGTAGTAGTGGCAGTGGGTGGTAGCGGAGGGTAACGGAGGTGGTGGTGTAGCTTCTGGTGGATGAATAGGGGTAGCGGAGGTGCGGTTGTGAAGGCGTCGGAGGTTGCCGGAGGTGGGTGGCGACGGTGGGCGTCGGATGTGATGGCGCAACGATTGTCGGAGGTGGGAGGCGACGTAGGTGGTGGTGGATGGTGATAGTGATGGCAGCGTAGGGTTACGGTGGGTGAAGGTGGTGGTTGCGAGGGTGGCGGCGGTTGGTGGATGACTGGGGCGGCGGATGGTGTTTGTGGTGGTTTAGGGTAAAATGGAGACGAAGGGGGTTTTTTAACCCGATATATTTTTTTCTCGGTCGCTCACCTGCAAGCGTATCGCTTGTAGGCTACAACCCTGTAGGCGATACGCCTACATCTATTGACCGCCTTCTTGGCCTCACTTCCAGGCGTATCGCTTGGAGAAAGTCTCATCCCAGGCGATACGCTTGGAACAAGATTTCCAAGGAATTTTTGAGATTTCCCATACTTAGTCAATTTTTCGATGTTTTCAAAAATTCTCATCACCGTGGATTTTCAAGCCCTGTGAATTTATACTAACCAATACATACCTGGGACTCCATTTTGGCATGAATTCGCTCTTCCAGACATCTTCACTTCCCTGAAACATCAAACAAACACAGAAACACAGAAACCGAAAAGCACGAAAAACGAAAAACACAAACACACGAAAATAAATAGAAAACAACCAAGCAGCTATTATACAAACTCTACAACTCGGATTTTCACCGAGTACTTAAGTCCTCACTCATTCTTCATAAATGTTGTGGAGAACCAAGTTCTCCTCATCCGTCTCAACCGGTCCTCCTAGGTAGTGCTTCAATCTATGACCGTTCACTTTCCAAACTCCACTATCCGACTCCAACTGAACCGTTCCATACGGGAACACCTCCTTCACAACATAAGGTCCTCTCCATCGGGATTTCAACTTACCTGGAAAAAGTCTAAGATGCGAATCATATAATAACACTCTATCCCCACACTTAAATTCTTTCCTACCTCTCAACTTACTATCATGCAACGCCTTCGTGCGTTCCTTATAACCCCAAGACCTCTCATACGCCTCATTCCTAAGTTCCTCTACCTCATGAATTTGGAGAAACCGGCTCTTAGCCGCCTTGGCTAAATCAAGATTATCGATCGAATAGCCCAATAGGCTTTGTGCTCCAACTCAACCGACAAATGACACGTTTTCCCATAAACCATCATGAAGGGTGTGGTTCCTATGGGTATTTTGAAAGCAGTACGGAAAGCCCATAACGCGTCATCTAACTTGTCGGACCAATCCTTGCGATTAGCTCCGACAGTTTTCTCCAGAATTCTCTTCACCCCTCTGTTAGCATTGAAAACGCTGAGCGTGTGGATCGGTTCAGTTCGACATCAATTACGTGTATGAAAACAAGAACAATCGGTGTAAATAAACGACTCAATCTCTCATTCACAACTATCACAGTTACAAGAGATTCAGAGTACAAAACACACACTAGTTCTCACACATAAGCTCTCTCAAAAACTAACTAATTACAAGACAAACAACCTATTTATAAGCTGCCAAAACACAGCCTCCGAACCTGATGTTCGGCCAGAGTTCGGAGCCACCGAACCTTGGGTTCGGCCAAGGTTCGGCCAACACAAAACTAGGTCAAAACATTTGTCTTCAAAACTCTATCTGATCCAGCCCGTTGCCATATCTCATGTACCAACAAACTCCCCCTTGGCAACAGCTGGACCGTTTGTCATCAGCCTTGAACATCAGCAGCAGCCTCATCTCTTTTCCGAATCAGTTCATGATTATTTCCTGCATAAATGTTGAAGGCAAAACAGATCCTTATCACCCTCTGGAACTTCAAAGCCTGTTCCATGAAATCAGGATGATACAGAATCGGATTGTCGTACAGCACTTCAATATCAGCCTTGGACAGATTAATCAGCCACATCGGATCATATATCCGAACAACTCTGTTCTCATTCTCCAGCACAATCACAGCTTCTCCAGTTCTCTCATCATAATACCACCAACGTAGATCTTTGATAAAATCAAGTTCCATTAGCATGAGAGGAATCTTCTTCATCACAACTGGTTTCTTCTTGAACACCAAGACAATCAGTTTCTTACCAGTTCTTTCATGGATTCTTGAACGAGACCGACGCCTTTTGGGTTTCTGAGGTTTCAAAAACTGAAAACCTTCTCTGCATTCTCTTTCCACTAACTTCTTGAAATAAAAACCCAAATCATCATTCTCATAGTTACAGAATGGCTTCCTAGGCAACTCTCGAATATCCCACACTGGAAGACTACTGAAATCTCTGGCACATTTAAAATACTGAATCCCATTTTGGCGTTTAATCCCATAACACCTTAACCTTGAAGAATACATCCAACTGATAATATCACCCGAGACTTGACCCTTGAATTTGAAATCTGGTCTTTGAATAATTGGCTTTGCAGGAGGAACATAGTTGGCATGGAACTTTTTCATGTATTCATCCATAACCCAACGTTGCTTCTGTTCTTTAGACTCCTTAATCGTTGGATCTTCAGGCTTTTCTGATTCTGTCTTTTTCAATCTTTCTTCAGCTTCAGTAACTTTATCTTTAGGAAATACCTCAAAATCATCACCAGACTGATTGTTGTTGACATTTGAATACATTTCAGGATATTCTTCTTCAGTAATGTCTTCAACTTCAACTTCTTCTTCAAAGATCCCTTCAATGTCTTCATCAGACTCTGGATCAGATGATTCATACTTCTTAGGTTCAGCTTCAGAAACTTTTCTCAACTCTTCATCATTCAAATCGAATACCGCTTGAAGTTGTTCAGCTGTTAACTCACCAGCAATCTCTCCGTCTTCTAAATTCTCAATGATATGCTGAAATTCACTCAGACTAGTACCAGCTTGATTGGATGGGATTGACGAAATCGGCATCGCTTCTCTGGAATCTTTCTCCCCCTGGGATGTAGAAGTCCCAGCACCCGAACTAACATTACCAGTTGGGCCTGATCCTCCACCAACATTCCCTTGATCATCTTGATCAGGATCATCATTCAAAAAATCCATAAAATCTTCACGACACCCAGATCCATCACCAATCTCCCCCTGAGCTTTAAATTTCTCTAGTAAGAACTTTATTTGCTCACTCATGGTAGTAATCATGGCATTCTGAGTTTCACTTGCTAAACTCAAACGGTGAATTTGTTGATCTTTAATCAAATCTTGTGCCTTCAATTCTTCATTACTGGCCTGTAACTCACCAACTCTAGCCTTTAAGCTATCAATTTGTTGTTGTTGATCATTAAGAGCACTCTGAAGAATACTGGCCTGAGAGAATGACACTGAGCCTTGCTCAAAGTTGAAGTTAATATCAGGAGATGCATTTGTAGCAGTGGCTGTGGAGAACACTGGAGTTGTGGGTGTGGAACCCATAGACTGATGTACAAACTGCGCACCAGCACTTGCTGAAGGTGCTGTGCTAACAGTTGTTGATCTGGTAGCATTCATCAATTCTTGCAAGAAAGCAGACTGAACATCAGACACTGAAGTCTGAACAGTCGTTGTAACTTCCGGCAAAGAAACTGTAGGAATTTCAGAAGAAGAAGATAGACCTGAACGAGGTTGCAGAATGTACTGCTGAGACTTCCTCCTTTTACTTTTACCCCCAGCTGAAATTGACTTTACTCTTCTTTTGGAACCAGCAACTGGTTGCTTTCCTTTGCCACGTACAAGATCAGCAGAAGGATCATACTCTTTATCAGATTCAGATGAGGCTACTGTAGCATATACCCGACCCTGATATCGGTCGTTGCTCTTGTTCATACTGAGAGGATATGCTAGATGAGCATCACTACCCTTCTTCAATTTCACATATTTAGAATTGATCAAGACACGTACAAACGGATCGTTTGTGTCAGATATGTCTTCAGAATCAGCCCCCGCATTCAGAAAATCATCATCATCTTCAGATTCATCAGATTCATCAATTAAGGTATTCACTGCCGATGGCTCAGTCACACTAACAGTTACAGGAACTTCTTGAGTTGTGACCACCGGTTCAGAAGCAACTGTGTAAAACACAGTAACGATCTTACTACTGGATGAACCGATCGATCTAGTGCACGAGAATGTAAATAAGCTTTGTTTTATTGATTTCACAAAGAGAACAATTACAAAGCTTTGGTTTCTCTCTCTATAACACACTTAGAAACACACACTTAGTGGAGATGATATGACCAGAACTTCTAAACTCTCTACACATGTTACCTATTTATAGGTACGACTAAATGAGCTGCGGACCATATCCGGACCATCTGGTCCGGCGGACCATTTGGTACGCTAGACCAACTGGTCCGCTGCCCTCATAGTCACACACACAAAAGCTCTCACATAGATACAATACACGAGACACAATGCAGCATAGAAATATGCTTCTACAAACTCCCCCTTAACGTGTAGTGTATCTAGTCTAACTAAATCTCTAGTCTTCAATCTTCAACAATGTTGCATCCGATCGTCAACTTGAAATCTTGTCAGGAATAGAGCTTGCATGGCTGGATCATTCTTGAATAAATCTTTGACCTTCAAGATCCACTTGTGAAAGATATAACAACCTCCCCCTTTCACCATGCTTGAGTCTTGACACACAAAACCTGCAACTTTAGAAGACAAAAATGCGGATTTTCTTTGAATTTCCAAAAATAATTTAATCTTGGTGCAAAACTTCTCTTTGAGAATCCAAGATATCGATTTTGAAATTTTGATTTTGTATCAAGTGTTGATCAATCGAAAACAACTAAGAAATAAAATCTTTTTGGCTTTTAGAAACTTTAGATCAAAACACACCTAAAATCTTTTTGATTTTTCAAAGCTAGGCTAAAACACACCAAAAATCTTTTTGCATTTTACTAAAATGGAAATATAAATGCAATACAAAATTACACTCTATTTTTGGTATTTTGCGAGAAAGATCACGACACGAGATCATATCAGACATAACGCATCTAGCACATTTCAATTTCGGTCTTAATCAGCATGCAAGCCAAGATAATCGCAAATACAACATTTATGTTTATTTCAGCATGCACCAATCATATTTTATCGTTTTCAGATATGCTTAAGGTAATTTTATCATGCACTGATAACTCGGCCTCCACTCTATTAGAAATACTGGCAAATCATCATATTTACCATATAAAACCAAATGTCTTAGAGATTTAATCATCCTTGATGAGTCATGCAAAAATAAGGCAGAACCCTAAACAAACAACAATCAGGTCGGCCTTGTGAGCACGCAGAGAAAGTCCGATTGTTTAGGAAAATAAGAAATATAAAAATAAAGCAGAAATTGTATAATCCAACAACAATCAGGTCGGTACTCCCGTACACGCAGAGAAAGTCCGATGGATTATACGAAACACCAAAGAAAATAAAGCAGAACGTCAAACGAACAACAATCAGGTCGATCTTTCGATACGCAGAGAAAGTCCGATCGTTTGACAAAATAAAAAAAATCAAACAAGTTTAAATCTTTCAAAATGAAAACATGCATTCATCAGGATATCTCTTTATTCTATTTTTTGAAATCATCACACAGCATTCATCAAGAAGCAAATAACCAAAAATCATCAGGCAAACTTTATGTTTATATCTTACTTGCAGATATCAGATTAGTCATGCACATTCACATATTATGCAAGTACCCACAGCCTTTAGACTTAATCTATCCATGGCAGATAACATATATGCTGATGTACCATCATTTCTCGCTTTTGTCGGATCAATTTCTCAATTTTTTAATTTTTTTTATATTTTCCAATTTCTCCCCCTAAAATTCAAACAAACACTATTTTTTGAATTTTCAATTTTCTCCCCGTAAAAATATGTACAAAAGAAAATGAAAAACAAACATGAAAATGATCAATCAACACTTGACACATTTTTGAAAATGATTTTTATAAAAATTTGTGTTTCAAAGATAGGAACGATGCATTTTAACTTAAATCAATCACAAGTATTCCACTGTCAGCAATCTTTCGATTACTAACAGGTCTTCGTGAAATACCTACACACACTGGAAAATAATAAGTTCTTAAAACCCCGACTCTCATCCACATTTGTGATAGGTCGTCCGGTGTCTTCAACAAAATCTGTGTTGGCTGTTGAGACAACCTTTGGTCTCCATTCCTGTTTTGGTTTTAACATTTCTAGTGAACCATTGTCAACTGATGAGTGACAATCAAAACTACTACCCAATGTGTCTGTGTTAAGTTTCTTTTTCCAGAAAAAAGTAGTGTTGGGCATTGGTTCACTAAAAATAATGCCATCAGGATCAACATACTTTGTATGTTTGGCATTTGATGATGAATTGTTAGTTGTCGTAGGACAATTATTTGCATAATGACCCTTCTCACGACAAACATAACACAGTCGATGATTAGTTTTAGTGTTTGAAATTGGTTTTCCAAACTGATCAGTCGACCATTCATCATAAACTTTTGAAATCACAGGTTTAAATTTCTTTGGTCTCTGAAATTTTGGAAAACATTTTGGCGAATCATAAAAACCAGAATCATCTCCATAACCAAAGAATTTATCTTGATGATAAAACCTGTTAGAATTAGCAGAATAAAATGAATCTGAATTTTTACCGCCTTGTGGTGTAGCATCAGATATGCAAGAAGACTCTTCAGAATAAACCCTTTCATCTGCACATGGTGAAGATACTTTCTCCTTCCAAAACTGAGGCTTCTTCTCTGTAGATACCTTTTGTTTCTTTTTCTGCTCATCTTTCAACTTCTTCTTGTTCGTATCATTAATCGGAAATTCTTTTCCTTCATATCCCAAACCACCATTTTTCTGCTTAGTATGTTCTTTCACAGAATGCCCTTGTGAAGCTAGACGAGAAAATTCATCTTTGATAGCTTTAACACCAACTTCCTTATTTAGTAAAGATTCATCAATCACAATATTAGAAAAATCAGGAATCTTCACATGACCTGGATTTCCTTCAAAAATGTTTTCTTTATCAAGAAATGTAGACTTGGAATCAAACTTCAATCCTTTGCAATAATCAACCCCTTTTTTATTCTTCTTAGTCTTTGACTTTTGTGCTTTTCCAGACTTAACACCATCGCCTTCAGGAAAATCTTGCAACCTTTGACTTAAATCATCATTAGATGGCTTTTTCAGATCAATCACTTGATCAGGAACTTCATGATTATCAACATCTTTACTTGGTTTTCCATCTCGTTCCATATGATACAGATAATTCTGAAACACACTTGATGTATTGCAATTCTCAAGTTTTCGTTGAAGATCAAGCATTTCAATCTTTATCTCAGAAACCTTTGTATTAGATTCCAGTAATTCCTTTTGAGAAGCAATCAATTGCTCAGACAATTCGTTATACTTAAGCTTTTGACTATACATTCTGTCACATCCAGCAAGAACTTCGGCAGTAACTTTCTCTACCTGTTTCTTATAATATGCAACATCTTGTTTCAAAATGTCATTTTGACTTTGAACCTCACCTTTTTCATCACGCAACTTCGTGAGTTCCTCCTGAAGTTGGATTATTCTATCAGCAGCTTCGACAGCAATTTTATTAACATTTTCATATTTCTGTTGAAGAGGATAACATTTTGCAAATAAAGCATCAAAATCTTCAACAGCTTCCTTTTCATTAGCTTTAGCTTTATTGCATTCTTCAATTAACACTTCTTTTTCTTTCAACCAATCTTCCTTAATTTTAACAAAAGCAGTACACGTTGTACACGAGGAAGATGCACTTTGTTGAATATTTGCTTCGTAACCATCATGAATTTTATTTTTCCATTCCTCTAATTCCTTTCTCAGAGCACTATTCTCTTTGGATAACTTTGCTTCTTTCTTCTCTAATTCTTCAATTTTACCTTTAAACTTCAACTCTTGATCAACCGTTTTCTGAGTAATTGTAGACATATGTTCTTCACATTGTTTCTTTACAAAATCCCATATCAGCTTTGCGTTTCCATAATCTCTGACTTGATTTCTAAGAGTTATAGGCAAAGCTAACCGAACAAGTGCTTTGGCCTTTTCATTTTGATCATATGATTCCTTTTCTTCAATTGAAAAATTCCATCTCATCTTACACTGACCACCAAAAGTTGTTGGATACCGATATTCATTTGAAATCGGTAACCATAACCGTTTATCCAAGTCAACAATATATGCTCTAAAGTTTGTTGCCCAACCATGATAATCTTCAAGATTTATCAACTTCGGCACATTCTGACTATGTCTCTCAATAAATGCATCAATTTCATACATTTTGAAAATTGTGAAATTGATAACAAAACTTCAAACTCGAAAACGGAGATGTTAGAATTTGATTTTGAAAATCAACTTTGAACGAACAATGTAGAGCTCGTCGAGACGATCGATTTGAGTACTTATGGCTCTCGTAGCGATTAACGATGCAAAAGTTATGACACTTTTAAGAAACTGCCAGCGGACCAAATGTACCCGGCGGACCAAAATGGTACGGAGGACCAAATTTGTACTCAGCGGACCAGATTTGGTACGGCGGACCAAATGGTACGGGGGCGGACCAAAATGGTACGGGGGCGGACCAAATGGTACGGGGGCGGACCAAATGGTACGCTGAAACTGCCGCGGACCAAATTTGAAGATTGCCTGGCGGACCAACAGCGGACCAACGGCGGACCAACTGTTCTTCGAGCGTACCGACGCTGAAATCGACGGATTTTCGCGAATTTTGACAATTTGGACTTGAATTTGCTTCAGAGAGGTGCGAAAACTCACTAGGAACACTCAGAAATCATTTTTTACTTCAGAAACACTCGGAATTGAAGAAATTTGATGAAAAACCAAAGAAACCCACTTTCTATCACTAGAAAAATCCAATTTTGATCAATTCAAACCAGCAGAGCAACCTGGATTTGCTCTGATACCACTTGTAAAACACAGTAACGATCTTACTACTGGATGAACCGATCGATCTAGTGCACGAGAATGTAAATAAGCTTTGTTTTATTGATTTCACAAAGAGAACAATTACAAAGCTTTGGTTTCTCTCTCTATAACACACTTAGAAACACACACTTAGTGGAGATGATATGACCAGAACTTCTAAACTCTCTACACATGTTACCTATTTATAGGTACGACTAAATGAGCTGCGGACCATATCCGGACCATCTGGTCCGGCGGACCATTTGGTACGCTAGACCAACTGGTCCGCTGCCCTCATAGTCACACACACAAAAGCTCTCACATAGATACAATACACGAGACACAATGCAGCATAGAAATATGCTTCTACAAACTGGCTGAGACACAGTCGGTTGAGATACAGCAGGTTGAGATACGGCAGGTTCTGAGACGACTGGAACTTGTCTCTTTGGTCTTTTCACTCTGCCTTGTTGTGGGTTTTGGTTTCGTTCTACAATCCAACTATAATCTAACTCTTCTGAATCACTGTCTTGGCTATGACGAGGAGCACCCTGTGCTGGTGCAACATAATCAGGATTTGCCAAATGACCAATCAGGCGTTTAAATTTCGGCTTCAATTCAGGTGCCATCTTCTGATAAGACGCCAAAGCACCCACACTGGCTTCAGTCATGTGTTTCAAAATCATCTTCTGGTTCTCATTCTTCACCAAATTCGGATACAAATCATTCAAGATCATCTGAAGAAACCTTGGATAAATGGCTGCCTTCTTCTGCCTCTGAGTAAGATTATCTCTCATGTAATGAAAGATCATCCCAGAAATGTTGTAAGGACGATTCAGTACCAAGGCATTCAGCAAAGAGATGGTTATCTGAGGAACTTCATCAAATCCAGAAATCCTGTGTCCCAGACACACCAGCAGCACATGCACCAAATATTTGTAAGGCACACTCAATGATGATTTGTAAACCCATTCTTTACTTGGATCATCTGAATACCAAATCCGCTTCAGAAACGCAACATTATCTTCATGCGGAAATGTTAACGGTGCATTGATTGTATCAGACTCCAATTTTAAAACCCTTCTAATGTCAGCTTCAGTAAATTCTACAGTCTGATCTTGAACTGTTGCTGAAACTCTGATTGGATCGTCGGTAATCGTTCGTGCAGTGCTCCAGAATTCCAAGATGATATCCCGATACACATCACACGTTGCTGTAATGGCATAATGAATTCTTGAACGTCTAAGAAAATCAAAGATTCCATTGCCTCCAAATTGATCAAGCTTAGATATACCAACACCAAGATGTGCACACACGTTGTGTTTATCACCAACTTTCAAATTCACAGCCATATCTGAAAACACATAACATGAAATGTTCATTAAATGTCATATTATTAACAGATATAATCGTCATTTCGTCAAAACACCATCATTTGCATAAAACAACAATTTTTTTGACACAAAAAATTTCATTTGGCCGAACCCGTCCGAGCCTGCTCCGAATCACTCGTTCGGAGCCTCCGAACCCCAGGTTCGGAGCTCGAATATCTCCGACAATTTTGAATTTGGGAATCAACAATTTCGGCCAAATCAAGTCAAACAAATAACCACCCATGGTCGGTTTATAGCGACAAGCACAAAGAAACCAATTTTTCCCATTTAAACACCTGTTTTAAGTAGTTAATTTCAGATCTAAGTCGCGTTTTACAATTGGATTGTTTTTGAACAAATCTGGCAGATTTTAGTGAACAAAAACCACAAGTAATTACATCCCAGTACTCGGAAACACCATGCCTACCTTAATCTGCACTCAAATCGCTCAAACAAACTCAAATTTTGAAATTGAAAAATTTGGCAGCCGTTCGGTACACGTTCGGAGTAAACAAGAATTTGTGACCTCCGAACCTCAGAATCGGAGTATTTATAGCACACGACGTTCGGACCCTCCGAACTCTCTCCGAACCTCTCATTCGGACCAGAGATCTCTCCGAACTTCCTCCGAACATATCGTTCGGACCCCCGAGATCTCACCGAACTCTGTCCGAACTCCTACCTCGGACCCCCCGAACTTCAACCTTCGGACCTCCGAACGCCACGTTCGGACCTCCGAACTTCAAGTTAGGTCATTTTCAAAACTTTTCAAAATTAAACCTTAATGTTGATGAATCTTCAAATTGAACTCCAAAGTTTTAAAGTTTTAACAATTTGTCACAACCTTGTTCAATTTTATGATGAAATTTCTGAAATCAAGCCTTTTTGGTTGTTTCCGGCATAATTGATAATCTTTCACCAACAGTTGATCGAAAATAAAACAGAAATAAAATCTTTTTGATTTTTTTTTATAAACTTTCAAACATACTGAAAATCTTTTGAATTTTTCTAAGATTATGCTAAAACACACCTAAATTTTTTTTGAATTTTTCAGATATTCAAAGAAACAAAACAAACAGAATTAAAATGAAATAACTAAAACTGATATAACTTAAATATTTTTGTGAGAAAGATCTAGACGCGAGATCATATCGGTCAAATATGTATCAGACACACTTCAATTTCATCTATAATCAGCATGCAAGTCAAGTTGGCAGCAAATACAACTTTTCAGTTTATTTCAGCTTGGGTAGATCAATTTTTATAGCTTTCTGATATGTTAAGATGAGTTAAGCAAGCATTGATAATATGAAAACCCACGCAATCAGAAATATCGGTAATCTGGCTTATTCTTACTATTTTTGTATTTTTCACAGAATTTAATTTTCACAGAGATTTATCGTTCATGGTGTTTCATGCAAAAATAACACAGAACCCTAAACAAACAACAATCAGGTCGGCTGGTAGGCACGCAGAGAAAGTCCGATTGTTTAGGAAAATAAGAAATGAAAAATAAAGCAGAAATTGTATAACCCAACAACAATCAGGTCGGTGCTTCCGCACACGCAGAGAAAGTCCGATGGATTATACGAAACACCAAAGAAAATAAAGCAGAACGTCAAACGAACAACGATCAGGTCGATCTTTCGATACGCAGAGAAAGTCCGATCGTTTGACAAAATAAAGAAAATCAAACAAGTTTAAATCTTTGCAAAATGAAAACATGCGTACACCAGAACATCTCTTATTCTGTTTTTGCCTTTTTCATTTTTTAATGCCAAGATCACACAATATTCATCATGATGTGTCTCACAATTAATCAAGCAATTTCTTTATGTTTATATCATACTAGCATATATCAGATTTACCCTAACACATTCAACTAACCAAACAAGCACCTACAGCCTTTAATTTTACTTTATCCGTGGTTGATAACACATGCCGATGTATTATCATTTCTCGCTTGGTCGGATCAATTTCTCAATTTTCATTTTTCATTTTTTTAATCTTTTTGCATTTTTCTCTTTTTTTTTTTTTCTTTTTTCTTTTTGCATTTTTCTCATTTGTTTTTTTTTTTTAATCTTTTCTGATTTCTCCCCCTAAAAAATACAAAGACGCTAATTTGCAATGGAAAGAAACAAACAAAAGAAAAATAACAAAGAAAATTGATCAACCGTAGTTACTCAACTTGGTAACTTTTGAATGCCGTTAATTTGCAAAAGATAACGGAAACGGGTTTTATCAAAAGCTTTTGTAAAAAGATCCGCTTTTTGAAAATCAGTGTGAATCTTTTGCAAATCAATCAAGTGTTTTTCAAAGCAATCTCGGATGAAATGATAACGGATTTCGATGTGTTTGGTTTTAGAGTGATGAACGGGGTTTTTGGTAATGCAAATCGCAGCCGAATTATCTATGTAAATGGGTGTAGTAAGAAACTTCAAACCGTAATCCCGCATTTGCTGTTGAATCCATAGAACCTGTGAGCAGCAACTAGCAGCCGCTATATATTCAGCTTCAGCCGTGGATGTGGCAACAGAAGTTTGCTTCTTACACTGCCAAGACACCAACCTATCACCAAGAAATTGACATCCAGCCGTGGTTGACTTGAAATTAATCTTACAACCGCCGTAGTCAGAATCTGTATATGCTGATAAGTCGAACATATCATCATGAGGGTACCAGATCCCGAGATCTGAATTACCCTTCAGATAAGCTAGAATCCGTAACACTGCATTCATATGCGAAACCCGAGGAGCTGCCTGATACCTGGAACACAAACAAACAGCAAACATTATGTCAGGTCGACTTGCTGTCAAATACATCAATGAACCTATTATCGCCCTGTAACGAGTGACATCAACTTTTTCACCGTCTTCATCAGGACATAGGCCATGTGACAATTGAATCGGAGTTCCCGGAACGCGAACATCTTCCACTTTGAATCGAGTCAGAACATCTCTCACATACTTTGTTTGATGTATGAAGATACCCTGATCTGATTGTTGAACTTGTAGACCGAGGAAGAACGACATTTCACCCATAGAACTCATTTCAAACTTTGTTTGCATTAACTTCTCGAAATCTCTCGAAAGTTGTTCGTTTGAACATCCAAAAATAATATCATCAACGTAGATCTGTACCAGTAGCAAATCCTCCCCCGTTTTTCGACAGAAAAGAGTAGGATCAACCAACCCGCGCTTGAACCCGTTGTCAAGTAAATAAGTAGACAATGTCTCATACCAAGCTCGAGGAGCCTGATGAAGACCGTACAATGCTTTGTCTAACTTATAAACCTTCTCCGGATAATCAGGATCGAAAAATCCCGGAGGTTGTTTGACATACACCTCTTCCTTTACTTTTCCATACAAAAAGGCACTCTTGACATCCATCTGAAACACTTTAAACCCGCGATGTGCAGCAAACGCCAAAAATATTCTTATAGCTTCAATTCTGGCAACAGGTGCATACACTTCATTAAAATCAATTCCTTCCTCTTGCGAAAAACCTTGAACGACCAACCGAGCTTTATTTCGGACAATGATTCCGCGATCATCCCGTTTACATTTGTAAACCCACCGTGTCCCACACGGTTCCTTACTGCCTTCAGGTAAATCTTCTAGATGCCACACACCCAACTTTTTGAATTGTAATAGTTCTTCTTGCATGGCTTCAACCCACGAACCGTCTAACAATGCTTCATGAATATTTGCCGGCTCAGTTTGTGAGATAAAGCATGAATGAAATGCTTCGTCCTGAACTCCAGATTCCAAGATTGAAAGCAAAGCACTACTCTCAATTTGATGTCTTGTGCGAACTCCTTCATTTAAAGCACCAATGATGTTATCTTGTGGATGAATGGTGTTTATCCGGAGTATTTGATTAACAGGAACTTCCACCGTTTCAGGCAAATCAGGAATCGGATCTTCCTCAACCACCACAGTATCAGTTTCATTAACAGCAACTTCATTAGAAGTAGATTCAACTGGTGGATCAGGTTGCTGAACAGGAATTTCCACCTGATGTGACACGGCTTCGTGGAATTCACTTTCATCTTCAGAAGACATTTCATCAGCAGCAATAGTCGTATCATTTGATGTCTCAGTCAAATACTCATCAGCGGCAGGCACTATTGGAGTTGGCAGAGTTTGAATGTTTAGAACCGGTGTATCATCTTGCAATTCAATGAAAACTCTTGTAAGTTGTTCATCAGATACATCTGGTATCGATTTAAGATTTTCAAACAAAGTCTGATAATCAAATAACCAATCCGGTCCAACGCCTCTGGGTGGTAAAGTATATGATTGAAAATCAACATGTAGATATTCCCCCACTGTACCGTTCTGCTTATTAAAAACACGTTTCTTCTGATTTGAATAACCAACAAACAGTCCCTCAAAGACTTTGTCATCAAATTTCCCTGCAGCAGCCAATACAGTACAAGGACACCCAAACGACTCCAAATAGTTGAGATTCGGCTTACGGTTCTTCAGAAGCTCATAACATGTCTTTCCAAGCCGCTTCACAGTAAGCACCCGATTCAGCACATAACACGCTGTGTTGACAGCCTCTGTCCAGAATGGTACAGGTAATTGAGCATCAGCCAACATAGTACGTGCTGTTTCAATAATGGTGCGATTCTTTCTTTCTGCCACGCCGTTCTGCTGAGGTGTGTATGGTGTGCTGAATTCATGCACAATTCCTTTTTCCATACAAAACGTCCTCACGGCAATATTCTTAAACTCCGTGCCATTGTCACTCCGAATTCTCCTCACCTTCAACTTATACAATGATTCAAGTGTCGTAATCAAGTTGAGAAGAATTCTAGACGTTTCATCCTTGGAGACCAGAAAATCAACCCACGAATATCTCGAATATTCATCCGTAACCACCAGACAATACCAAGTTCCTGAGATACTTTCACGATTTACAGGACCAAACAAATCCATATGTAGTAACTCCAACGGAACATCAATTGAGTGATATTTCTTCAGTGGATGGGATTTTCTTTTCTGCTTACCCTTCTTGCAACTCACACACACATCGTTGAAAACAAACTGCTGCTTTGGAACCCCTTCAACAAGACCCCTCCGCACTAGTTCATTCATCTTTCTGTAATGGATGTGCCCCATGCGACGATGCCAAAGAACGGAATCTCTTTCGGACGCCTTAGACAGAAAACATTGACCTGCGACTGTTGCTTTCGCTGCATTCATGTCTACCATGTACAAATTTGAGAACCTTGGTGCCCGCATAATCACAAACTCATCAGGAATCTTGAATTCAGGCTTCAGGATTAAACATTCACTCCCTGTGAAAGCTGTTATAAACTGCTTGTCACAAATCTGGGAGACGCTCAGAAGATTATGCTCTAATTCTTGCACATATTCAACTTTGTCAAATGTGACAGCACCATTTGAAAGTTTACCAATACCGGTTACTTGACCTCCTTTGTTTCCAGCAAACGTTACTTTACCTCCATCGAAGTGTTTCACATCATGCAACAAAGACAAGTCTCCGGTCATGTGTCGAGACGCTCCGCTATCAACAACCCAGATGTTGTTCATCAGTTGTCGCGAAGCTCCCTGCATAAATTACGACAGAAGATTAGTTTCGGGACGTACCCAAGCCTGATGCTTTGGGTCGACCGTCATCTTCAACAAAATCTTTCCCTGCCATGGACTTAGATGTTTGTCCATCAGTTGAAGAAACCTTGGAGCTTGAAGCAGAATTTTTTAAAATCGATTTTGTCTTTGAAAATTCTTTTTCTGATTTCTTATCATTTTTCTGAAAATCTGATGATTTTTCGTTTGAATGAATTCTGCCTTGCTCATCCACAAATCTGACCTTTTTCTTAGTATCTGTTTGATAGCCTTCAGACATGTCGTCAGACTTTTCTGTGTCAGATTTAGTGGATTTGGGTTTCTTCAACGGGCAAGTCCGATAAGTATGACCACGAGTTTTGCATTTAAAACACTTTCTTTTATCAATTATGACCTTCTCACTCGCGTCGTCATCTTTTTCGGACTCAACAACCCGTTTTTGGAAATTTGGTTTCACACCTTTCTTTTTAGACACATAACGATGTCCAAAATCATCGTTACGTCCTGAATCATATCCAGACATATTCCCTGAAAACTCATCAAAGAAACGATGATCTCTAAAATTCTGAGATCTGTTCCTATACCCACCAAACCTTGAGTCATAATCACTTTGACCCTCAAAATCAACCCATGTTGAATTTCTTCTAAAACCAGATTGATTTGGTCCACAACCAAAATCATCATAAAACCCTTCATCATTATAGAATTGAGATCGTTTGACAAATGGACTGGATTTTCTGAAATTTGATTGTTTTTGATCATAGAAAACCTTTGGTGTTGATGGTAAAACAGTTGGTTTTGATGTTTTCTTGCTATTCATTCTATTTACCAACCCAGGCCCAGACTCAGATTGAAATGTGTCCATTTCGTTAGCACCACTGCTATTTCCCCTCCTAATGGGCACATTTCTCACTCTGGGATCATATGCTGGATCATATTTACACGAGAAAATGTGATCGATTAAATTTGGGTTCACCATATCTAATGGAAAATCTTTGTCACTATAAACTCTATTAGAACCCTTTAATCGATATGTTACCCATGGTTCAGCTTTGTCACAATCGGTGTTCGAAGTAGGATTACGAGTCTTAGTATTTGTAGGTTTCAAATTTTTCTAAAACAAACCTTTTTCAACAGTTTTAGGTTTAACTGAAGATTCAAATCCAACGCCACCGTTCTTAACCATCTTACTTGCAACAGATTTGCCCCGAGCAATCTGCTTTTGTTCGTATGCACTCAGTTTGGAAAGCTCAGTTTTAATTGTTGAAAAATCATGTTTGAAAATTAAATCTTTATGATCAGGCTTTCCAACTTTAGACTGAGTATGCACCGAATTTTCAACATCAGTCTCCGACACTAAGTCATCAACTTTGTCAAGGTCAGAAACATTATTAAAAAGCTCATCAACGGTTGAATCCAAGATGGACTCTTCAGTTGAAACTTTTTCAACTTTGGTTTGTTCATCAGATGGACCCAATGTGATATTCACCGGAGATGGGACTTGATTTAGCTTGCCAGAAACATCTTCTTTATTAGTTTTATACAAAAAGTTTGTGAAAGAAGATGACATTTGAACTGAATCCAATTTTTGTTTTAATTCAAAAATCTCGATTTTCAAATCAGCGACAAGTTTCTGACTAGCAGCTAATTCCTTTTGAACAGACACGAGCAATTCAGATTGATTTGAAAAATCAAATTTTTGCAAACGCAATTGCTCATGTAATGACAGTAATTCCTGTGTTGTCCCTTCCCATCTTTCTTTATAAATGCTTTTATCTGCTCTTGTTACTGCTAAAAGATCATTCAGCTTTGTTTTCTCATCCAAGAGAACACTTTTAGCAGTAGCAAAGTCATCACATGATTTGCACATTGACGGATATGTTACCTTTGAAGATTCAGCCATCAGAGCAACTGATTCAGTAATGTTGCTTCTTTTCAATGAACCGATTTCTTGTTTCAGACTTGTATTTTCATCAAAAATCTTCTGCATATCCCTCTGCAATGCAATCATCTTATCAGCAATCTCAAGTGCATTCTGTTGCGCCTTTTCATATCTCTCTTTCAGCGGAAGACTCTTCTGATAAAGATTTTCAAAATCGTTTGCTGCATCAATTGCTTCGGCTTTTGCAGCCTCGCATTCTCGAATTAATGCCTCTTTCTCATCAGTCAAAAGCTTGATTTGCTTTTGTAACAAAAGAATTGCATCAGATTCAATCTTTTCAGATACATTAGCCATAAAAGCACATTTTTCTTCATTCACAGACTTATGATCACCACTTGAGTTCACGACTTCATTGCTATCATTTAGTCCATCAAAAGCTTCCTCAACTGCTTCACCATGCATTTCTTCTTCATTATCAGTAGATTCAGTCATCGTTTCTTCATCCTGCACATGCGTAACAATTAAAGCAAAAGAATCAGTAAATTGATTTCCCCAATTATATGTTTTATCAACTTGAGAAACAAGAACTTTTGAGGATTCAGATTTGGAACTAGAAGTACTCCCTGAACTCGATGGAGTGTTAGATCCAGAAACATTTGATTTTGGAGTAAATTTCTGATATTCCTGCTTCTTTGGCTGCGGACATTCACGAGCAAAATGTCCAAAATTGGAACAATTGTAGCATCTGACTTTGGATTTATCAAACCCAATCCTGCCACCAGAATTCAAATCCTTTCGTCCAGTTTTCTTCAAAAATCTTTTCACTCGTCTCGCCAACATAGCAAACTGCCAGTTTATATCCATTAACTCCAAATCATCTGGATCTACCTGATCATAGTCTTCTTCAGTCAGCTCAGCATTACTAACATTTCCAGTTATCAACCCATAATATGATGACACAAGAGCAGAAACGAGAGCCATGTAATCTTCAGTGGTAGATACCGACATAGCCATCTTTCCTGTGTTCACCAGATTACTAGCTGGGATTGATGTACCACTAATTCCAGAACTATAATTGTAATCAACACTTTGTGACCCCGAACCAGTTCCAGAATTAGAAACAAACCCAGATAAATTTCCAGCCACGAAAGCTGTAGCAGGTGCTGGACTTGTTATCTTAGTTGACTTTCCAGAAATAGTTGCTGCATTTGACCCATAGTAGACATCCGGATTCTGAACTGCAGCTGGTGTAGTGTTAACATTTTTCATTTCTAAATCACGAGCTTGCAATTTACCCAGAAGCTTTACAAAAGTCAACTCAGCATAGTCTTTGTCATTCATGATCATTAAAACATACGACTCCCATTTCGATGGCAGTCCTTCCAGCAATTTCTCCTTCAACTCTTCGTCATCTTTCTTAATATTGACATTATCCATTTCAGACAGTAAATGACAATATCTTGAAATTAGCTCAGGAACACCTTCGCCCTCAAAATGTTTGAAATTGTCGAATTCTTTGTTAAGCACCTTCTTTTTGCTTTTCTTATACTGCTCATTTCCCTCACACCTCTCTTTCAGAGTTGACCATAACTCATTAGAGTGTTTGCAGCTTTTGAATTGATGTAATAATTCCTTTGGCAAAGCTTGAGTGATTAAACCGTACGCTTTCTGTTCACGAACAAAATCAGCTTTCTGTGTAACATCCAAATTTCGTTGCATAATGGGAACATTGTTAGCACCAACCGGATACACATACGGTGCATCCATCGCAATCCATAGATCTGGATCCGTTGTTCCGATATAAGCCTCAAATCGTTTCTTCCAGTTTGCATAATCTTCAAATTTAAGCAACTTTGGAACTTTCTGAGTTGTTCCAATTTCATTGTCATAATTGAGTAAAGTTTGCATCTGCGTTTGAATAGCCGCAAACGCGCTATAGTCCGACATGATTGACTTGATTGAAATTGAAACAAATTCTGAATTGTCCGAACTTGGTCCGAACCTACGATACCCTCCGAGCTTCCTCCGAACTAGGTCCGAACTCAGGAATACAGTGTCTGGATTCGACAGTAACGTCCAAGGGGGAATTTGTTAGTGCATGAACCTTGTGTGGCCGTTACTGTCCGAATTGTCAAACAGACTGATTTGTCAAAGACATGAATTGAGGTCCGAACCTCAGCCGAACTCTAGGTTCGGAGTTGGCCGAACCTAGATGGCCGAACTCCAAGTTCGGAGGGAGTTCGGACAGAGTTCGGAGGTGCCGAGTTCGGACCTTATGAAGAAGTATAAATAGATTCGTCTTTATATTTCTTTGTAAGTTTCTGTCTTGTTTCTGTGTGTTGAGAGGGGAGGTTCTGTCCGACCTCCCCCAGAGCTTAATCGTTGTATACTCCTTCGTTATGTAATCATTCAACATTATTCAATGACAAAACTTCCGTCTCATCCATAGAAACGATCCGTAAACGGTTTTTCAGTTGGTATCAGAGCTGTTGGCTCTTTCTATGGTCGAAATCTATCGTTTTTCTTCATTTTGAGACGTTAAACCTTCGGTTAGGGGTGATTGGAAGTGTTTCTGTTTGGTTTTTAATCAATCGAGTCTTCCTGAGTCATGTTTTTACCTAACAGAAGCCTCTAGATGTCAAAATTCGATCAAATTCTGAATCTGGTTCGAGTTCAAAAATTTCCAGTTCGAGTTCGGACAACGTTCGGCCGAAGAACAGATCTGAAAAATAACCGCTCCGAACACCAGGTTCGGAGGTCCGATGGTCAGGTTCGGAGGAGGTTCCGAAGGTCAGGTTCGGACTAGGTCCGAAGGTCAGATTCGGAGAGGTTCGGAGGATCAAGTTCGGAGGAGGTTCCCAGCCAGGGGCTCTGCCCCTTGGACCCCGCCAGGGGCTGCCGCCCCTTGGACCCCGCTTCTCAGGGGCGCTGCCCCCGAACCCCCCGTTAGGTGGGAATTTTACAGAAGCGGATCAGTTATCGAGTTTACCCTTGATTCGGTAGCTGTGGGGTGTTATGTTTGAAGAAAATCCAGATCACGATATTTGTTATGAGTTAGTGATCGAATTTCAAGAAATGTGTTTGTGGGTAGTCATGGTTCTTGATGATGGACAGAGATTCAAGAATACGTGTTTCTGATGATGGACAGAGATTCGGAGACATGGTTATGATTACTTGGGAACGTTTGTCGGAGATTATCATTCCACACAAACTGAAGATTAAATGAGATTAAACATTCCGTTGCGGGCCACTTGAGTTTATCATTCCACTACAAGAATGCGGGGTTTGGAATCATAAGAAATTGAACATTTGAATATGTCACTTATTTAGGGGGGCATTTGGGGACCCTAAAACTTTCAAAACTTTCAAAGTTTTATAATTGAAAAAAGTGAATATTCAAAAGCAATCAGTTCAGGGATGATGGTGGTTTTTGATCTTCATGGAAATGTGGTATATTCTGATGTTCGTGCGAACCGATATGTCAAAGTTTTCAATTATGGTTTGGAACTTTCTGTCATATGCCCGATACTTTCTTGAGTTGTCGAAAGACTTGGTCAGATTCCAGTCTGCAACGAGATATACGTTTACCGGAGTAATATATTGGGATGGATTTGATGCTGAGGGGGAATTTCCGTGATTGAAGATGCTGATCGTGTCTGTTTTCATAAAGATCAGAATGTGTTACAATTCGGTGAAGATTGAAGATTATTATCAAGATGCAGTGATGTTCGTGTGTCTTTATAATTTCCGGATACAACTTATGAAGTAAACCATTATCATACATGCCGGTTCCAATTGGATGGCTGTGCTTGAAGCTAGGGGGAATTTTATTGGTTGTGGAGATTGTACAAGATTCGAATTGTGTCCTGCATACCTGATGATTCGGTCAAGGGGAGTTTCCTAAAGATAGAGATGTCTGCAGCAAGCTGACTGAAGATTGCTAGAAGATCAATGTCTGGATTCGACAGTAACGTCCAAGGGGGAATTTGTTAGTGCATGAACCTTGTGTGGCCGTTACTGTCCGAATTGTCAAACAGACTGATTTGTCAAAGACATGAATTGAGGTCCGAACCTCAGCCGAACTCTAGGTTCGGAGTTGGCCGAACCTAGATGGCCGAACTCCAAGTTCGGAGGGAGTTCGGACAGAGTTCGGAGGTGCCGAGTTCGGACCTTATGAAGAAGTATAAATAGATTCGTCTTTATATTTCTTTGTAAGTTTCTGTCTTGTATCTGTGTGTTGAGAGGGGAGGTTCTGTCCGACCTCCCCCAGAGCTTAATCGTTGTATACTCCTTCGTTATGTAATCATTCAACATTATTCAATGACAAAACTTCCGTCTCATCCATAGAAACGATCCGTAAACGGTTTTTCAAGCATTCTCCACTTGACCGCTTGTTTGTGGATGATAAGCGGTCGACGTCCTATGATTCACTCCATATCTGGCTAACACCTTCTCCATTTGGGCATTGCAGAAATGCGTGCCCTTATCACTAATCAACACCTTAGGGGTTCCAAATCTACTAAACAGCGTCCTCAAGACGTAACTGATAAGAATCCTAACGGTTGAAAAAACGCTCACTAATTAGTTAATGCTAACAACTTCCCTTGACTATGACAGTTCCGATTTAATCAGGTTCTAATAATACAACCTATAAAAAACCTACGAGCCCCCGAAATCCTCTCCGAACGTAACTGATAAAAATCCTATCGGTTGGAAAACGCTCACTGATTAGTTAGTTCACCTTTTAAGTACATCCTAACAGATAATTCTATCGCTCAACTACTTGGTTCACCTTTTGAGTATTTCCCAATTCGATTACCCTAACCACCTTCGAAGCTAATCTAAGGCACCTTAAGGCAAAAGGAGCTACCTTTAACCACTATGAAAGTCACAACTTAGCAAATTGACCAACTAATCTAGGGGACTTCCTTTTAAGACAATCCTAATCTAGACAATTAACCAACCCAACTAGTTGACAAGGTTTTCCCCAACTAGCAATCAAAGTATCAGTTATTAACCAATGTTCTAGTTCGGGACGTCTCCTAAATTATTCTCTAGATGGAAACCCTAAAGCTACCACCTTTAGATGCATTACCCGACCCGAAAGACATTCGAAGGCAACACAAACACCAATCAAGAATCAAAACCCTAATCACAATATGCATACGCAATAATCAAAGCAGGTTATAGGAGTTTCAATAGATTATCAACACATCGAATATTGTCACAATCAAGAAAAAGTCAGAAAACACTAACTAATCATCAATTGGTCTAGATGGTACAAAAGATTTAGCCAATAACACTTAACATGTCTGAATTCATCATAAAAACAGTAATAATGATCATGAACACAATCTGGTCTATGAAAAACAAGTGTTAAAACGAAAGATTAAGAACCCGGGAAAGCGTTTAGATGTCGAATGCTTCGATCCTGTGCTTCCAGATGCTTCTCCCCTGAGTTCCTGCTCCGAAAATCGCCTTCTAAAGCTCTGAGTCGCGGCTGTGTTGAAGATCCTCGACTGAAGAAATCGGATTCTATTTATAATTGCAAAATTAGGGTTTCCCCGAAAAATTAGCCTCCAAGCGTATCGCTTGGAGGTCTTTTGATCAGTAGGCGATACGCCTGGAACCACAAATCGACAAAATAGTCGGGTCAACGATTAAATCACCGCCTTTGACTTCAGATCAGCAAGCGTATCGCTTGCATCTTCATGGGCACTAGTCGATACGCCTAGTGCTTTAAATTCAGCATTCTTCCTCTTTTTGATCTTCAATCTTCTCCAATGCTCGTCTCTCTCGTGAATTGTACCAAAACTGCAACTTTACTCCGAAACACACATTAAGAGACTAATAATCAAAAACAACTAAAAACCTACGGAAATCGACTCAAAAGACTCTCAAAACGACTCGAAAACATAAAGGAAAACCGATGTGTTTTGCAACACATCAGCAAGTCATTTTCATCTTTCATAATAATATCCATATAGTCACAAAGTTCATACGCAGACATTTTAAACACCTCATTATGTGTCTTCCATTCACTAGCTGTCACATTGATAAACACTATATAATACATATTTTTATTATCAAATTTACTCACTTATCGGGAATAAACCTAACTACTAACATAAAAACATATCGATTTTGTATTCTTTTTAGTTTTTCAGGTTTTCTGAGGCCAAATACCAAAAGAAGCAAGGCCCATGCCCAACCCGGCACACCCTATGCCCGACTCGAATACTCAGAATCATTTCAAGATTTGGCACAACCCCGTGCTTTTGATGACACACTTTGCCTCCTGACACGGCACGGCTTGTGCCCAACTTAACACCGTCGGTGTCTCTGATGACAAAAGATTTGGACATCAAGCTTCTGACACGGCACAACCTGTGCCCCATTCAACACGGCATGTGCCTCTGACGAAGGAAGATTTGCGGATCAAAGTCACTGACACAACACAGCCCGTGCCAAGTAGGGCGCAACCCGTGCTTATCCAGATGTTTTGCTTATAAAATCCAGCCTCCACCACTTTTCAATTTGCTCAATTCTTTCCTCTCTTCTCCCACTTTTAGATTTGTCAGACCACTTGGCGTTTTTGATTCTTTAAGTATGTCAGAGTCTGTAAGAACTTTAACCAGCATTAGTAAATGAAAGCATTTTTTCTATGAAATTATTTGTTTACTACCTAGCACATCTTTAAGCTAATTAGCAATGATTAGTTCAACTCTTACACTTGATTGGAGGTAACCACCTTTTAATGAGTTTTCAAGTTGTCTTTATAACGTTGTTTTAAGGTGTGTCTAATGACGTTATTAAAACCCTTTTTATTGAAAGTTTATTATTGATTTTCTGAACTAAACGTGCTTTTTGTATCAAAGACCATATGGGGAGTCGAAATCCCAAAGGCCGGACTTGTGACACCCAGTAGGGGGACGATGCATGATCTGAAAGGTGACTCGCGCCCCATGCTACATGATACCATCGTATTTGGTTGGGAATGAGGGTTGGTAATATTTTGTCACTTCACGGAAGCCGCGATGGTACGTGTTTGTGAACTTGTCTCTTGTAACGTCGAACGTACACATGCGGAGAGCAAGGTGTGAATGAAACCGACCAGAGTCCCTTAAAAAGGTCTCTTTCATAATAAAATAATCTGGCACGAAGGGTTGTTCCCCTGCTTGTTTATGACGGCGTGTCGAGTACGGTTAGTTGCTGGTTTGAGGGCTCCCTTAAGTAATTAGCATTATACCACTTTGTTTGTTTATCAGTGGCACCTTCCCACGGTGTTCGTACTCCTCGTAAACGGTTGATCGTGGAGATAGTGAATCAGCCCAAGATTCCGAAAGGTGGCTGGTCTTCTGCTGATAAACAATCTTAAGCAAAGTCATAAAGTAACAACTCAATTTCAAATTAATGGTATGTTTCTCCAATCAATATTGACGATGACTACTTAAATCTCAAAACCCATTTTCTCTCTCTCTCTCTCTCTCTCTCTCTCTCTCTCATATATATATATATATATATATATATATATACTATATAATACATATTGATCAAAATGGCATTTTCATAATATAAGCGTCTTAAAATTAAGACGCGTACAAAATGTAAAGCCTTACATACAAGTTGATAAAGCCTTAAAAACCATCACAGCAAGCTTCTACCCCTTTTAGCTGATCTACGCTTTCTTTTTCATGTTACAGAAAAAACAAACCCTTTTAAGAAACTCCCGTTAACTTCAACCTCACCCTCCTCCATATGTGGCCGTAATTCAGGATTCATCTGAAACACAGGTACCCATTTTGGAAAAAGGGTTATCTTTTGGAGTGATTCTTTCTTTCTTTTACTGATTGTAACAGAGATATCAGACACAACACATAATCATAATCTCGATTTGAATTTCAAACCCCTTCTCTTTCAAAATTGAAAGTTGATCTCCTCTCTCAAATTTGAAATTTGAATATTTCACACACCGATTTAGATCTGGCATATTCACATTTCAAGCGTATCTGCCCTCTCAAACCCTAAAGCGTCTCTGCCCTCCCCTCTCTTAATTTTTCTCCCGATCCCACCACCAAATCGCTATGGTTTCTTCTGGATCGATGGCCTCTTTTTTGTCAAGATCCACATCGTTCTTCTCAAGATGCATATAATTTGTTATCAGATGTTTGTTCAATTTCGTTCGACTCGAATTAGGGTTAAGAATGGTCCGCTTCTTGCAGGTAACTACTATAATTCATTTTTCACATAAATGCAGCGACTTAATTTTTTACTTTATATGTGCCACGGGGTGTAAATACTTGCACCAGGATACAATATCCTGAGAGGATGGTGTTAGTTTCTGAATTCTTTTAGTAATAACGAGAATTACTTTGAAAGAATCCAGATAGGTTTATGATGCTGCCAAGATGTAGTTTTGTGGTCAAATAGCTACAGATCTGTGGGTGTTTACCTCAAGGTATTTTCTGATTCTCAATGGTCACTATTCTGGTACTTTTAATCGTATCAAATATGTGTTTAATTTGTGTTCTGCAGCTCCGTCGATTGCCTGGGTGTGCATTTGTTTGATGATTTGTGGATTTTCAGATTTGAATGTTTGTTCATTGTAAATTTGCAGAAACTACCACATGCCACTGATTCATCAGCTACAAGTAAATCAGCTTGTACAACTTCAACACCCAAAGGTTCGTCAACTGTAATAGAGCCATCTCTATGACCCATGATTTTGAACTTTTAAGAAGGCTTCAACTGTTAGACTGAAACAAAGATATATTGAGTTCTCTGCAAATTACATTTTCATCCAGTCTGTGAATTAGTTCTCTTTCAAATATACATTCCAAAATACCTACCTACATACCTGTTGTCCTTTAACTACTTAATGTTTATCACAACATACAGCTCCATCATCCTTTTCTCATCTGCTTCTCGCAGCTTCAGTTTCATAAGAGGAGAATACCATTTGCAAGTTCCTCCCTCCATCGCCGTCTGTAAGCTTCCAAGGTTCCCTATAAGACTCTGGTTTGTTGACAGGTGTTGCTAGACGTTTTTTACTTTGGTTTTTCTTCGATTCCAAGCACCATATGTATATATCCCCTCCTCCTAATCCTTACTTTTCTGTTTTTTGTTCTTGATTTAATAGTTTCTGTTGTAACCCGCATGTTAGGGCTAAATTCTGGAAACAGGTTTGTTCTTGGTCGATTTCGAATGATTTTTTTTATGATGCTTCAAGAAGGTAATTTTCTTGGTCGATTCCTATGTTTCACACATTTCCATCCCACAACTCGAATCCAGCGCTGGTAATCCTCTTTTACATTTTATCTAATTTTATTTTTTATTCGGTGGAATGATTTGACAAGATTTGATTTGGGGTTTATGTAGGTTTAATTGCTCACATGGATATTTATTTATGTTTCTTGAGTTTATGAGCAATCTGCTGGTTTGGCTGCTGTGAGTATTTAGTTTTCAGGTACACCTTGCCTTCATGTGTTGATGTGTGGTTGTATTTTTCCCTGGTAATAATCGCTTTCAATTACGAATTTTAACCTTCTGTGCATTGGTTACTGGGAAGTGATTTTATTTTTTGTGGGAGAACCAAACTTTTATACACCGACTTTTAGTTGGTAAAGGGTTAGCACCATCCTTATTCAAACTAATTGAATAGATCTGATGAGGCAATTGAAGTAATCAAGTCTTTTTAAAGAATATTATAATTTAGTTGATATATTTGATGAGTCTTGAATTATATAAGGTAAAAATCATGCCTTTCTATGAAAATTTTGTTGGAACTTTCAAAAAATATTATAATTTTTGCATCTGTTACCAAAGTTCTAGGATGGTTGAAGAACAAATTGAGTTGCTTTAGTAAAAACTCAGGCATATGGATGAAAATACTTTCATAGATGAAAGTCAAAACTCTGGCATTTGGTCAAGGTAAGTGTTTTTTTTTGGTTTTATACATAAATTATTGTTTAGTTTCTTAATTTGGATGGTTATGATATTATTTGTAGATTTATGTACTATAATCACTTTGTGGCTTTATATTGATAGTATGTAAATGCACTAATAATAATTCAAGAATGTTTTTTTTAATATCAATTTGTGAGAACTAAACCTTATCAACACCAAGTGTATACAGATTGAGGCGTACTTTTCTGGTCTACATATGCAGTATGGTTAGTGTTATTTTTGTCTTAATAAAATATAGTTTTGTAGCATATCACTTGGTTTTTAATTTTCGGCAGGTTGCTTCCCCTTGGCGTCTTAAAAATCTGCAAGTTCAATATTGAGGTTTAGTGTATCTTCTTTTCTAATATATTAGTTATATGGGTTCCATTTCACTCCTTATCATTTAAATTTTGTTTGTTTTGTGGCTAATCACACTTTTTCTGTGAATTGCTCAAAAGCGAGAGTCTGATATGTCTTCTGTTGACAGTTTGCAGCTTCAATATATATATATATAGATATATATTTATTTTATTACTGAGCATGATGTCCATAAGGGGTTAAACTGTTGCATATTCTTTGGTGAAAATTTAACCCCGATTAAGGTCTAATTTCTCTAATTTTAGGATCATGACATTGTTACCTTCTGAAAGTAGCTTCTTTATAATGGTTTTTTCTGCTATGTTTAGTTACAGTTATTTCAAGTTTTTTTTCCCTTTTTTTGTGTGGTTGTTTTAATGGGTTTGTGAACTGATTGTTCTTGCTTTATTATTGTTGTTTACATTTGTTGAAATATTTTTTTATCTAATGATTCCGCCCTATATTTTGTAGAGCTTTCTACATTACATCTCATACATCTTTATCAGGGTGTTTTTAAGAGCTTCAGATTGGTTTTATGTTTTGTTTAATATCAAATGCTTTTGTAGTATTAATCACTGATTTTTTTCACTTGGCTTAACTGAAGTGCAGTGTAAATAAAAGTTGCTAAACTGATTGAGGCCTTCTTTTTCTGTCCTCTGCAAGGTATCTTAAATAAATACACATGGGCCTGTTGTTTAGTTTTATTTAAATAAATGTTTGAAAGTTTACATATCATGGAGTCATTGTATTGAATCTGCAGTATGGGGAAGTGGACATTGATGGGTCATTAGTTGCTACAAAAGCTGCGAGGGTGGAAAACAATTGTTTATGGTAATTTTTGCTATTTTACTTTGATAGTTTTAATTACGTTGTTCAAATTTTGTTTTGCAAGAGTCAATCATGTCAGCTTTCAACTTTGATTTGAATGAATGTCATACTTCTAAAAATATACTACAGATTAAATTGACCCGTAAATACAATTCAAATGCAGAAAAGAAAATATAAATGGCTTTTATTCATCTCTGATGATACTATCCCTAAGGTACATACGCAATTCAAATATGGTTCACATTATGATTGTTTACGTGATACAATCAAATGATATTGTTATGGAAATGTGTTTGTATTTTCTTTAGTGGAAGCATTTGAAGGTTCAAAAGGTTTAATTTCAAAGACCAAAGGGCTATGTAAACTACTAATGTTCAGAATGGTATGGTTTACTAGAATAGTCACTGTAGCTAAGTTTAACACACTATATATTACATTTTCATTTCATAGCTTTTAAGGCATAAAGTTTCCCGACCTTACATCATTACCCCAATCTTAGTTATTAAGTTGATTGTTAATGTTTAATACCAATCATTCATTAAAGAAGCAACAAAATTGACCCATGAAAGATGTTTGTAATTACGCTTACTCTGTTAGGCCTGATATCATAGTAATGGTCATCTGGCGTCTAGGAATTGAAAAAATCATGTTTGAAGTATCAAGTGCCAAAGCCTAGAAATGGTTCATTAAGCCATGCTGCCCCAATGTACTTTGTTTTGTTTCCCCTCAAATTTACAACCTGTTTTTAAGTGTTTGGTTGCTGATTTTTCCTAAAATCTATTTACAGGTAAACCTTTTGTTAGATCATTCTTAAGTGCTGGACTTGGATTGTCTTAGAGGACAAGAAAAGAACCATAACTCGGTTTTTTATTCTTCTTTTTTATTAGTTTGAAACTTTGTGAAACTATTGTTTTTGCAACTGTAAATGTTGTGTCATGAGTGTCCTAAGAACAATTAATAACAAACCATGGATTTTCCTTGCTTCATTTTGTTGAGATTGTCTATATTGGTTTGTGGGTTGTTTTGCTTTTCTACCATTGCTTTGTTATAATACGTTTGTATTTAATTAACTTAACCAAATACATTATTTACATATATGATTTGTATTTAATAAACTTAAACCGTTAGTTTGCATTTTCCTTTCATAAGTTTGTAAAGAAAAATATAATATAATATTTTAATATAAGATCTTACATAAACAAATTAATATTTTAGTGATCTTAAAACTTAAAAATAAGAACAATAAATCTTAAATAATAAAAATTATTTGTAGACTACAAATCTACAACCACCTTTTTTTTAAAAGTAAGTCTAACCTTAATGTGAATTGTCGAGTAAGGTTAGATTCTTAACCCCCTCCCCTGTTCCATTTTCAATTGTTAAAACCTTATTGTTTCATATATCTTGAAACTACTAAACATCCTTGGGATATTATGATTTGTTTCATATATCTTTGGAACTACTAAACATCTTTGGAATATTATGATTTTTTCACTGTTTGTTCATTTTAAGCTTTGTATAAGATTATGTTAGACACGGAACAATATTGATTGAAATGACTTGCGAATTATGCTAAATTTTACTGATTATTGCATGTTCCGATGAGAAATATGATGAGGAATATATAATTTTAAATTTGATTAGCGTTGAAACCCGCCTTTGTGACATATTATTGCAGTATCGTTTCTTTTCAAATACCTTATTTTTTACAATAATATACATAGTGCGAGTTGCCTACTAGCATAACTATCTCAAGATGATTGATAAATTAACAAAAAACAAGTAACACGTTTGTTAATTGACCGCGTTGGCGCATCCCCAGGTTGCATCATATGTAACGAGTCTTGTAAATTGTTGCTGCCGCCGAACACGCATTTAACACATAAATTGTCGTAGCGCCACATCGAGCTAACAGAAACAAATATCGCGTTGTAAATTGCCGTCACGGACGAACACACGAAAAGAAGATGAATAACTCGCTATAAACTGTCGCCCGCCGCAACGCGCGGGTACCCCTTAGCATGCGAACACACAAACAGAAGACAAATAACACGCTATAAACTGTCACCGCCGCAACGCGCGGGCACATGGCTAGTATATATATATATATATATATATATATATATATATATATATATATATATATATATATCACTACGTCAAAATTCACCTTTGGCCACGAAAAAAACCGTGACCAAAGGTGTTTGGTCATGTTTTTCTTTTCATTTCAATCGACACCAAAGGTCCCGTCACCTTATGTATCCTACGGCCACGTTACAATATCAGTGGCTTAAGCCACCTAGAAGCATGGCTAAAGGGTACCATTATTTGTTGTTGTAATCAAACAATTCTTCCAGAAAGCGTGGCCAAAGGGTCCCAACGGCCACATGTGTTTGTTTAATGTGGCCTTTGGTATTATATGGTCACATATATTTGTGTTTTAGCCACATACATTATAAAAATACGTGGCCAAAGGGTTGCTGAAATCATACATTTTGTCCCAATACGCATGGCCAAATGGTGGCTACGGCCACGTTAAAATATCAAAAGCGTGGCCTTTGGTATTATATGGTCACGTATATTTGTGTTTTAGCCACATATGTTATAAAATAACGTGGCCAAATCGGTTGGTGAAATTATAATTATTGTCCTAATACGCGTGGCCAAAGGGTGGCAACAGTAACATTAATATATAGATAGTGTGGCCTTTGGTATTATATGGTCACATATATTTGTGTTTTAGCCACATATGTTATAAAAAAACGTGGTCAAATGGGTTGCTGAAATCATACATTTTGTCCCCATACGCGTGGCCAAAGGGTGGCAACGGCCACATTAAAATATAAAAAGCGTGGCCTTTGGTATTATATAGTCACGTAATTTTGTGTTTTAGCCACATATATTAAGAAAATGGACAAAGGGTAGTTTAAATCAGATTTTTTGTCCCAATACGCGTGGCCAAATGGTGGCAACGGCCACGTTAAAATATAAAAAGTGTGGTCTTTGGTATTATTTGTCTTTCATAAATATATATATATATATAATCAAGCAATTATAGATTTATCAAATTTTGTTTTTCTTAATTATAATTAATTTAACTGCATACAATTAATTAATTAAACTACATATATATGTCTATGAGAAACCTTAAAATCATAATATAATTAATTATACATACATATACACTAATCAAACTTTAATTGTTATGATAATTATAATTTGGTCGGGTTAGTCTGGCTCCTTGTAAGTTTTTTCATCATCGTCACCCTCTTCAAGTTGTTTGATGCTACGTACTGTACCTTCGGCTTTGTTTTCACATTATTTACCTGGAGTAACAAAACATGACAAATAAAACCGATAAGATATATATATATCTATATATATATGTAGTTAAAGTTAATTAATTAATTAAAGTGGAGAAGATTAATTAATTGGTTCTTCAAGTACTTTAACTCTTTTATCAATGGAACAAACCTTTGATTTTAATTTCTTATCATGATCAGCATTGATCATTTAGTCCTTCGGCCATGCAATATTATAGTTACTGCTTTTCTTCTCTGCAAGCTCCTTAATTGTTGTTATATTTTCTACTGGGTGTGGTAAAAATCCATGTCCCTTCAAAACCTCAGAAATGGAAACTCTACGGAAATTAGAAGGTAGTGGAACTCCATGAATCATCTCATCCGTTAATGCTGGCAATAATTTAGCCTTTGCCACGATGTTTCTTTTTCCCCAAGGTGCAGGTCCACAGTTTTGCACCCATGATCAAGAGTGACATAATAATAATATTAAGAGTTTAGTTCGCTTTTGGTCCCCAAGGTTTGTATATTTTAACACTTCTAGTCCAATTTTAAAAATTATAACATTTCAGGGCCTGTACTTTCAATTTCTTAACAATTTTAGTCACTTTTTGAAATCCCATCCAAATTAACGGCTGAAATCCCTCAAATGAGGGCTATTTTTTAATTGAACGCTTTTCCCTTTTATTTATGTGATACAAGGGAAAAGGGTTCAATTACAAAAATAGCCCTTATTTGACGGATTTAGCCGTTAATTTGGATGAGATTTTAAAAAGTGACTAAAATTGTTAAGAAACTGAAAGTATAGGCCCTGAAATGTTATAGTTTTTAAAGTTGGACTAGAAGTGTTAAAATGTGCATACCTTAAGGACCAAAAGCGAAGTTAACTCTAATATTAATTATAGCATATATATTAACAATTAATTAATTAAAGTAAAAAACTGAATAAATAAATTGTCAAATATACTAATATATATACCTCTAATGAGATTTCTGGGTCAACAGCAGCAGGAATGTCATCATTATTAGCAGGAGCAGGTTTTCCTAATTTTGTAGGTCTCTTATTTTTTTCCTAAATTGATGCCATATAATTAATTGATTAGTAACATATCTATTAATTAACAATAACGTCAAAGCGATTTGTTAAATCCTTAATTATATATATATATATATATATATATATATATATATATATATATATATATATACCACTTCCTGCTGTGATGCCCCAACATTACTAGCAGCAGCTGATGCTTCTGTTATTTGTCTCTTTTTCCCCTAAAGACAGCATCAACATTTGATTAAATGATCATATAGCAATTAGGTATAAGGGAACTACACAATTGTGTAAATTAAACTAGTTACCCTTACCTTTTTCCAGGACGCTGATGTAGATGGAGGAGTGTGTTGTGATACAGTCACAGAACAAACCTACAATTCAAATAATTAATAGAATCATTTCGATCATAACCGGCTAAACATTAGTTAACTATCCAGATAACCATTCAGATGAAGTACAAACTTATCATATCAGAACATTTAATTAGTAATTATATCCCGGAACAACTCTAACTATCTTGATGAACTTTAACTATCCCGATGAACTTTACCTATACTGATGAACTTTAACTATCCTGATGAACTATAACCAACCCGGTGAACTATAACTAGAGACGCATGTTCATCCAGATGAACTAGAATCTTTCGGGTCAACTCTAACTATCCCGATGAACTCTAACTATCTTGATGAACTAGAATCTTTTGGATCAACTCTAGCTATCCCGATGAACTCTAACTATCCTGATGAACCTTTTAATATCCTGATGAACTTTAACTATAACTAGAGACGCATGTTCATCTACATGAACTAGAATCTTCCAGATCAACTCAAATTCAGAATTGTTTCAAATCCATACCTTATCCCCCGAACTTTGAGATGAGTTTGATGGAGTAGATTGTGTCCGCAATGTATTGTGTGCGGAATTGATCATGTCCTACGTACAATTCAATTAGTTAATTAATTATTAAATGTGCGGTCAAGGGAGATTGATCATATGAGTAATAATACTAATTATTTACCGTTGTATTTACATTGGAATGCTGATTATAACTATTTTTAGATCTTACAGTTGTAGTAAGAGGCGCCTCCGTGGACTTTACCTACAAAATGATATAATGATTTATAATAATAAATCGATAAAAAGTAAAGTATATAATATAAATAATAATAGGTATCTCTCTCTCTCTCTCTATATATATATATATATATATATATATATAATTTGTCCCTTACAGAATTTACCGCTTTATCAACTTGTTTATCTTGAATCATGCTGTTCATAAATGCCGTAAGCCTATCAATTTTTTCTTGTTGTTCCTTAACCATATCAGTGGGGTGCTTAACCTCTTGATCCTTTTTCTCACACAGCTGTTTTTCATTTTTGAGATCTGTCTCAAGTTTTTCGATCCGTTCTTTTGATCGCCCTTTTGGAGCATCCTGCCAATATCCACGGGAAGTCACTCCATACCCAATACCTTTTAGGTTTTCCTTGCCAAGGACCAATGTCAGGGCATCCATTCCTGGTTCTACGGACACGGATCCCGGATTTATTTTTGTTTCATTCTCGGCCTGCTGTAATTAATTTAATTAATGTAGTGAGGTGCTGTTAATTTTTTACATGTAAATAATTAGGTATATATATAGCAATGAAACTTGCTATATCATCTGCTACGCCCTTCACCACAGGCGTTTTGTATTCCCCCTCTTTATTTACCCTTCCTTTCCTCCACATAAACGCTCGAGAGGGGGAATCATCAGTTGCAATTTCTTTGTTTTGTACCTTGTATTATAATAATAATATATATATGAATTGAAACACACATTGAACATTTTTAACCATGACTGGGTGTAACACACATAGCTTATTACCAGTTTTTCTTTCAGATAGACGTATCCTCCCCGTCCCATTGTATGATCATAAACATATTGTGCTCAAATCTCTTTTGCACTCTTTGACGTACCCTTTCCAATAGAAGAGTAGGATATTCAATTTATAATCTCATTAATTAACACTTAGCTTAATTAATAAAATCTGCAGTTTGAATTGAATAAAAACCTTGAATTCTTTACATTTTGTATATGCTACAAGTTTGTCCCAGTCTTCTTTTTTCACAATAGCGCGATACATCTTTGGAACTTGCTCAAGCACGGTGGGTTTTTCTTGGTTGGGTCGAATGTGTTTCTTGAACATCTTTCTTCTAAAACTCCTTAGCAACCCACCAAGCCGTACCATTATAGGACCCCTTCAACAGTCATCAATTTTGAATAATTGCCGAAAAAATAACATATGACAGAATTTTTTTGTCACATATATGAAATTCAATAACTTAACAAACTTAATATGAGAAAATGTTTAATCTGTTTCATAACCCGAATCCCTGCCCACATCTTGATCTTGTCCTCTTTTGGCACCTTCATCCATTGTAGATACCTCAATCCAACCTCTGACCTTGCAATGTCTCCCATAAAACTCGAAAATTTTGGTCTATGCTCCCCGCCAATCCTTCCCAGCGCATCAAATGTTAGTGGCCATTTTCCCCACCATTTTCCTCAAATTTGGCACGCCACTTTGCCAATCGCGTCAACCCCCTCTTATTTGCTTGGGGGGGGGGGGAGTGAAATTGCTTAAGCGTGTGGATGTTCTACTTAGTCGTAATGAAATCAATGTAAACAAGTAAAACACTAAGAGTGAAATTGCTTTGTATTAACCACAGAGACCACAGAGTACACAGAGATATGATCTGACTATAAGCTCTAAGACCGTTACTGAATACAACACAAGACTCACCAATTATAGAGCTGAAATACGACTGGCCGAACCTCAAGTTCGGACACACGTTTGGACCTGTCCGAACTCCAGGTTCGCTGGGAGTTCTAACCTCAGCTACTTTGTATAATTTGTCTTGTATTTGATACTTCACATGACGATCAAGAACCATGTATCAACAAACTCCCCCTCGGCATGTGCAGTATCATATCCTCCATTAAACTTTGTATATTGTATCCTCAATTAAACTCTTCCTCGATCTTGATGATGAGTTCAATCTCGAATACTTGATATTGCATCGTGTGTAATCTCTTTATCAACAATCTTCAGAAGACTTGAAGTTGTGATGTTCTCTTTCCACTTCAGAAACCTGCCAACATAAATAA